>BRKX01000013.1:5090000-5656103 GCA_026008535.1 Perilla frutescens
TTCGCGCTCAAAAATATATTTATAAACTCCTGTGCCCACAGCGAGCGTAGCTAGCCAATGAGTACGGATCGATCCCACAGAGAGCTGTTGCGACTTTATCTTCAAATAACCAATCATAAAAGGGGTTTTGGTGTTGTCACTAAACTGAATGTAAATCTGCAAAATAAACTAAAGAAAATATCAAATAACAAAAGGTTCTGGCATTTGAATTGGAATATGGTTTAAACATAAAACAACTCGATCATGGGCACACCGATTTTCATACATGATAGGTCATCTAGTTATGGTGACCGGATTCCTCTCATGCGTCTCCTCATCCATCCTTTCATTTTAGGTTTAAAAGTGATTCCTCTTCGATTAAACCCCTAACCAGTTACCCACCTCCCGAATCCTCTAAGAGATGTAAGCAAGCAAGCAGCAGTGTGCCCTAGACGGACCCAGATCTGTTGTGTTCAACTGATTCTTCTTGTGCCCACAACACCCCATTAATTCCCTTATTACTATATGAACCGACACACAGTCACGATTCACCAATTCAATTAATATTGGTGTGCCCTCTTTACCTAATGAGTGATCAGCCACATTGGGCACTTCAGACACACACTCACATGGAACAAGGCACAAGAATTAACGGAAACTAATCATGCATTACTATGCCCATTTTGGCCTCACGAGTCCAGATTTATGTTTACTCCAAATTCATCATCCAAACGCCAGAATTAAAGATCTAGCCGAGAATGCTACACATAATTAAAACTGCAGAATTTAAAGACATAACAATAAACGAAAACTTACGGATTTAATTAAGCAAAAACTCGACTCCAACGTCGATAAACATGAACATAACCTAAGTCCCGAAGGTTTAAGACCTTTCGGATTGTTTGGCTGCCTAAGCAGCGTACGGAAAATAAAGTGCAGAAATGTAAAGTGTAGAAATGTTTCTGAGTATCTAAAACTTGTTTTTCCAGAAATTAAACTTGTTTAAATAGTTACATTTCCGAGTAGAGTTTCCCCCACAGGCGGGGGTCTTCTGCTGAAAATCCGGAACGGCGTGCCCTTGCTGACCTTGACTGGATAAGCTTCAGCTTCAACAAATCCCTATTTTTTAGGAATTGCTCTTATCTCCTTAGATTGAGCTTATCTCCTCGTCTGAGCTTATCCTTTTGTTGCAGCACCTTCCAGGAGTCCAGCTTAGCTCCAACTCTCCCGCGGATATGTAGTTATCCTTCCACCAGCTGTCCTTCAACTGAATCCTGAATTTCACTGGAATGCCCATTATGCCATGTGGTCGAGTCTGTGCGACTACTATGGGCACGGCATCATCTGTCAGCTCCATCCGTATCTGATATGTCCACTTCACCGACCGAATGTGGGATAGATACTGAGGACGTCCCCTGTGCCTCTGATGAACATATGTGCGAGATAATCGTGAATATTTGGGCATAAAATGCCCCTTCCGCTAGACTCGACTCTTAGAATGCCATTTGACCGCAACCTGGTTCTTTTCGACTCAAAACACACTAAAAAAGACATTTATAAGGGATAAAATGCCCATAAAAATATGAAATAAATGGACTTATCACACCCACACACTTTAAGCATGATTGTCCTCAAGCATGGGGTGCAACGCATCCAGAAAAACAAAAGAAAATAAAAGAGAAAAGAAACAGACTCAAGACACAAGCATGCAAACTGTTACTCCGTGTGGGTACATCAGAAATAATCCAACAAAAATTGCAAAGTTTCAGCATACCTAAAATAGGTCAAAAATGAGTTTTAGCTAGGTGTTCCTCACAGACTCTCTTCACTCAGTGTATACTCTCATTTCGGCAGTAATTCTATGTAAATTCGTCCCATAAGTTTGCCAAAGTTCTGTTGTTCATTCTCTAGAAACCATGATGCATTAGTATCAATAGGGCTTTTTAGGCTACAGTTGGGCATTTTAAGTGGGAGGGGTTTTTATTGTTTGTACAGACCCCTCCCCAGCTCCTTTCTATTCTCTACCCTCATGTGCCCTATTCAGGCAATGAATCCTTTTTATTTTAGGTATTCTAAACACTTAGAACTCGGGGGAATTTTATTCAGACTATTTTTCTTTTCTTTTTTCTTCTCTTTTCTTTTCTTTTTCCAATCACTCTTTTTTTTTATTCTTCCCCCTATCTTTTCTGGCCCTTCATATATATATCTTCCCAGAAAACAACTCTGCCTTACCCATTTTCTTTGCAGGTTTTATAATGCCCTGGCTAAGTATAAACCATCCCAGAACAAAATCGGCCAGGGCATTTCATAGGCTCAAAAGGGGGTGCAAAGGTTGTGTCATTGGTGGGAGTTATTTATTTCAGTGGCTCAGCAAAATATGGCCTATCTCATTTACATGTGCATCAATAATTCCAAGAGTTAAACACAGAACAGAGGCAAATTCTAGAACATCTTAAGCACAGAATTATTCACACTCATGAATGAAAGAAAACTGTAAAATTGAAGCATACAGCATATAGGCTCAAGTCTCACAGGGCATGCTAAAACTCGTTCGTCATCCCTATCTTAATTGGGCATGCTGATTTTTCTGTAAAGCAATTAAAATTGGATCATCACGTGAAATGCCCACACAGACTCACAGATAAGCATGCTTTGACTCAACTACCTACCCACACACTTTGCAACTTGCAAAGTGTTGACACAGACTCAAACAACAAGATAACAAAGAAAACAGAACAAATAAAACAAAAATAAAAAACAAAAATAAAACCTAATCTAAAGGACAGAAATAACCAGGTCATTCGGTTGCAGGCGTTGGGTAGGAGAACCCAACATGCTTGAAATAGGCCTTCAGGGCTGCTTCTATTCGGGTTAGTTTTTCATTGGTCTGGAACTGGGCATTCTCTATCAACTCGAGTCTCCTTGTGATCACTGCGACTGGGTGCTTTCTCTGTGGTGTCTTCCCTATTGGTGGTTTCTTCGATGTGCCTGCAATAGCTAAAAGCATGCTCGAGGGGTCTGCCCCCGGCACAAAGAAAATAGGCTTCACATCCTCATCGTCAACCACATCTTGCATTCTCCTCAGGCAATTAAGATCAAAATACTCACGGGGAAGGGGGGTCAAATCAGTTTCATTCAAATCAAGGAGCCTATGTCTAACAGCAAGTTGGGTGATTAACTGGGCACAAGAGATACGATGCCTAGGGTGTGTTTTAATTTCTCGAAAATGTGCAATGGCCACAGAACCGAAATTGATTCTGATTTTGTGCACCATGCACCACAAAATGAATAGCTTCTGATTTGTGATTGAGTTTGAGTTATCCTTACGGCCGAAAAAGTTATAGGCCAACACCCTATGGCAGAATCTCAAAGCATCATTGTTTAAACAGTATCCCTTTGTGGATCCGCTTTGAAAAACGGATCCATCCCCAATATCGACCCATTTTGCATCGACTCCCTCTGCAGAGTCGGGCACTACAGTCACGGCATCGACATACTCCTCCTCCTGGAGGCCCAAGTATGTCACGATGCCCAGTAACATATTCAAATCATCAGCATATAAAGAATAATTCCTACCCATCATTTTAAAAGACAAAACCCTAGTGGATGTGGCAGGCTTGTTCACAGCTTTGATTTTCAAGTTTTGGATAAAATCACGAGACAACGACGGAAAAATAACACACTCCATATCTAAAAAGCATTCCCAACCAATTGCAGAAAATAGATCCCTTACCTCCTGCTCTATACCAAGAGCTGCAAGCGTCTCATGGTGGACTCCTTTAGAGTTGATGATGCCCCTGACTGGTGGCGGGCCACTGCTGGGCTTACTTGGTGTGGGGCTCCCCACCCCTCTGTCTCTTTTAGGCACAGGGGCTGAAGTGCCCTCTTCAGCCTTCCTTTTCCGCGAAGAGGCCTCTCCAGCCAGCTTGGCTCTGGCTTTCATTCCAACAGATTTCCCCACCCTTCACTTGGGTGAGGAGTCCTCCGAGGGCTCTTCAGAGCCTGCTTGCGTTTGGGAGGGCGCACTGGGCTCCTCCTGCTCCTTCTCTTCTTCAGTGTCCCCTTGCTAGGATACCTCTGGCTCGGTTGGCTCTGGAATGGCCTCTCCAACCTTTCTTTTGCCCTTCGCTTTCTCCAGTGCCCGCTTCTTGATCTCAGCGGGTGCCTCTTCTTCTTCAAACAGGGGTACCTTCTCTGGTTGGGGCTCAACCTCAATATCTTCGATTTCAGTTAGGTATTTGTCCAAATCGGTGTCTCTGTCTCCTTCATCTTCAGCTTCTTCTCTCCCTTCAACTTCCTCTCCTTCCTCTTTGTCTTCCAAGTCCTCGATCTCCACCGAAAGCACAGGAGTCAGAGCCTTAACGGGATTCTTGGCTTTCTTTTTCTCAGCTTCTTTCTTTGGCTTTAGCTCAAGCTCTTCAGTAGCCTCTTCTTCTTGCGTGCCCTCAGCAGTTGCCTCAGCATCTTGCTGCTCCGTTTGAGTTGGAGTAGCGGAGCTTTCTTCCGTCGCCTCGACTTCAGGCGTAGGCTCCTGTTCTGGTGGGGTCTCCTTGGATGGCTTGCTCGAAGCGGCTGCTTCAGCTGCAGCCTTTCCCTTAGGTTTCGCAGAAGGTTTCTTCACCACCTTCGTTGGAGAGGGCTCTTCAGAGACAGCTGGGGTCTCGAAGTCCAGGCGTGCCTTAGGTCCAGCCTTTGGTGTGACCTTCTTGCCTCTCGTCTTCGCCATTGTTGTGTGTTTGAAGGTTTCCAGAAATTAGGGTTGCAAAAGAAAATCGAGAGAGAAGGTTCTGATTTTTGCGAAAGCGAGTGAAAGTGATAGAGGCGATTTTATGGGGTAAGGCTTTTATATTAAAGGGATGACTATTCATGATTTAACTTGTGACTCTCCAAATTCCTTAGGAGTCTCCTGGATCAGTATGCCCTGTGCTAATGGATAAGCCTTATCCCTGAAAAATCGGAACAATCTTTATCTCTCCAGCGTGCCTCACTTCAGAATCCCTATTTCTATGGGATTTATTTTATCTTCATCTTTCTCTCTCATTATCTAAACCTGCAAACACCATGCTTATCCAAAACAAGCGTAAAATTGCTCCCTAAACTAGTTTAATTAATTGGAAAATTTATTAAAAATAAATAAAAATGAATTAAGGCAAGAAAACACCTGGGTTGCCTCCCAGTAGCGCCCCAGTTATTGTCGTGGACACGACATAACCCCAAATCAGGCGTAAGTGGGCTCCGCGAGCTAGATCACTGTGACATCTTCATCAGAGTGCCCCAGATAAGCTTTCATACGGTGGCCATTCACTTTGAAGCGCCCTCCAGTGTCGGGGTTTATCAGCTCAATTGCCCCATTTGGGCATTCTGCATACACTTCAAATGGACCAACCCACTTGGTCCTCAGTCCTCTTCCCATAAGCTTGAACCTTGAGTGGTACAATAGGACTTTCTGTCCTGAGCTAAATCTCTTTCTTCGAATCACTTGATCATGGAGCCTTTTCATCTTTTCCTTGTACAGCACCGAATTATCATAGGCCTCCATTCTCATTTCTTCCAACTCTTGAATTTGAAATTTCCTGAAATGCCCAGCGGCGTCAGGATCCATATTCAGCTTCTGAAGTGCCCATCGTGCTTTGTGTTCTAACTCGACTGGCAGATGGCAACACTTCCCAAATAACATCCTGAATGGGGACATCCCAATTGGAGTCTTGAATGCAGTTCGGTATGCCCACAAGGCATCTTCCAGATGAGTACTCCAATCTTTTCGGTTCGGACCCACAACCTGTCCAAGAATGGCTTTAATTTCTTGATTTGAGACTTCAGCTTGGCCATTTCCTTGGGGATGGTAAGGTGTGGTGACCCTATGGTGAACTCCATACTTCTTCAACAATTTTTCCAGTGTTTGGTTGCAAAAATGGGTCTCTGATGATGGACCTGGGCACACCAAACCGACTGAAAATGTGGGATTTCAGAAATGCGGCTACTACTCTTGCATCATTGGTAGGAGTAGCCTTTGCTTCTACCCATTTTGACACGTAATCAACTGCCAGGATAATGTATTGGTTCCCTCCTCGAATTTGGGAAGGGTCCCATAAAATCCATTTCCCAAATGTCAAAAATCTCCACTGGCATGATTGGCATCATGGGCATTTCATTTCTTCTTGTGATGTTCCCTACCCTCTGGCATTGGTCACACTTTCTGCAGACATTGTGGGCATCCTTGAATATTGTGGGCCAAAAGAACCCACAATCCAAAATTCTTCTCGCTGTTCGGTTTGGTCCGAAATGCCCTCCGCAAGCATAATTGTGACAATGCTTTAGAATTTCATCTATCTCCTCATCAGGGACACATCTTCTAATGATTTGATCAGCACACCTCCTCCATAGAATAGGGCAATCCCATGCATAGAACCTGCTTTCATACCTGAGTTTATTTTTCTGGTACCTTGAGTACCTAATAGGCATCTCCCCAGACTCTAGGTAGTTTACTATGTCCGCATACCAGGGTGCTAGAATGCCCCTTGCTGAATACAAATGCTCATCAGGAAAATGATCGGTAATGGGCATTTCGTCACCATTTTGGTTCAGCACCCAGCTCAGATGGTCAGCTACCAAGTTCTGTGCCCCACTCTTATCTTTAATCTCGACATCGAACTCTTGTAAGAGTAAGATCCACCTAATCAGTCTTGGTTACGTCTCCTTCTTAGTCATCAAATGCCTCAGGGCACCATGATCCGTATAGACAATGCTCTTTGCTCCCAAGAGATAAGATCGAAACTTCTCAAATGCAAACACTACTTCCAATAGCTCCTTTTCAGTAGTGGTGTAATTACACTGTGCCCCATTCAGAGTCTTGGAGGCATAGTAAATTACATGGCTTTCCTTTCCTCTTTTCTGACCCAGTACAGCGCTCACAGCGTAGCCACTGGTGTCACACATAATCTCAAAGGGCATTCCCCAATCTGGTGGTTGAATGACTGGTGCCGTGACCAGTTGCTTCTTCAAAACATTGAATGCCTTCTTACACTTTTCATCAAATTCAAATAGAACATCTTGCTGCAATAAGTGAGTAATAGGCTGGGCAATTTTTGCAAAATCCTTTATGAACCTCCTGTAGAATCCAGCATGCCCCAGGAATCCTCTCACTTGTTTCACCGAGGTGGGATATGGCAATTTTTCAATTATATCCACTTTAGCTTTATCAACCTCAATGCCCCTCTCGGAAATCACATGTCCCAGCACAATGCCCTCTCTGACCATGAAATGACATTTCTCATAGTTCAGCACTAGGCATTTTTCCACACAAAGCTGCAACACCTTCTCCAAATTGTCTAAGCATCGATCAAAACAGCTCCCATATACTGTGAAGTCATCCATGAATACTTCAATGCAGTTCTCGAGCAAATCAGAGAATATGCTCATCATACATCGCTGAAAAGTGCTAGGAGCATTGCAAAGGCCAAAGGGCATTCTGTGATAGGCAAACGTGTCGAATGGGCACGTGAATGTTGTTTTCTCCTGGTCCTCTTGACTTACTGCAATCTGCATGTATCCTGAATATCCATCCAAGAAATAAAAAAACTTGTTTCCTGCGAGTCTTTCCAACATCTGGTCAATGAACGGAAGTGGGAAATGATCCTTCCGCGTGACCATGTTCAGCTTTCGGTAGTCGATGCAAACTCTCCAGCCAGTTTGCAGTCGTGTGGGCACAAGCTCGCCTTTCTCGTTTTTCAAAACATGAATGCCCGACTTCTTGGGCACAACATGGATTGGACTGACCCACTTGCTGTCTGAAATTGGGTATATAATGCCCTGGTCCAAAAGCTTAATTATCTCTTTTAGCACCACATCCTTCATCACTGGATTGAGCTTTCTTTGTGGATCACGAACGGGTTTTGCATCATCTTCCAACAAAATTTTGTGCATGCAAACCGCTGGGCTAATGCCCTTTATATCTGCCAATGTCCATCCAAGTGCCTCTTTGTACAGTCTCAACAATCTCAAAAGGCGATCCTCATTAGCTTGATTCAACCCCGCACTTATGATTACAGGGAGAGTCTCATTATTCCCTAAATAAGCATATTTCAGATGCCTTGGTAATGCCTTTAACTCCAGCATGGGTGCTTTGACAATAGAAGGCATCAGCTTATCATCGTTTCTCCGAATGGGCACACCATAGTCCACACATCCGTGTGGCATCTCTTCCAATGAATACAGCATCATAATTCCATCCCTTATGTCCTCTTCCTCGTCCAGGGCATCCTGGTCAAGCAGTCTATCCCACAATGCCCATTCCAGCGGTTTTCTGTTGCTCATCATGGATAAAGTAGAACGGCTCGGGTAATGAAATGTGTTCACAAAATTACAATTTTCTGTATCCGGAGGATGCTTCATGGCTTCAAAAATGTTGAACGTCACCTTCTTCCCATCAAACTCCCATGTTAGTGTGCCCTTGTCCACATCAATTTTGGTTCGAGCTGTCTTCATGAAAGGCCTTCCCAGCAACAAAACTGAAGATCTTGAAGTTGCTGTGCCCATGTCAAACACATAAAAATCTGCTGGGAAAATAAGCTCGTCCACCTTGACCAATACATCTTCAATGAGGCCTTCTGGATATACATTGGACCTGTCAGCAAGCTGAATGACCACGCGGGTCTCCTTCAAGGGTCCAATCTTCAATTCTTTGAACACCGACAAGGGCATTACGTTGATTGATGCCCCCCAAGTCCAGCATGGCCTTTTCGACTTTTCTGTCTCCAATTATGCAAGGGATCATGAACATCCCTGGATCATCACACTTCTTGGGTAACTTCCTTTGTATCACAGCCGATACATTCTCCCCAACTAGGAACCTGGCATCGTCATTGAATCGTACCTTTCTGGTACAAAGCTCCTTTAGAAACCGGGCATACCGCGGCACTTGCTTGATTGCCTCGATCAGTGGAATGTTGATCTCCACTTTGCTGAATACTTTAGCATCTCCCTGGTTTCTTCTTCTTTTCTATTCTGTGCCAATCTCCCTGGAAATGGAGGTTTCTGGCTTTCTGGAGTGGGCATCTTGGCAGATTGCTTTACTTCCGGGATTGGCACAGCATCAGTCTACTCAGCTTCTTGTGCCTTGTCTTCTGTGGGAATTTTTTCCACTTCTTCCTCCAATGGCACATCGTCCTTCTCTTCTCTCGGCATGACCATCTCCAGAAGCTCTTTTCCACTCCTCAATACTACTGCATTCACTTGTTCCCTTGGATTTTCGACCTGGGAAGGCAGCTTCCCATTTTTCTCCTCCATCTTGTGCATGGCTTGAGCCAATTGATAGATTTGTTTGCTCATGTGCGAGAGACCAGCTCGAGTCTCTTGCTTAAACTTCTCATTCTCCTCTGCCATAGCAAACACAAGACCTTCCAGCCTACTTGGCTTCCTTTTCTCCTCTGGTGGTGGCAATGGGCGTCCAGGATGCCCATCCTCCGGTCTTCTCCATCTAAAATTTTTATGGTCTCTTCAGCCCGGATTATAAGTCTGGGAATGGGGATCATATCTTCTGGAATGCCCATTCTGGCCACCTATAGCATTCACTTCTTCCATTTCATCTTGTAGAGTAGGGCATTCATCTGTGAAGTGAGATATGCTTTTGCATACCCCACAAGGTCTGGACTTCCTCACCATGCTCGCACCAGACAAGATTTTCTCGATTTTGTCGCACAATCTATCAATCCTGCTATCCTGATCCAGTGCCCTCTCTGTTTCACTTACAACCCGAATGCCCTCTCCACCGAAGTCTCGATTGTCTTCAGCCATTTCCGTGAGGATTCTGAATGCTTCAACAAGCTGTTTGTTCAAAATAGATCCTCCACACGAGGCATTCACGATCGTTCTCTCATGTGGTCTCAATCCTCCGATGAAATACTGAATCAAGTCATGTTCAGTAATCTGGTATTGTGGGCATTTGGCCAGCATCGCCTGGAATCTTCCCCAATAGTCATAGAAACTTTCATTAGTTCCCATCTTCAGGCTCTCTATCCTTCTTCTCATTTCTTGCACTCTGGATGCTAGGAAATATTTCTCCAAAAACTTCTGTTGGAGTTGTCTCCATGTGGTCACAGCGCCAGTGGGTAGTGTGTACAACCAGTCTCATGCCCCATCTTAAAGAGTTAAAGGGAACGAAACCAACCGCACACACTCTTCTCGTCCATGGTCGGATGGTTGAGTTTGGCAAACCATCTCAAAATCTTACAAATGCCTTTGTGGATCCTCTCCAGGCATTCCGTGGAACTTCGGCAAGATCTGGATAAAGTTTGCATGAATATCCCAGTTCTGAGTCACAGCTAGGAGTGTAATGCCCATTGGGCGCAAATTCATGTTGGTCGGGAAGACCAACTGCCTTAAAGTCCTGTTATGATCCGCATTGCCATTCGCGGCATTTCCATTTGCGGCCATGTTGATGTTGTGGCCGTTCTCAAACTGTCCTTCCTCCTCGTGCCCTTCGTCTCTTTGATCTTCTTGATCTTCTGATGGTGGTGTGGGCTCACGAGGTCTATTTGCTTCTTGGCGTGCCCTCTTCACTGCTGCCCTGTTTTTCCTCGAAGTCTTCTCTATCTCCAGATCGTACAATAGAGTCTCCTCTAAAGAGCCCCTGGGCATCAACTTCCAGGCTCACCAATTGTGGAAGATAAAATCACTAGAAACAAGCTCCTCGGCAACGGCGCCAATTTTGACGCACAGTCGTTTCGCGCTCAAAAATATATTTATAAACTCCTATGCCCACAGCGAGCGTAGCTAGCCAATGAGTACGGGTCGATCCCACAGAGAGCTGTTGCAACTTTATCTTCAAGTAACCAATCATAAAAGGGGTTTTGGTGTTGTCACTAAACTGAATGTAAATCTGCAAAATAAACTAAAGAAAATATCAAATAACAAAAGGTTCTGGCATTTGAATTGGAATATGGTTTAAACATAAAACAACTCGATCATGGACACACCGATTTTCATACATGATAGGTCATCTAGTTATGGTGACCGGATTCCTCTCATGCGTCTCCTCATCCATCCTTTCATTTTAGGTTTAAAAGTGATTCCTCTTCGATTAAACCCCTAACCAGTTACCCACCTCCTGAATCCTCTAAGAGATGTAAGCAAGCAAGCAGCAGTGTGCCCTAGACGGACCCAGATCTGTTGTGTTCAACTGATTCTTCTTGTGCCCACAACACCCCATTAATTCCCTTATTACTATATGAACCGACACACAGTCACGATTCACCAATTCAATTAATATTGGTGTGCCCTCTTTACCTAATGAGTGATCAGCCACATTGGGCACTTCAGACACACACTCACATGGAACAAGGCACAAGAATTAACGGAAACTAATCATGCATTACTATGCCCATTTTGGCCTCACGAGTCCAGATTTATGTTTACTCCAAATTCATCATCCAAACGCCAGAATTAAAGATCTAGCCGAGAATGCTACACATAATTAAAACTGCAGAATTTAAAGACATAACAATAAACGAAAACTTACGGATTTAATTAAGCAAAAACTCGACTCCAACGTCGATAAACATGAACATAACCTAAGTCCCGAAGGTTTAAGACCTTTCGGATTGTTTGGCTGCCTAAGCAGCGTACGGAAAATAAAGTGCAGAAATGTAAAGTGTAGAAATGTTTCTGAGTATCTAAAACTTGTTTTTCCAGAAATTAAACTTGTTTAAATAGTTACATTTCCGAGTAGAGTTTCCCCCACAGGCGGGGGTCTTCTGCTGAAAATCCGGAACGGCGTGCCCTTGCTGACCTTGACTGGATAAGCTTCAGCTTCAACAAATCCCTATTTTTTAGGAATTGCTCTTATCTCCTTAGATTGAGCTTATCTCCTCGTCTGAGCTTATCCTTTTGTTGCAGCACCTTCCAGGAGTCCAGCTTAGCTCCAACTCTCCCGCGGATATGTTGCTATCCTTCCACCAGCTGTCCTTCAACTGAATCCCGAATTTCACTGGAATGCCCATTCTGCCATGTGGTCGTGTCTGTGCGAGTACTATGGGCACGGCATCATCTGTCAGCTCCATCCGTATCTGATATGCCCACTTCACCGACCGAATGTGGGATGGATACTGAGGACGTCTCCTGTGCCTCTGATGAACATATGTGCGAGATAATCGTGAATATTTGGGCATAAAATGCCCCTTCTGCCAGACTCGACTCTTAGAATGCCCTTTGACTGCAACCTGGTTCTTTTCGACTCAAAACACACTAAAAAGGACATTTATAAGGGATAAAATGCCCATAAAAAAACGAAATAAATGGACTTATCAGTATCAATTTTTAACCAATTATTAGGTCCATTAAATTTTACATTCAAACTGTTGAAATCTGATATCTGTATTTGGAATGAACTTTTCTAATATGAGATATCAAATCTTGATTTTTAAAACATAAAGTTAACTTTTAACTGAAACGTAGTAGTAGTAGTAGTAGTAATAATAATAATAATAATAATAATAATAATAATAATAATAATAATAATAATAATAATAATAATAATAATCATTTTCTAGCATACCAAATTATACAAAAGTATTTTGCATTTGTCATTGATCATTACATTTCAACCTATCAACATTAGATCATCCTAATATACAAAATCCTAAAAGATTAGGGATGAATGAATGTTTGATAGATAAGCTATGCAAAAGCTCCCAAAAAATACATCATTAAAATGATCTTGCAATCACAAGCCAAAAAAAAAAATTCATCCCACATTCAGGAAACTTGTTTTTCATCTTTTGATTCAAAAATTTAATCTTTGATTCAACTTGTGAAGCCTTCAACCCACATTCAGGAAACTTGTTTTTCATCTTTTCTGCTAAGCATTAATGAAATCCATTCTTGAAACCACCTTCACACTTCCATTGAGGATCAAGTTTCACAAGTCTCCATACCAACCATTCCCAGAACCCTCATTTCATCAGCACTCAACTCTTTCTTCTTATCCTTTTTTCTCTTAGTGACACAAATAAAGAAGTTAGACTAAGCAAACTTCTCTCAAACAATATAAACGCACTCATCCTCCTCATCACACCAAAAATCATAAGCTTTCCCTACATTACTCACTCTAAAAGGTGCATTCAAGATAATTCATTAACTCCCAATTTATCTCTCTCCTCTTCCTTCATCCCACAAAACAGTCAAAATTCTCGACTCACAACTTGGCTCGACCAACTTCGAATCCATTTCACCTTCCACGAAAATCCCAAATTTAACAAGACCCACATTTTCTCTCTCTCGAAACACACCCAACACACAACACTCTCCAAAAAACTCAAAACTTGTCCATCCAGAACCCCACCATCACCATCACCGTTCATACCTGTTTCCCTAATTAAAATACAGTCTTTTGGTAGTATCAATCTCCTCTATGTACAACTGAACTCATGCTGCCACGTCTTCAAAATAGACATAGGAAAAATCGAATCTTTCGCCCTACAAATCCAGCCAGCTTCAGAAACCACCATCACACTTCCAAAAAAGTGAAACCACCCTCACACTTCCATCGAGGAATTCAGAAACTTTTACCTTGAAATTGAAGCGGATGAACTAGTGAAACAAGATTTTCAAAGATGCGAAGAATTTCCCCAGAACAAGCATGGAGAATTTGGGGAAGGGAGAGAAAAAGAGAAATGAGGGTTTTTCCGGATGAGATATGAGTTTTACAGATGCAAATATTGACATATGAGATATTGTTAAAAGTGGGCATATGAGTATATTGAAGATATCAATTTGATACCCATATACTAATATACCAAGGGGAGACTTGTGTGAGACCGTCTAACGGGTCTCTTACGTTAGACGAATCTCCCCCGACCCGACCCGGTTCCGACCCGACCCGCCATATATATATATATATATATATTAAAAAAAATTCGGATTTTTCTCTCCCTCAACTCTCGCTCCCAACTCGCCTAGATTTTCTCCATCAGCTCGCGGCGGCGCTACGTTTTTCCTGTCCAGCTCGCCGCCCCGACCACGTTTTTCCCATCCAGATTGCCGTGCCACCTAGGTTTTCTCGTCGAGCTCGCGGCGGTGCGAATATTTTCCCCTTTCGGCGAATTCAATGGATAATTTCAGAAAATTATGTAATCTTCCTCCCGGTGGAATTCCGGTTAATTTCGGCGACGAAACAATACAAACGACCAGTATGTGTTCTTATTTTAGAAGATTTAAAATTTTGTATCAATTTTTAACCAATTATTAGGTATATTAAATTTTACATTCAAACTGATCGATAAAATGCTACTATGAACTGATTCATTAAACTTTTGGTTTAGTAATCTATTAGTGTTGTAATAATTCTAAAAGTGATTTAAATTTTCTAAATTTCATATATTTTTATACTTGATAATGAAGACAATGTTGAAGATGTAGAAAAAACATCTATCAACGAGGACGAATATGTTATGTTGCAAATTGAGAGTAAGTAGTACTTTAGTTCTATTCTTTGATTTTGTAACAAATCAACTTCAAAATGTATTTCGTAAATTAGTATACTTCTATGATATTTAGTGATACTTTCTATCGTGATAGTAATCATTCCCTTAAAATGTAATTATGATTCTGCCTAGATAATTATATACAGTAGTGATACTTTTATGGTATTTAGTGATACTTTCTCTCATGATAGTAATCCTTCGCTAGGTATTATTGATATTTTGTAATTGTTTCACTTAAAAAATAATTATGATTCACTCGATAGTACTGATACATCAACTGTGTTTTTTTGATACAACACTACTACTTATTGACACTAATTTATTTGTTACTGATATATTGTTATTTCTTACTGCATAAATCAAGACAAGTGTGTATCACACACATATATTGACTTCTGAACAATCGTGATATTTCTATGGTATTTAATGATACTTGCTCTCATTATAGTAATCCTTCGCCAGATATTATTGATATTTTACAACTGTTTCACTTTAAAAATAATTATATACAGTAGTGATACTTCTATGGTATTTAGTGATACTTTCTCTGATGATAGTAATCCTTCGCTATGTATTATTGATATTTTGCAACTGTTTCACTTAAAAAATAATTATGATTCACTCGATAGTAATGATACATCAACAATATGTTTTTATACCCCACTAGTACTTATTAACACTATTTTATTTGTTACTAATATGTTGTAGGTGATTCTTTTGATGTAAGAGGTTGTCTTCTTGGTTTGAAAAGGAAGAACATTGATGATATATGACTTATATTGTAGTCATGCTCTTAAAAATGGGTTTAGTGGTAGGAAATCCACAACAAGAACTGAAAATGGAAGTATAGTTGAGAAATACTTTTTGTGTTCTTGTGAGGGAGCCAAAAAATCCAACACTTCTACCTCAAGAAAGGTATATCTCACACGCATAGGTTGTAAGGCATATTTAAGAGCAAAGATCAATAATAATGGTTTATTTGAAGTTATTGAGCATAATCTCATGCACAATCACACACTTACAAGAAGAAAATTGAGCCATATGCACCGTTCGCACAGATCAATAAACTCTGAGAAGGGTGTTGTGATTGAGGGCATGCTCACATCAGAGATAAGAGCTACATATTCTTTCCAATACATGGCTCATGATGCGGGAGGAGAGGATTGTGTTGGTCACACATTAAAGGATCATTTAAACTATGTCAACCGGTTGAAGATGAGTATTATTGAAGGAGGAGATGCTCAAACACTCATTGATGAAATGCATGCACAAGGTGTTGAAAATAAAGATTTTTTCTTTAGAGTCAAGTTAGATGATGAAGGGAGATTGTCAAATATTTTTTGGAGAGATGCCATGATGAAAGAAGACTATATGATATACGGTGATGTTGTTGTATTTGACACAACATACCGAACAAATAAGTATAACCTCATTTGTGCACCATTTGTAGGGATCAATAATCATTGGAAAAATGTGATGTTTGGATGTGCATTCATATCGGATGAGAGGATTGATTCATTTCTATGGCTCTTTAAAGTTTTTAAGAAATCAATGGAGGGGATATGTCCTATATCAATATTTACCGATCAAGACCTAGATATTGGTACTGCAATAGAACATGTATATTTCTCTATTTTATCATAATTCACTTACATGAATCTTTTATTTTAGATGTCATCTGCTGGTAGCCTGGTACAAGTTTAAGTGTTAATGATACTTCGTCAATAGTTAATAGCACTTACATCATATGGTACAAGTTTAAGTGTTAATGATACTTCGTCAATAGTTAATAGCACTTACATCATATCTAGTGATGTTTTACAGTATATAAATTTTTCAGTTAATTTTTTTTATTCAATGCAGATTTTTCTTGATACAAGACACCGGTTATGCTTGTGGCATTTGTACCAAAATGTAATAAGCCGGTTTGGGAATTTGAAAGCGAACAAGTCCTTCATTAATGAATTTCAAAAATGCTTGTCCAGATGCACAAATAGAGAGAAATTTGAACATTGCTGGAGCTCTATGATATCAACATATCATTTAGAGGACAACTCATGGTTTTACAGACTCTATTTGCTCAAGGAGAAGTGGTGCACTAGCTTGAACAAGGACTTTTTCTCTGCTGGAATTTTATCATCCCAAAGAAGTGAAAGCACAAATAGTGCCATTAGATTCAATGCAAGGAAGTCAACAAGCTTGACAGAATTTTATGATATTTTCAGAAGAACAGTCCAATCTTGGAGGAGAAATGAAGCATCTGATGAATTCAAATGCTCAAGAGCACAACCTACATCGTTTATGCCGTTGACTGGACTTCTCAAGCATGCTTCAGAGGTATATACATTGACTCTCTTTACTGATTTTGAAGCTGAATTTTTGAAGTGTATATCCTTGAATTGTGAACTCATTCACTCTGATGAAAGACTATTATTCTATAATGTCAAGGATGACAGGGGAATTACAATTCATAATGTCAGTTTTAGTGAACTTGATAAATTCATAGTCTGCTCATGTAAAAGATTTGAAGCTTGTGGGTTGTTATGTTCTCATATCCTCAAAATACTTCATATGCATTCAATAGTTGAGATACCTGAGCTTTATATTAATAAAAGATGGACAAAAATGGTGAAAGCTCATTTGTGGGATAAATTTGGAAGTGGAACTGAGCAACCTGTCCAGAATACAGATTCTATTTCTTGGAGAAATCATATGATGAGAAAGTACTATGCTACTGTTATGAAAGTCAAAGATAATGAAGAGGGAAGAAAGATACTTGAAGAAGAGCATAACAAGGTTGTAGCATATGTTGAAGAGCTGCTGAGTACAGTGCCTTCTATGGCGGATACGGATGTTTCAAGCTCTTCTATTCCAATATTAAATCATGCACATTCAACCACAAAGGGTGGAAGAAAAAGAATCAAAGGGCACCTTCAAAAAAAAAAGAAGAATACAAGTGGCACTTCAATTTCAAAGGAGTTTGGATCCAAAACCCCTAATCCCATATTGTTTTGAGAATGCATTCAGATTGTTTTGAGAAGTGTATCTCAGATTATATTATTGAAACTGTGATTATCAAATAGTGTTACTTCACAGATGCTTAGTGATACTTTATTCATCAGTATTGATACTGTGATTTTCTTCATCATATAACTTGTGATTTTTGGTCCAAAACCCCTAATCCCATATTGTTTTGAGAATGTATTCAGATTGTTTTGAGAAATGTATCTTAGAAGATTATATTATTGAAACTGTGATTATCAAATAGTGTTACTTCACGGATGCTTAGTGATACTTTACCCATCACTATTGATACTGTGATTTTCTTCATCATATAACTTGTGATTTTAGGTCCAAAACCCCTAATCCTAGATTGTTTTGAGAATGCATTCAGATTGTTTTGAGAAATGTATCCCAGATTATATTATTGAAACTGTGATTATCAAATAGTGTTACTTCACGGATGCTTAGTGATACTTTACTCATCACTATTGATACTGTGATTTTCTTCATCATATAACTTGTGATTTTCTTATTATATTATTGTTAAAACATAAAACATGTTATATTATTTCTTGATAAATTAATTTCACAAAATTATTTGCATTAAATTATTCATGCAGTAAACAGTGTTACTATACAACATCTACAGTGACACTTTATTCATCAATATTGATACTGTGATTTTATTAATCATTTTTACTTAATGGTATTCATAGTGATACTTTTTTCAATCACTAATGATACATCACATATAATTTATCAATTTCTTATTTTTTATAATTGAATAATATAATTGAAGGAGAAATCATTGAAAGAATAAAATGCAGTGTTCCCTGCCAGTGCCACAATCAGCTTTGGTAAATCGCGCACAAAAAATATTCATTCCTCGAAATGAAAACATACTTCATGGAAAAAGAAATTATAGCTGCAAACAATGTGAAGAATAATTAGTCATGCAAAGGGAAATAGCAAACATCCAGCCACTTTTAAGGGTAAATATTAAAAACTAACCAAACACTAAATTATTCATACTAGCTGTTCAAACTAACACATGTTAAATTCCCACCCCCCAACATTTCAATATTTCACATCCAAAAACCAACACATATTCATTACAAAAACTAACCAAACATCCAAAAGATTAACCTTTAACCTAGCATGTTAGACTATCCACACATCCTATCTCCAGCAATCAGCTTCATTCATACGCCAACACCAGCAGCAGCTTCTAATTGTTTATATTTCTTGTTATTCTTAATGATTTCAAGAGCATCATGTTGAATCTTTTTTCTCAAACCATTTAGAGGTGAAAGAAAAATCCTTGCAGCATATTGGGCTCTCAATCTCCTTCTTCCATCAAGCTGCAATAGAAAAAAATGTGTCACATTACCACAAAAAATATTAAAAGTGCATTAAAATTTCAATTACATCATTCCATACCTTAGACAACTCCAAACTCTCATAAGGAGCACCAAGGAAGTTTTCCATTTGGTGCATGATATAAATTGCACAATCGATGTTCGCCCAGTTCTGTTCCAATTGAAAGCTGGGAATTCAACACCATATGACTCAAAATCTGCACATTTTGGATGATTGATCTGATTTAGGAAAACCCCCATCTATTCACACTGCACAAGATAAATATTTCAGCAATTTATGCAGTCAAGTATCACTAAGCAAAACTAAGAGTACCACTAACTAAAACCAAAGTATCACTATGTGCAAAATAAGGAATCACTAAGATAAACCTAGTGAATGTAAAAGTATCACTAAATAAATATAAAGTATCACTAATAACTATCACCACATAATGTAAGTAACATAAAAGTATCACTAAAAAATTATCAAGTATCACCATTTTAAAAATAAAGTATCACTGTTTATAAAAAAGCAAACAATCACCAAGTATCACTAAGCAAAAATAAAGTATCACTCAGTAATAGATAGAGTATCACTACATAAGTGTCAAGTATCACCATTTCAGAAAAATGTACTACTAAAGAATTGATACTTACAGCTATCTCAGCAAGCTTGAATATCACATCATCTCGATCGATCTGGGTAATTTGATTATCCAGATATTGAATTTTTTTCTCAAGAAAATTTATCACAACAGCAACAAAATGATAAGAATGGCAGATTGGGATAAAAATCTGCAATTATAAACACAAGAAGTTAGAATTCCAAAATAACTATATTAATTTTTTTAATATGCAAATATATTACTCTATCCACATTGTACAAATCTGACAACTGAAATTCAGTTCTTGACACCCAGTAATCCCAAACTTCTCGAATCTTTTCTTCATGCTCCTTACCTTCAAGAACACCTGCAAGGTATACCTACAAAAAATAAAAAATCAGTAATATGCATATGTGACTATAAGAAATAAATGAACACTTATGCATCTACACAAAAGAGTTATAAATCCTTACAGAATGTTGGGCACTGAAACATAAGCTTTTATTCATCTTAAAAACCCTTTCTGACTTAATCATCAACAAAGCCCACGCATCAACAATAGTAATATTTATCATCTTTATATCGTTCATCATTCTGATCGCATCAAAGTTTACAAAAACTTCTCCACGATACTCAAAAACCTGTCCATTTTTTCTGTACACATCCAAAAATGTATCATTTACAATAACTGAAGCATCACTAATATAATATTAATAAAAAATTAAAATATCACTTACTGATGACCAACCGCATCAATGAGGCAGTAGTCGACAATATCCTTCTTCTCCCTTATCATACCATACAGTAGCTTAGCATAGCTCAATAGAAAATGGCACCTGAACGGGAAGCCATCAGGAACAGGCCACGGTTCTCTCCTTTCTGAAGTACCTTCTCCTCCAGCTTGCTCATCAATATTCTGCTATAGATTTTCCATGCACGGACGTCTTGAAGGAGGAGTTTGAATGAACTCAATGCCTTTATCACCTTCCTCACCCAAATTATGCAGATCTGCATGAATAAAGTACAAGTATTAACATTAAACATATAAAAAAATTAACACACATATAAAATCATATTTAGTACAAAAAATAGAAAATAATACCAGACACTACATCGTCGATAATCTTATTTACATCCTCGGGTGGTGTAGGTGTTAGCAAATCAAACTTTGGGCATTCAAACTCTTCTTCTTCTTCAGGCTCCTTTTGTGCACGCTCTGGCTTCAACTCAACCTGGACATCTTCTGAAACTTTCTCCCCCTTCTCAGCCTTCATCTTTCAAAAGTTGTCCACAACTTCATCAATGTATTTGTGCAGCTTCGAGCTTGAGAAAAACATCAAATCAGGAGATAACGAATGTGATTCTTCTGTCCCCATGTTAACTTGAATCAAATCCTTCAACTTTGCTAGCCTCTCCAGATGAACATGAGTAACCATGTTCAAATCCCTCTTCATCAGCAGCAAAGCTTCCTCCAAAGGCTGGGAAAAAAATAAAAAAATACAAGTCAAGTATCACTAATAAACAGTAATACATCACTAAATAAGATAAAATATAAATCATGAACTTACATCTTTAGCAATCCTAGAAATCTCTTCATTGTCCTGCTCAATAGCTGGGAGTCGAAATGTTATAGATTTCCCATCTACAACATATGAAGCAGACACCTCTCGAATTGGTCCAGCTCTTGGCTCTAAGCTTGGACCTTGAACAGGCATATCACCTTCATCAACTACCCTATCATCTACCCCACCTACATCTCCATCCAACCTTGGATCACCCTTGGTAATAGCGTAGACTCCTTCTACCCATTCACCACGACCAAAACCCCCTGCATTCAACTCAACACGCAATCTAGCTCTAATGGACTCTTTGTCCCAGTGCTGGATCAGAGGGAGTGTCGTAGGTAACACACGACCTTGCCATTTAAATCTATGAAAGTAAAATAGTGGCAGCACAAGAAGGCAACAATTCAAGTGCCTAAGAGTCCTAGAACTATGAAACATACGAATCACATAGCACATTTTTTCCAACACATACCCACACCAGTCAAATGAAGAGATCCTCTCAACAGACATTAGGGATCTCATCACATTTAAGTCAACTAATTGATTGGCAGTAGGAGCAAGAAAAGTTGACAAACAGTACAAAACAAACAATCTCTTAAAATCATCCCCCCATCTTCCATCTCAAGTAACATCTTTTGCACAGAAAACACAGGCAAGTTATCCCCAATTCTATTTCTGTTCTTAAAATCAGTAAGAAAATCCTTAGTCCCATCATCGTTCCTCAATACAGAAACCCCCTCATTTCTAGGCAACATAAATAAATCGTGAATGTCATCTGAGGTAATAACTAAGTTTCTATTACCTTCAAATGACAAAACACGACTTTTTCCATTGAAGTTCTCCACAAACCACGATATCCTCTGCCAAGACATCCTCCCAAAACCTCTCAATTGTAGCACACCAGAAAATCCAATCTCCTCCACAGCCCTTCTTTGATAATCATTCAATTTTGGAGCAAGTGAAGATAGCCCAGCAGGCCTACACTTGGTCAAAAAAGTCTTACCACTACAATGAAAAATATAAGACATTAGTAATTACAAATTTTCTAGCTGTAGTGTATCAATACTAATAAAAATGAATTACTTGCCATCACACTCTTCATTTTCCTCATCAGTCTTTTTTATTAGTTTCTTCTGAATAGTAATGACTAATTTATTTATTTTTTTGCACTTCACCAGATCTTTTTGTCCTCTTTGTTCTCTTAGATTCATGTTTGACTTGATTTTCAGAGGAAGAATCTTCAGCATTGTTATCATCACTCTCATCACATTCCTCATCATCATATTCACTGCAATATGAAAAATAAATTAAAACTGATGTAAGTATCTCTGACTAACAAAAAAGTATCTCTAACTAAAATAAAAGTATCACTAAGAACCTGTCAAGTATCAATATTTCAAACATAAAGTATCACTAAATAAACATAAAGTATCACTAAATAAGAATAAGTATCACAAACTGATGTAAGTATCTCTAACTAAAATAAAAGTATCACTAAAAACCTATCAAGTATCAATATTTCAAAAATACAGTATCACTAAAGAATGTAAACGTATCACTAAAGAATGTAAAAGTATCACTAAATAAACATAAAGTATCACTAAATAAGAATAAGTATCACAAATTGATGTAAGTATCTCTAAGTAAAATAAAAGTATCACTAAAAACCTGTCAAGTATCAATATTTCAAAAATACAGTATCACTAAAGAATGTAAAAGTATCACTAAATAAATATAAAGTATCACTAAATAAGAATAAGTATCACAAACTTATGTAAGTATGTCTAACTAACATAAAAGTATCACTAAGAACCTGTCAAGTATCAAAAAATGTTGACTGCATATATATGCTACTTGACTACAACATCTTTGTCCTTGGCTTCCTTAATAGATTGTTTAGACCTCTTAGATGTCCTTGGAACATCAACATTTATTTCTGTATTCTCACTGCAATAAAAATGACAAGATTAAGAATAATTAACACTACTAACACACATAGTTTGTAAAACAAATATATATAAAATCATAATATGAAATACCAAAATTCTTACCTTGTACCATCATCTTTCTTCTCCTGAGGTACAGACTTACTAGGTCGCTACAACCTCTTCTTAATTCGTTCCATCACCAAAAAATCCAACTACAAAGCATAGAATAAAAGCATCATATAAAAGTCAATAATAGCACTATCATACCAAAGTCAATAATAGCACTATTGAAATCAAAGTTCATCAAGGCTTAAACAACAAGCACTGAATTATAGAAATTTAGAATAAAACAACATTGGGTCATCAAAGTTCTCTTCACAACATAAATAATTCCACACAACACATGAAGAAAGCTCAACACCACGACCTGTACCAGTATGTAAGCAGACAAGCATCAACAACAATCAAATGACCATAAATCTTGAACAACGGTGCCAATACCAATATAGGGCACATGACTCATTTACTGTAAAATATGTCTTGTTTCTCCACCTAAATGCAATCTGAAAAGACTGCACCTAATTATTAAAGTTGGAATATCCTTGATTTTTTCTTATATAAGAATAACGAAAAACCTAAAACAGATAACACAAAGGCACAACAACCACAGCACTGTAACAAATTAAGGGGAGTGTATTGAATTGAGATTTCGTTTGATTTCATTAGACTTTTAAAAGTCTATAGATTTATAAAATCCATAGACTCCACATGGAGTCTCCCAACTCCACGCAGAGTCTGGCGGATTTCGTGCATGGATTTCGGACCGATTTCGAACGATTTCAGTGGATTTGAAATCCATATTTCCAGCGGTCGATGGAACACAATGAGCGGTGGACACGTAAAACAATCGAACTGAATGACCATTGGGAGCCAGCGGCGGCTGGGAAGCCGAGCCGAGACAACCCAACGTTCGCTCAACTCAACGGCCGTTGGCAACATAAAGAAAGAAGTAGAAACAAATTCAACTCAACTCAACGGCCGTTTGCTCAACTCAACCCAACGGTCGCTCAACTTATATATGAATTGAACAGAAAGAAACAGAAACAAATTCCTCAAACTCAACCAAAATAATCAGCCCATCAATGTCAAATCAGGTCTCGTCTTCTATTTCAAACCATCGTTTGTCTTCTATTACAATATAAATTATATTATCTAATTACTATACTATTCTAAAAAATACAAAACATAAATGAAACATTTGCAGTAATATACTTTGAGGAACCCAGCGGCCGCTGGGGTGTCATCATCAACGACGCCAGCGGCCGCTGGCTTCGGGTGACCATTGGGGTGCCAATTTCGTCTACCCATCGGCCGCTGGACACAACGCTCTCCGGGTTTTACAAATCCATCGAAATCTCGTGTTTGGAGGTCCGATTTCATCCTTCGTAATTTTCACATGAAATCCAGCTGAAATCCAACAAAGTCAATGACTTTTTAAAGTCCGTGGATTGTTGAATACCTCAGAATTTTAAAGGATTTTTAAAAGTCTAGATTGAATACACCAGGATTTCATTGGACTTTTAAAAGTCTGGATTGGATACACCAAAATTTCATTGGACTTTTAAAAGTCTGGATTGAATACACCCGGATTTTAAAAGTCCAATAAAATCCATCAAAATCCACAACCAATACACCCCCCTAAAACAAGCGTGTCCAAAATTTCAGTGACTACAATACAAAATCAACACAAAGAGAAACACTTAAAGATTTACTTATAGTAGTAGCAATAGCACACATCAAAGAGAAACAGAGAAAAAACTCAAAATCTTCTTCAATCCTTCAAGAAAGCAGCCATTGATAAATCCCTAAAACGCCTAATCTGAACAACTAAAATAATGTATTACAAATTACTAAAATCAAATCCGTAAATTACAAGTCTGAACTTACAATATATCTCTACCCATTAATTAAACTTCAACGAACTTCTAATTGAAGGAAAAAAA
Organism: Perilla frutescens; assembly: GCA_026008535.1. Classification (NCBI taxonomy): domain Eukaryota; kingdom Viridiplantae; phylum Streptophyta; class Magnoliopsida; order Lamiales; family Lamiaceae; genus Perilla; species Perilla frutescens. The sequence continues at coordinate 5,114,919 of BRKX01000013.1, forward strand.
TCAAATCCCTAAAAGTACCAAAACCCTAAATAAACTTACAGAATGGACTCGAAGTCGGCGCCGAAGATGTTGAACTCGTAGAACCGATTTAGGTTGTGACTGGAATAGAGGTGATCGAAAATTTACTGACATTAATGGTGTTCGAAAAATTTCACCAATAGTTGCCTGGAATGGTGCGGAAGAGCGAGGATGGTGACGGTTGTGAACGGTGCGGTTCTGACTAATATGAAGGAGTGCGGTTACGCAGGGACAATCACCGGCGGTTGGTGAGGAGGAGAGAATCGCGGGAGAGAGGGAGATACGGCGAGCAGAGAATCACGGGAGAGGGGTGAATCCGCGGGTTGAAGCCGAGAGAATCCGTTGTTTTTTAATATATATGTCGGGTCGGGTCGGGGTCGGGTCGGGGAGATCCGTCTAACGTAAGAGACCCGTTAGACGGTCTCATACAAATTTTTGTCATATACCAAACACATGGTATAGGTATGGGCCATTTTGATACCCATACCTGATATACGTATATGGATACCAAACGCCCTCTAAATAAATCGTGCTAACATTCATCACATGAAATAAAACACAATAAATTTATTGAATAGAATTAATAATATTATTTTGTCATTTAAAGCATAAAATTTAATTTTGTATAATTTTTTTATCACATTACTTGAATTAATCATTAATTCAAAAATGCCAAAATTAAATTTAAAATCTGAAAATAATAATTTTTAGACAACATTTGTTAAAAATAATGTTTAACAACGATGTCTCATTCAAATGGAACATCAAGGCATTAATGGATTGCGATGGTGCATTGCGGACTGTAACGAGGTCGTGCACACATGCTAGGTAGCAATAGCCACGCATAGCAACTGCACAAGATTCGCCAAATCAGCGCAGCCTCTTTGAGGCATTCTGTCGAACAGTTGGTGTGCAGTTTTTCAAACCTCAACATGTTTGAGATTTCTTTGTGAACGATTTATTAGCCCGATTTTAAATCATTGCACAACATTTACACATATCCATTACAAACCAATATTCATACCAGACTTCATTAACGACCCCAAAACATTACAAATCAAATTTAATAATATCTTAAATGCAAAACTATTTCGCACATAACATGAAAATTGGTGCACATAAAATGCTTGATTAGAAAGCACGTGAACCATGTTAGTAGGGGTGGCAAAATAGACCCGGCCCGCATTTCGGGTCGGACTGGACCAAAAAAATTCAACCCGAATGAATTTCAGGCCGGGTCGGCCCGGCCCGAAAAAATGAATGGCCCGTTCGGGCCGGGCCGTATAGCCCAAAATAGATAAAAATACACGCAGGCCCGCGGGACGGGCCTTATATATTTAGGCTCGTAGGGGTTTCGGGTCGGGCCTGAATTTTTCACTAGGCCCGGCGGGCTCGGGCCAGGCCGGACGGCCCGTTTTGCCACCTCTACATATTAGGCTACAACTGGGCTCAATACCATGGTGTCGAACAGCCCTTGGTGTCGAACACCATGGCTAGCTTTGCAAACCTCTGCCCAATCATGCCATTTCAGACACGTCCACAAGGTGTTCGACAAAATGCACGATTTAATTTTTTCCACGAAAATTTCTAGATTTTTCATGCTTTTCAAAAATAAAATAATATATAGCATAAATTAACAATTAATCCGCGACTTAACACACATAAAAAATATCATATTAACGCGATATCTGGCTCTGATACTACTATTAGAATCATATACGTAAACGCAGCGAAAATCAAAATATGAAATAACAATTATTTCACAGCACACGTATCATCGGATTCACGTTAATATGACTTAGAATAAAATGATCATATCATTTTATATATAATAATACACATCTTTTCACAATCCGATTGATGTCGGGTTTGTAGTAATCAATTACCTATCTACTCGTAGAGATCCAAGTGTCTCTTCTCTATTAGGTCCACACGGTTGGAATGTATATCGTATATTGATTTCGCTAGTAATTTATATACGAATTGTAGTTTTGTGCAAAAAGGAGAGAAAGGGGAGAAGAAGTGTTGAAGAAAAGAAGAGTAAAAAAAAAGATTCAAGAATTCTCCAAGAATTGTTATCGATCGGCGGCTACCTCTCAACAACTAAATAGGTAGGTTAAATTCCTCTCTCTCTCTCTCTCTCTCTCAAAGACCATCTTTAATCCCCTTAATGTGTGTGAAGATTAAAGCTGAATGGCCCAATAGAAAATTTGTAATGTATAACATATTAAACAAAAGACGAAATTATATATATAACTAGTATAGCACCTATGCAATGCACAGTGAATATTATTAAAAATAATTTACATATATAATAAAATGATATTCGGTTATGCAAGAATTAGTATGTAAATATATGAATTATATCGAATGAATTGTAAACTTCTTGTGTATTTTATAATAGAGTATGCGTCAATAACCTCTTCCAAATTTATAAAAAAAAAACCGACTCAAATGAATTGTTATAATATTTCTTCCTTTCTAAATGAATTGTTATATGGTATTACATGTAACTTTATGAATCCAACTATAGAGAAACAAAACACATTCGACTCACGGATTGCATATCATGTTTAGAAATTCACAAATACACAAAAATAGAAATGAGAAGAAGTGATGTAAAAATAATATATTCTTGTATAAAAAATTCAAGTACATTGTCTATAAATATTCATTTTTGAACTCATTAAAAGAGTTTAGATGTGGATTTTAAATTTTTTAATATATTAAATTAACGTATGAAATTAAAAATATTTAAAGTAGTATATTTAAAATAATTTATTCAAAATTTTAATATTATTAAAAAATTTAAAATATATAAACTCTATAAATTTAAATTACATTTATTATTAAATTGATAAAATAAATTGTTGAATATTGATATTTGTGTTTGTTTTTGTTTAATTTAATATATGATGAGAATGATGTGTCAAGATAATGTAAATATTTAACGGCTATGTCGCCCTCTATTTAAGAGATATTTAAAATCGATAATTTTAAGTCTTTGGATTGATAATTCTTAAAAAAAAAAAAATTAATAAAGTGGTCAATTGTTTTTCATTTCCTTAAATGTTGACATCTAATTTGTTTCTGCAATGATTTGACAACTTATTAAAATTACATCCAAAATAGATCTATGATGCACGATTATTATTGTAACTCTAAAATATTCTTTTTTATGTGCTGTTTTATGTCATCGTTTTCAATTTATCTTTAGACAAATATTTGTTGAGAAATGGGAGATATGTTATGAGGTGACATTGAGATGCCCTTAATCAAGATATTTTAAATCTTGACATGATTTTGGTGCATGATCGTTGTGGGAAATATTGACATTTTTAATTTATTAAAAAATTATAATTCATAATTAAAATAGAGTACATTTGAAAATATGTTAATAGTTTAGAGAGAGAGAGAGAGAGAGAGAGAGAGAGAGATAGTAGTAGTGAAATGCTATATTATAAGCTTGTTGCAAAAAATAAAAAAAAAATCATAATTTGGCTCACTAAACATTAGAGCACAGAATTGAAATATGACATACAACTAAGTAAACTTATCTAATACATGACACCCAATACTTTTTACAAATTTCTTTGTTCTTTTGAGTATTTTCTTCATCGCTCCCCAACTTATATTCAAAATCACTATATTAATTTTTGTTTGGGGTTAGAGTATCCACAAATATTTTAGACAAATCTACATTTGAATCCATGTTTTTGTCTTTAGAGATTTGAAATTAGTCACAAATTTTGAAACTTGCTCAACGTTATAATATTGTATTACGTGCCTCTTTTGTGTAGATTCCTAAATAAAGAACACATGAAGTAAAATTTCATTAAACTGAAAATTTACGAAAAAATTATATTTTTTTAAAAAAAACTAAATTAAAATCTATTATATAATTTAACATTCATTGAGATGAGATTTCATAGAACTATATATCTAAGCATACATTTTTTTTTCCAAACAAACACGATAATATAATATTTCAAGTAGCTCGACACCTTTTTGGAAAACATCTACTAAATGAAACCAATTAAACTCATGTTAGGTTAATTAGCGCAAAACAACACAAAATAAAAACTCTAGCAACTTTAATTAAATATGAGAGAAAAATTTAACCATGACACGATACTGCTGCAAAACTATTAGTTTCTAAGAGAAAATTTATTATTTTATTTGTATAAAAACGAAATATGCAATATGTTAATTGATGAATGCATAGAATCTACATCTCCGTTTAGCAAAAAAACAAATAAAACATGCATACAACTTTTCAAAAAAAAAATCTGATACTAAGAAAGTGAAGCTATATATATATATAGAACAACCTACACATAATTATATTATCGTGTTTGCTTGGAAAAACTTTATTCTGTCAAAATTCACACTAATTGATAATTTATATCCTAAATTTATGCTTTTATTATCAAAACTTGTATATATATATCTTAAAGAGAAAGGATTGTGATTATAGGTATTGTGAATATATGGTAATTAAGATATATATGAATTGGACAAGTCTCATGTACATAAGATGTACATCAGACGGTCAACGCGTTGATCGGGTCAATGCGTGTTGACCCGGTCAATGCTTTGACCAAAAAATCTTTCAAAATTAGCATCATTCATAATACTGAAAAGTATCATTTCAAAGGCTCAAAAGGTATCATTTATATCAATAAAAAGTATTGGCCAGAATAAAAAAATAAAGAAAACAACTGTTAAGATCAGTATCAATTGAAACACTAAAAAGTATCATTTATAATACTAAAAGGTATCACTTCAAATACTAAAAATATCACTTCTATTCTACTGTAAATTATTGCTAAAAGCAAAAATATAGTAGTATTTTATAATTATTACTATATTTTTTAAATTAAAAAATATCACAAATTTCCGTCAAACACGCCAACCGAAGCAGTTTGGTACAACTGAACGCTCAAGTTTTTGCCTTTAATTCATTTTTGTTCCGAAAACACGACATAATTTGATTAAATTCTTTTAACTCCTGTCTTTAAAGTGCGTAGTTTGACACATACTTTAAATTTCTATTTATTTTCCTTTTGAAAACCAAAGAAATTATGAAACTCAATTATAAAAAAAAATTAACCCTGATTAAAATGCTTAACTAAAATTGAATCTCATTGTATAAATGAACTCTATTATTTACTTTGGGTCTCCATATGTCATTTTCTTTACGCCCTTTCATATCGTAGTTGTGGTATGACTTTGTATTGGTGTATGTGCACTGATGATCACTTCACATTTAGATCTCAGGGCCTCACAATATAAGATATATAATTGTATGACTAATTAATTATGATAAATATATAATAATTAACAAATGTATACCTATGCGAATATGCATTATCGGCATATAATATATAAGATTTAGTGTATCTATATAATATATTCGATGGTATTTTATTACCTATATATAATTATTGATTTATAATATATAGTTTTATATGTGTGTGTGTGTTATGAAAGTGTATTTGGGTGGGAAAAATCATTCTTAATATATATTTAAAGTATACTTATTTACTTATATATATATATATATATATTAAGGTTAAGATATTTATAAACTCTAATTTTGAATAAGCAACCTTAATTAAATAATAATTTTAGATTAAATATGAAAAGAAAATTATAAATCCTAATTTTGATATAATGAACTTTAATTACAAATAAAAATGTAGAAAACATTTGTAGAACCCTAGCTAGTCATATTATAAATTAATAATCTATACTAATTATAAAATAATAATCCTAAATTTACAAAACTAAATTTGAAACAAAAAATGGGGTCAAGTGGACAATTTGTGCCATGACACAACTGGTGATCATTTCCCATTGTCTATTTTGAATAAATCTTAAATGAAATTTAATAAAATTGTGTTGAATTTTCAAAATAATGGAGCCTGAAAACGTAAGCATTCCATGATTTGAGGTAATATTAGATCACAATTGAAATGTAAGATATATGTAAGGTAATGATGGTAAAAAAAAAAACCAAATTATTTCAACAGTATGGGTTAAAAGAAAATTATTTCATAATATATTGACTTTACCGGACGTATGATATCGCCAAATCAATGGTAGACATGTAAACTCATGTCCAAGTTGTTATAAACAAATGTAACATCAAATTTTGAGATGAACTATATGAAGGTGCAACTTGCAATCAAAATACCAAATAAAATAGTAGTGATTTGTGAAATTAATAATTTATAATATTTTATTGCTTCTTTCACATATAGTACTAAAATGGATATGAAAATGGTATATTACATAAAGCTAATTCAAGAGAACTCCTAATTTTGAAATTGATTGATTTTGTTTATATAATATTGATATTCATTATATCCACGTGTGGATAGACTATTAGACACTACAAAATAAGTATTGTTATGTTTTTTCTTTAGAAAATATGAAAAATATAAAAAGATATTGATTAATATAATATTTTGGGATAAAATAAATGATAAATCTCTGCCACATAAATATAAAAAAATGTTAACAAACAAAACCAACCTCTAATTGTACAACAATTATAAACTACAGTACATTATTCTAGAAAAAAAAAATACAAACAATACTTATCATATTTCAAAATAAATAAAATGCTAAAACTATAGGTGATAAAAGATAAAACTATTGATGTGACCGAAACTTCCTGTTAAATAGAAAGGAAAAGTCTACAAATAGTTTTAATTAATAAATAATAATTCATTTTCAATTTATAGGGTTTAATTAGTTATGTTCTCCATCAATGGCGGATACTATTTGGCATCTTCATCTCCATCTTCATACTTTCACACTACGATCAAATAAAAGGCTCCACACTTTCATATTCTTCTCTCAATGTACTGTTAGTGTGTTTACATTTTCATCTTCAAGTCTATTTTCAACCCTATTAATAAACCTCAAAATATAAGTATCAATTCTAAACATTTACATTAAATGCAAACAAATTAGAAAGTTGTTCTATGAGCGTATTATTATAAATATTGTAATAGTAAAAAAAATATAAAAAATTGGCTAAAATTAACATACCCTTAATTTTGGGAGATACATACACGCTGAAATGAAGAATGACAAACAAATTGAGAAACATATCTCTTAGTTTCAGATTCACGGTTAGAAGTTTTGATTTGTGGTAGCAGACTGAAAAATGAAATAAAAATCTTCAATACGCATTTGTCTGTGCAAAATAGAAAATGATTATCTTTTTCTCAAAATTTCATTTTGTGATATTAAACAGAAAAAACTGAGTCCTGCAAAATAGAAAATAAAAATAAAAATATCAGCAACATCTATTTTAGCAAATAAAGAACAGAAAAGAAAAAACTCTTAAAGCTTTGGGAAAAAGGAATACAATGTGAAAATCATAATCAATCACATACCTATTTATATAGGAACTGACTTTTTTTTTTCTTTTTATTAAATACACAATGAGTCCAATACTTATGGTAATTTAATTTGCTTGAAATCAAATAATATAAAATTATTACCGAAAATATTACTCACAAATAAGGAATATTCTATCCTTCCTAAAAATAATAATAAGAAAGATTCTAGTAGTATTTATTGATATACATTGATTTGCAATTTATTTTTATGAAATAGTCGCAAATCAATCCGTAAGCTTTTCCAATCTATTAACAGCAAAATCTTGAATTAATTTGGATAGAAAAGTCAACTATATTAACTAAGGAAAATGCCTAAATACTAATTGATTATCAACCTAGCATCACGTATTATATATAATCTATTCCGTCAATCCATTATGGATATTTAAATAAATTTTAATTTAATTCTGAAAATGAATGAAAACATATTAACGTTTTTCTCGAATAGCTAGCTAATTAACCTAATGTAATTATCCGCAAATTCGACCTTCTATATTTACCTGCCGAGATTATATCTATTAAATAATATATATATATATATATATATATATATATATATATATATATATATATATATTACATTCTAACATATAGAATGTAGTATAAAATTATAATATAGAATATATGTGTGTTTCCATTTTCGGCAAATGTAAATAGACGGGAAAAAGCTAAGTTACTATTAAAAGAATAACTATTTACTTTTATATATATATAAAGACTAGTATTTATTCCGTGCGATGCACAGAGATCATTTTATACATTTTAGGTTTGAATAATATAAATTATTTATAAATATAAATAAATAATTTTTACAAAAGTGAAGTATAAAAAATATTCAAATTGTATAAGTGATTTTTGGATATAACACAACATGACTTAAATAATTTTCATTGTATTGAACTTGTAAGGATAATATATATTGTGTGTAATTTATTAATCTATAATATTTTTTTCCCATCAGTTTTATTCACTGGAGACTACTAAGTACTAAGTAATGTTATGAACACATATAAATAAAAAATAACATGCATTATAATATTGTGAATTAAACATATTTAAATTGATAAATAAATATTTTGTGTGCAATTTATTAATCTACAATATTTTTTCCCATCAATTTTATTTACTGAAGACTATTGAATAATGTTATGAACACATGTAAATAAAAAATAAAATTCTTTACAATGTCATGAATTAAACATATTTTAAAAATTTATTTTGATAAATAATTAAAAAAAGAAATAAAAAAAAAGTTACTTTGATTTTTTTAAAAGATATTACTATAATGGATATTTTATTATTTACAATGATTTTCAGCAAAAGTAGCGCTTTTCTAAATAATTTTTTGGGTTAACACATTATTAGATCGCTATAATACATTTTCTCAAGTTCATGTATTTTCTTGTTGTGTTTTGAGAGGTTCTTGGACAAATTTTATTGTTTTAATAGCCCTCTCAACGTATATATTTGATCTCGTTTAGCCCTTATTTAATCCAATCAATTTATTAAAAATTACTACTGAAACTTTGACCAAATAATTAAAAAATAAATAAAAGAAAACACACAATTATCTAAAAGATAATAAATTATATTATGACATAAAAGAAGGTGGATCGTCTAAATAATAAAAAAAATGATAAGAAAAAATATTCAGAAAATATTTGTATGTTATAAGTTAGGATGAAAATAAGATAGAAAATATGAATCTTTACTTGGAAGAAAGACAATATTTTTTGGACAAGTAATAAGTAAATTTTCAATATTTTTTTTTCTAAAAGTGTGTGTGTGTGTGTGTGTGTGTGTTTTTTTTTTTTGCTAACTTCACATGTGTAATGCATGTTGAAAAAAATGCAATTAATTTCTAAATAGAAATATATACTATTAAAAGTTTGGAAGGATTGTTTAAATATGAAAATATTTTTTAGAGCAACATGCAAATAATTAACAATGAAGAAAATCTAAAAAATTAAAATTTGCAACAAAAATGATGCATAATTGTCAGTTTTTCAAATTAGGTACACATATCATACGTATATATTGTAACATATTATTATTATTATTATTATTATTATTATTATTATTATTATTATTATTATTATTAAAACTTATATTGCTTGATTAACGTAATTGAAGATTGTTTACATTTATATAAATTGATGATTGCATACTTTGATTACATTAATATTCTTGTAGATTGACTAAAGTAATTGTAGAATATATAATTAATTTTGTATGGACACGATTAACATAATTATATAATAAATTCTAATTAGTTATATAGAATATAATGGAATTTATTTGGAATAATTATGTGACTAATTATTGTATTAATTAAAAATTAACATTTCTTCCATCAGTTCCATGTAATCTGGACAAACATATGGATGAATAAACACATGTTAATTATAGTAGCACATAATTTGTATTAATTATAAAAACATTATTGATAGAAATTTACATGTAACATTAAATTAAATAACTTATTAAATTATTGTATTATTAATTGTCTAAAATACCCTTGTATATGGGCGGGAAAAGATGAGTGTGTTATAATATATATATATAAATATATATATATATATATATATATATATATTTTGGTCATAGCACACTAATTAAAGGAAAAGAAAAATGCATTATATCAAATAAATTATATACAAAATGGAGAGAACCCTGAAAAGGAGTCATTGGAGCCCTCCCCCTTAGCTCCTTCTTCTTCTTGTGTGAAGCTGTGATTTCCAAAGTCTAGTAAGATAAGTAGTCTTAATTTCTTAATTATTTTTAAAGAACTAGACATCATATAAATCAAAATTTTGTAATTATACACAACACGCTCCAATTTATCATACAAATAAAAATTCACATACGAAGAAATTTTCGAACCAACCTAGCGATATCTGAAGACGTATTCAACTCTTGACAAATAAAAATTGACAAAACAGAAACTATATATAAATGAAATCATTCTTAAGAATGTATGCATAGTTAAATTGGAAACATATATAATCTAATTACATATAATGATAGTATAGTACTCATGTATGTGATTTTGTAAGAAAAGCTAATAGCCCTTGTGTGGAGAAGACGAAATAAAATGTACCCTTATATAAACGCAAGAAAATGCATTTCAACCGTCAAAATTACTATAATGGAGAATTGTCAATTCAGGACCTGAAAGATGGGTAATCTATCGATTCAGGACCCAAAAGATAGAAATTCTCAATCCAGAATCCGAAAGATGAAAATTCTCAATCTAGGACCTCAAAAATCACGAATTTTGATTTCTTTTTATTTTTAAATTAATTTTAAAAATTTCTTAATTAGATTTAATAGATAATTAATGAATGAATTTTCATTGAAAATTAATATAAAATTAATTAAAAAATAAAAAGTAATCAAAATTGTGATTTTTGCGGTCCTAGATTGAGAATTTTCATCTTTCGGGTCCTGAATTGAGAGTTTTCATCTTTCGAGCCCTGAATCGATAGATTACCCATCTTTCAGGTTCTCTGAATTGATATTAATTATATTTGTTAAATGTGGAGGGGTTTCTGTCATCTCACCAAATTTTGAAATCCATAAGTGAGGGAACCGAAAAAATTACAACGGTAAAATGAAATTGTTTGTAACAATGTTTTGTTTTTGTTAATAAAAAAGTGCCTTGAATTGATTTTTTTGGAAGTTGAATAGATTTTCTATACTAAGGTAAAGAAGTTGAAAAGCTCTTTCTATAGCAAAAGATATCATTAAATCGTTAAATAAATACAATAATTAAAACTGAGAGTCTGAGACACATTAAATCAGAATTCATAAAGAAAATAAATAAATAAATAAATAAATAAAAAGCAAAAAAAATCATAAAGAGAATAAATAAATAAATAAGAAATTCAAATGAAAAATAAGTGCATGCTGTGTGATTTGAATATGTATGGTATACAAAACACAAGCTTTAGGCAAGCTGGACAACCAATTTAACCAAGGTATAGAGATAACATTTTGAATTCGAAAATATAACTGAATTCGAAAATATAACTTTATATACCATTACAATGACTTTTTAATTACCATTTTACTCTCCACGATTTTATCTTAATATATTATAAGATAGATAGATGGATTCAAAACTTCTTGAGAAAACGTATTATATATACTTTAAAAAATACAATTTAATTTCTTTACATATTTATCTTGACATTTAGGTTTGCCTAATTGAGTGTATGAGCGTGCATTAACTTAGATAATAACCAATATTATAGTGTGTACACATGCTACAAACTTTTTTATTATAATTTTTATCATTCATATTTTACTATCACGCACCGGGAGTACGTGTTATAAGACGTACATATAGAGATAAAATAAAATATAAAATATGATATGAAAATTTAACAAACAAATTGAACCGATATATACAAGCATATGCACATAATCTTCTGCAACATGAAAAATCCTCACACACACAAAAAAAGGAGGAATAACCCCTCCCCCCCACCAAAAAAAAAAGGAAAGCAAAGCAAATTTGAACCAAGTCTTCGTGTTTCAAGTTAATTTGAATCATAGGCATACGAATATCTGTGAATAATCTATTTAAAATGCAAGTATTAATACTTGTCCTTCCATGGATCTAATCGCTTGAGTGGATTAAATTCAATGAAAATCAATTGATCAAAATTAATGATTCTCTTGTTACACACGCAACTTTTCTTTACAATAAATAATTCTCGTTACATATTTCTCTCTTGTTTTGGACACACGCCAATACGCCATCATACTTTTCATTTTTCTATGTATATGTATGACAATAAATACCCAAGTTGCAAAATCTGTAAATATTATTTACTTTACAATAAGTAAAACTTATTTCTGGTTAATTTCATTCCAAAGATATAATTACAGAATTCTAATACTTATTCAACTAAAAGAGTAATAATCATGCACTGACTTAATGATCGTTATAAATTAACATGCTCATTAATGATAATGTGGTAGTGCATATGAAGCATTAGAAGTTTATAACATTGCATCTAAATATCTAAGATAATACTTTCTAACACAATACTATGAGATATTTCCAGCAGAAAGGTCTTCATTTGGAAAAAGAAGAGAGCTTTTCCAACACTATCAGTTCTTACAACACATAATATATAAGAGAACATTTGTGCTCCCAAAATAGAAATAACTTAACCGTTGATGGTCAATTGGAGACGACGGGTAGGGAAATACATTGTGCAATAACTGGAATCACCATTCCCGTGGGAACATTACATCCCGGCCTGAGCAAGCCAAGGATTTTGAAAATTATCAATGAAGAGGTGAATGAGTGAATGAGTGGAGAAAAATCAGCAAATATCACATGAGAGACAATCTTGAACATAGTTGTTATTATTTCTATTCAAACTCAAGAAAGTAACAATGTAGCAAGGGAAGAGCTTCTTTCTGTGTTTACAGAACTGAAGAAGACAAGTATTCAGTCACACGTGGGAGCCACTGCTCGAAGTAGACGTGGCTATCCGACTCAGCACGTGACAGGGCAGCTAGAGGAGCAACAGTTATCTGCAATGAAAGGAGGAAAGTGATCACTACATGAACATGATTAAGATCTCTCCACCATGCACTGTGAATTAACATATTGGAATTTGGAAATGAACATACATATCCTTCTTGAAGGGAACAGTAGTCCGTGCCATCGTCTTCAACATATGACCCCGTGATCTAGCAAAGAATCGATGCTAATGAGATGAGAAAATCCAGTAGTGCAACAATACATCTGAGAGTACATTAAATAAGGTGAAAAATCAAGTGACTAATTAGGCCATGGCCATCTATTGAAAATGGGACCATACTTGTCTCTTAAACAAAAGTTGATCATGTTTCAAACTCAAAGCCTCTGATTCAGAGTTTGGTGATGCATCTGTATCTACATTCATTGTTGATAACATTTTCCCTCCTTGAGCATCACAGGTGACTTGCCTCCACCCGACTTTCAGATTACTCGTGCCTTGCTTGGTGAGTCGGTAACCCTGCTCAAGGGCCAAGAAAGAATCCCATCACTCTTCTTTCAACAAAGAGAACAAAAATAAAAGCTCGCACTCCAACTATCAACTTAATGAATCAAGAAAAACCAGCTTTTAACTATTTGAGATTATGAGAGTACAAAGAAGACCTGAAACTTATATCATGTGATGAATAATAATAATTCTTCTTAATTAATACTCAAGTAAAGTTGATATGATGATGTTTCAAAAACAAATACAAGACTACCTTATGATTCTTAACATCAGTTGGCACATCTATATTCAGAAAACAGTTGTGAGGATAAGTCTTCTTCTCGATTTCAGCCAATATGGAGCTTATTATGGGCAAGCAAACCTCTGCTGCCAATGCAAAATCATTGCCCTTACTAATCCCTTCAACCCTGCATGTTGGCAGTCAATAACTACTTCTTCAAGGTCGAATTCAAAGCAACAAAAGAAGGCGACTTAATGTTTTCAAATTCTTAACAAAAAGTAGTAATGGTAAACTTTTTCCATCAAAGAAGTCTCTTTTAAACAGTACATTAATTTCCTGCTATCCAACCTATTAATAAAACTGTCACAGTTACCAGTCATATGAAACGGAAACAGCAGGTACACCGTTGAAAAATGCTTCTCGAGCCCCTGCTACAGTCCCTGAATAAACGCTGCATTTATCGAGGTGTGCAATCATCAAGATAGGCATGGTATACGATAAGATACTAGGTTAACAAAAATGACAAGAATATTGTTGAGGCGCTGACAGATTCATTTTAAATGAATGCAAATTGTAGGCATGACTATTTGTAGCAATCAATCGGACAAAATTATACATTTAATTTGTAGGATCAAGAACTAGAAGTCTATATAGATATTGTTACTAACATGCGATAGCCGCAGTTGTTACCCTTGTTAATGCCACTGATTACCTGCAAAGAATGATTGAAATGTGTGAAAATCAGCAGGCAATAGAACTAACTAATGAATTCAAATGCAAAGAAACTCACAAGGGCAACAACAAAGTTTATTTATATAATGTGCATCACTATTCCAGCTAAAAGGCAATATTATGTACCAGATCAGGTATTAAGGGAAAGAGAGCCTTAGAAATACCCAAAGATGTACAGTCAACGGGAGTTCCTGCAATGCCAACGGCAAATATATATACACATATATGAGAAAAAAATTCAACCATAGTAACAAATATCACTAATTAAGATGCTGAACGAATTGAAGTTCCCAGATTAAATAGAACTTCTTTGGATCTTTGAAGCTCCAACTAACCCCATAATTGTTATGAGCAAGCTCAGTCCTACTACTTGATATGACCATATTCCTCAACTAATTCGATCTAACCTCACTCTTATCCTAATTCATCTGCCTTAGTAAGTATTTGGAACAAGAAAGAAAAGATAAAACAAATCTAAGATATTGCATCATGGCGAATGGCCCAATTTCAAGCTCAGAGCTGTTAACACAAGTTCGACAGCAATGTGTAATCTTATATCACATAAAATAATTTCTTCAGATTCATTTAGGCCTTCTGATATTATCAGATTTATAAAAAAAAAAAGAAGAAGAAGAAGAAGATGTATTAACAAAGAATAATGCAACTGACCCGAAACTGCAAAAGCATTTGCACCACTGATTTCCACAGGCTTAGCAGAAATAGCATTTTTCCATGTGATACAATGACTAACAGCAGATTTTTCACTGCAAAAATAAATAAATTAATGTGATAAATAATGAGCAAAAGAAACTAAAATAAGAGAACTCCAAACTTTATGCACTCATTTGCAGAAGAGCCAAAGCTCTTTTTTTTTTTTTTTGTTATTCACTCATACAGACATAAAGCAATCAACTGAACCTCAAATCTTCATTTATTTCCAATTAAGGTTGAGCAGAACTCTCCCAAACAATGGCTAATTATTTCACACAAAAACACTATAACTATAAACAAGTAATTCATTTTATGCATACGAGTCAGGGGCGCAAACGAAGATCATGTGAAATCGATCGGAGGCGACGAGAGCTTGAACAAGAGCTCTGAGGCCGGCGGCGTCGATTCCGTCATCATTTGTCACCATCACCGTCGGACGATCGTTTCCGTTTGCCCAATTTGTTGCCATTTTCGCTTCTAATTTTCTCTTCATTTGTTTACCCTTAACTATGCGTGAACTCTGCATGTTTGCTGTTATAGTACGTGTTTACTTTTTTCAAAAAAAAAAAAAAAAGAACTACGTACGGATCTGTAAGTATATGTATGTAATTACTTATATTTGTATCTGCATTATATATTTATATATTAAATAGGGATAATATCTCGAAATACCGCGTTTTTACATAAATCACTCAACTCATATATTCGATGCGCCTACTTAGCTTTCAGGCGTTTGAAAAGAGCGGCCACAAATATATTTGTTATAAAATTGAGGATATTAATTTTTTTATATAATAAATATCGATATGTTAGATTATTTTAGTAAAAATACATAAACGATATTAGATTTGATAACACGTAACTGCACATATTTGTAATTTGGCCCATATATATCGGACCTTTTTTGGTCCCGTCCTTCACACCACATGACTGTTTTTACACAATTTCTCTTTTTTGCAGCAATAAATCCAATTAAAATGATTGTACATATATAGGAATTAAACATCATGTGTGGTCCGTTGAAATACTATAACTGAGTTAGATCCAAAATACGTTTTTTTTTCTCTGATTAAAAAATTTAGGAACTTAATTTTCGTTCCTTGAATGAGTTGCTGCCACTTGTTGAAATTTGATTGGAGATCATGTTAGACTCGTAAATGGTTGTAGTAACTCCAAAATTAGTACACGATGAATTAATGGATATATGATGTTGATGCATCAACAAATGAAAATCTCCAATGTTGCGTAATTAATCAATGTTCCCCTTTTTTCTTGAAATGCATGAGTAGAGCCACGGCTTCTCTCCAACGTCAGGCAGCTTTAATTTCATGAATTAGGAAAGATCCCTTTACTCTAGGCTCACGAAAAAAAAATTTACTAGTAGATAAAACTTGCCGATATGTAATAAGGTATACTCTTATAGAGGAATAGGTTATCAGGTGTCATAATTACACTTTCATAAAAATTTATATGAGATTGTCTTGTGGGTTAAAATTCATAAGATTGGTCGAAATCCACATCCATATCTATACTTAATGGAACAATTGTAATTTGTTTGTGTTTGAATTTAAATTTAAACCCGTCTTACAAATTTTGATCTATAAGATAATCTCACACATTACTTTCTCTTATACTTTTTGACTAAATACGCTCAAATAGTGGCAAATCGGATGAAATCCTCTGCAACACTTTGTGCAACACTTGGTACTACACAATTAGATTTATTCAATTTTTTAATTCAATTTCAATTTATTATGCTTTATTTTAATTTTACGCTTATTATTTAGGGTTCATCCTACCCAATTATGGTATATAATTATTTTTTTCGATAATAAATTTTATTTTCTAATTAATAACTGATTATTTCATAAAAAATAATTATATATCTTAATTGGGTAGGATGAACCCTAAATAAGAAGTGTAAAATTAAAATAAGACATAATAAATTGAAATTGAATTAAAAAATTAAAGAAAAATTAATAAATATAATTGTGTAACACCAAGTGTTGCACATAGTGTTGCAGAGGATTTCATCCGGTGTCCAACAGTGCATAAAGTAACTATAGTAACGTGATTTTGGCTTTTTTGAGACGAACCTAATTTCTATAAATAGGTGTCATATGGCGGACATCGGACGGTGGTATGCAAGGTTCTAGCATCAAAAAAATCGAGGATGAGAAAGCATGGAGGGGATGTGGTAGCATTATTCAACAACTTAAAAAAACTTAGTAAATATAAAGTACAAGTTAAAAGTTTATTTATTTATTAGTTACTTAATGTGGAATATTTAAATAAAATTGTAACATAATTGATTAAATATTTTTTGAAATTGACATGTTTATACCATATAAAATATAAAAGATCACATAAATATTAAGTTTGAATTTCAAAATATTGAGTGAAATATTATGAACTTCAGATTACGAGCTTATACAGATATCAGAATCATCTGTCAAAGTTACTCTCACACATTATGCATAACATTTTTACTGATAATTTTAGCATTGTCAACAAAACCATATATTAAATATAAATATTACAATACTCAATAGTTTTCCTCTCTAACCACTTAAACCTTCTATAGTTGAAGTCATTATTCAACGTTTAGGTTAAACTTCTAATAGAAAATTAGAGTGAAAAACTGAATTGAGAAACAAGATGGATGTCTGTGTGACTACATCCACTGTAATTTAAGCATGAATAATCTAATATTCTACATTGCAATCTAATGTAATATTTTACTAAATATCGTAAAAAAACACGCGCACACAATTCTCCAAATGAAGAGCGTTTTGCGGTAGTTACCAACACCATCAGTTCTTGCAAAGAAAACGAAAACGTCTCAACAACAATTCAGATTTCAGAAATACTTTTGAACACATAATATGAGGGCATTTCAGCGCCCAAAAATAGAAAATTGAATCGTAAATGATCAGTCGGAGACGACGAGTTGGGAAACGTTGCTACCTGTAGAAGGACGGTGTACGATAACTGCTGTCACCATTCTCATGGGAAGGAGCTCCATGAGGTTCTTACATTCCTGAGTAAGGAATTAAAGTATACATCATTGTCTGCATATGTTGACTGAATGAGTGAAGAAGGCGGATAAATTATGATGACATGAGAAACAATGTTAAACGGGGTTGTTATGTTATGTCTACCTGAAACTATAATATAACAATGATATGAAGACTCTCAAACATATAAAATTAGCACCCTGATTTAAAAACTCACAGATGAGAATGGAGAAGGGCAGAGCTTCTGTGTTTACAGGGCGGAAGAGAAGCATTCAGTCACACCTGGGAGCCACCGTTTGAAGTAGATGTGGCTATCCGATTCTGCAGGAGACAGGGCACCGAGAGGAGTGACAGTTATCTGCAATACAAGGAGCATATTAATCACTGCCCTGAATCTCTCCACTGTGAATAACATATTAGACATGGACATACATATCCTTCAAGAAGGGAATAGAAGTCTGTGTCAACATTCTCGTCCACATGCGACCCCATGACCTAGAGAAGAATACAGATGAAATTACTATTAATGATAAGATAAAAAAATCTAGCAGTGCAACAATACATCTTCCTAGTCCATGTAGTTGAGATAATTGTAAAGAGAAGTCGAATTGTAAAAAAACAGTCATGCCACAACTGGGTGCTAAAAGAAAAAAATTCAAGCTGCTAAAAGAAAGTCGGATCATACTTCTCTCTTAAACAAAAGATGATCAGGTTGCAAACTCAAAGCCTCTGATTCAGGGTATGGTGATGCGTCAGTATCCATAGTCATTGTTGATAACATTTTCCCTCCTTGAGCATCAGAAGTCACTTGCCTCCAACTGATTTTCATAATACTATTTCCCTGCCTGGTCAGTCGGTAACCCTGCTCGAGGACCGAGAAAGAATCTTATCACTCCTCTTTCAACCAGTATACCAAGAAAAAAAAAAGAATAAAAGATTGAACTGCAACTATCAACTTATTGCATCAATTTAGGTTGCTAGCAATCGGATAACAGCATCACCATCAGAAAACAAAACAATAACGACAAAAATCTTAAGATAATGAGATAAATAATAATTTATACTAATGCTCAAGTAATGGAGCATCAAAGCAAATACAAGACTACCTTATGATTCATAACATTAGTTGGAACGTCTATATTCAGAAAACAGTTCTGAGGATAAGTCTTCTTCTTGATTTCAGCCAATATGGAGCTTATTATGGGCATGCAAACCTCAGCTGCCAATGAAAAATCATCAACCTTACTAATCCCTCCAACCCTGTCCATTCGCAGTCAATAAATAGTGAGTCATTGAACTTCTTCAAGGACAAATTCGAAGAAACAAAAGAAGGCTACTTAAGTTTTAAATTCCTAACAGAAAATAGTTATGCTAAACCTTTTGCATAAAGGAAATCCTTTTATACTAAACAACCTGTTATCTGACCTATAAAGAAAACTATATCACTGTTACCATTTATATGATACAGAAACAGCAGGTACACCATTCAAAAATGCTTCTCGAGCCCCTGCTACGGTCCCTGAATAAACGCTGCATTTATGGAGATGTGAAATCAGCATAGGCATGATGGTACATGATAAGTTACTAGTTGAACAAATTATAAGAATATTGTCGAGGCACTGACGTTATTGTAGACATGACTCTTTTGCGGTACACAATCTCATTCTGCATTATAGGAAGACATGTCTTCACATTACCAGACTAGTTGCACTTCGAACTCAAAGTTGAATACCTTAAATAGTTACATTGCTATACTTCATCGAAAACAAACACAGCCATTTAAGTTCACATTACTGCACTTTGAAACATAAAAATATCCCTACACCATAAAGATCATTCTGGAGCAATCCCTAATACAAAATTTTACATTTGTAGGAACAAGAACTAGAAGTCAAATATAGGTAAATTATTATTATTATTATTATTATTATTATTATTATTATTATTATTATTATTATTATTATTATTATTATTATTATTATTATTATTATTATTATTATTATTATTAGGGATGAAATATAGGTATGTTACTAACATGTGAGAACCACAGTTGCTACCCATGTTAATGCCACTGATTACCTGCAAAGAAAGATTCAAATGGTAACACTGTAGAGCAATTCTTCTAAATGAAATAACTCATACACCAAAGATATAAATACACGCCACTAATGAGACATATATTTTAAACATAAGCAGGCAATAGAAAACATAACTAGTAATTTCAACGGCAATGAAATTGAGGGAAAGCATAAATATTCACAAGGGCAAAGACCAAGTTTATCCAGACATATAAATCAGGAGCAATTATGTGAAAATCTAAGGAATTGGAGGAAGATAAGTTTATTTATATAATGTGCATCACTATTCCAGCTAAAAGGCAATATTCTGTACCAGATCAGGTACTGAGGGAAAGAGAGCTTTAGAAATACCCAAAGATGTACAATCAGCGGGAGTTCCTGCAATATCAATAACACACATGAGAAAAGATGCTTGAAGTAGTTCCCAGATTCAATAGAACTTCTAAGGATAGTTGCAGCTGCAGCTCAACTTAAACCCCTGTGAGATCTAATATTGCATATTTATCTCATGTTGATAGTATTTTCCATCACCTGATACGACACGTGTGTTCATAAATTAATCAACATGATGACTAAGGTATCTTTGATAGTTTATCTCAGAAATCAGGAGGACTAAGAACTCAGAAATCAAACAAATGTGCTTGTATGGAGAAGGCAACATGCTAAATTTTGTTTGCGCTGCTTGAATTCAAACTAGAATGGGACACCTTTTCATGTACTGATCGTAATAGGATGAAAATTCTGGGAGGCAGAAAATGTAATGCACAGTCCGCAGCAATGAATATTTCTTTCCAACTAAATTATCAACACCCATCACAATTTTTTGCAAGATTTCTTAAAAAAGCATTAGAACCTTTTAGAACTCTTAACAAAGTCCATTTTTTTAGTGCAGCTAGGGTCAGCAATTTAAAACCAAGACATCAACGGGACCTTTTTATTGTCAGCAAAAGAACAAACTACAAATTACACAAGGGATTTTGATATAAAACAAAATGACGATCAATGTGTCATGCATCACAAGTCAGTAACAACAAAATTAGTCTTATTAAGTTTGAAAGCATACAATCTGCATAATTGATATGAGTAAGGTCAGTCCAACTACTTCAGATGACCATCATCCTCAACTAACTTTAACCTCACTCTTATCCAAATTCATCTGCTTTAGTATTTACTCAGAACACAAGTGAACAAATAAATGAAATCCAGTGAATGACTGGAAAAATGCTCCGCCCAATTCCAAGCATATTATGGAGCTGCTTACACAAGTTCAACAACAATATGTACTCTTTCTCATACAAGTTACTGAAAAAAGCAGTATCTGGTATTGCAACTGACCCGAAACTGCAAATGCATTTGCACCATTGATTTCCACAGGCTTGGCAGAAATGGCATTTCTCCATGTGATACAATGACTAACAGCAGACATTTCACTGAGGAAAACAATACATAAGTATTTTCCTAATCGATGAATCAACAAAATAAACAAAAAGAAAGGCAACATTTTCAATTCAACTTATTCAATTAATTATTAATTCACAAACATAAACACGCTATTGTTTCATCTTTTATTTTATGCAACATTTTTAGTTCACTCGTACCGACACCAGACATTCAACTGGATTTCAACCTTAAATGATTTTCTATTAAGTTGGAGCACAATTCTCGCAAATTGCTTTCCCATTGAATAATTCTTCCTCAAATAAACTCTACAACAACACAAAAATAAGTAATTCATGCGTCGTGAAGAAAAGCAGTCAAGGCATACGAGTCAGGAGCGCAAACGAAGACGTGAAATCGATTGAAGGCGACAAGAACACGAACAAGAGCTCTGAGGCCGGCGGCGTCGATTCCGTCGTCGTTCGTCACCATCACCGTCGGACGATCGCCGGCGTTTGCCCAATTTGTTGCCATTTTCACCTATAGTTTTTCTCTTTTTGGTTAGTTAAGAAATCCAATTCCAAATTATTTAGAAATTAGAATTAATTAGTCCGTATAAACAATGTTCTGTTGCTTTCCTACTGGCGGAATTTCTTTGTTTTTCATTTTCCTTGTCAACTTATTTTCTTGGTTGTTTCTTTTTTTCTTTTGACAACAAACTTATATAGTTCTATTCCTTTTTTTTATTATATTTATTTGGAATAAATACCATAAAATATAGGGTTAATTGGTATAAATATCACGAACTATATAAAATTTATATAGCTTTAAAATGTTACCTCTACAATACGAATTTACATTTTTTTGCAATTACGACATCAGTTCAAAAATGAGTGCAACTACAAACACGAAAATTATGCAGAATACTTAATTGACTGAACATTTTTAAGTAGATATTAAAGAGACGAATTTGTAAGTGTATACATGCACATCACACTTGTACAGAGTGCTACGTTAATTTTAATTGGTCAAAATTCAAAATGATGTTATAATTGTAAAAAAAATGTAAGTTTATGTTGTACGTATAATATTTTAAAATTCGTGTTAAAAACTAAATTTCATATATTATTCGTGATATTTAAACCAATTAACCCTAAAATATAGTGCTAGCTTTCCAGTTACGTTGATTTTTGAAACGATACTAAGGACGTATAGTAATTACTGGTAACATAAACTTGCAAACTTTTGCAAGTAGAATACTATTCACATTTTTAATAAATAAATGTTGTTTTTACATAAATGAGACCAATTGAAGCGTGTGTTTTCGATCAATTAAAAGAACCTATGTGATTACTGATTTCTAGATTCATCCATCAATTAGTTGGAAATGCCAGTAATGTTTAATTTGTAAAAAGTTGTCAAATTTATGTTATTAGAAGTATGTTTTTTTATAAAAAAAAAATGGTTTGAGATGATAAAAATAGAAGTTTCGTGGTATTTTATATTTTAAAAGATAATTATTCCTATTTATTTTAAGATAAAAGGCCTTCGTGACGTCTACCTGGGTTTAATATTGGGCCAATATAAACAATTTGGGCCGACACAGATCCTCAACCCGATTGCTAAGAAGAAAGTTTAAATTGTGTTGTGTTCTTTTTTTTTTTCTTTTTCTTTTTTTTTCTTTTTTTGAGGAAAAACATTGACATCTTTTTAAATTTTAGTTGTAAATTCGTTAATGGCATCTTTTGGTTCACATAGTACAATATAATTCTTTTATTTCAGTTCCATTTATTTTAGTAATTACCTGTTATTTGTATATATCTTTGAAATCTTCAACAAATTACTACTATATTTTTAAAAATAATCGAAGATAAAAAAAATAAAAATAAAAACTTCGATTTTTTCAAAGTTTTATTTTAATTTTCTCACGTCGAAATGTTAGGTACATGTGATTTAGTTTCGTGATTAGTGATTACATGCTATGGTCAACGATGATGCAAGCATAGCTCCTTCAATTATCAAATAGTCAAATTAGGAATTTTCTTTTATTTAATTTTGGTTCCTCTTCTATAAAAAAAAGTTTTTTCTTCTTTGAGTTCTTTCCTATAGTGAATTAGTGATATTAATGTTTGGGGATTTTAAACAAACTTTTTCCCTAATTATGGTAGCAGTCTTATAACTCCAATAACTATATATGCATGTGTGTGTGGATCATTTGAATATATGTAGCTAGGTTTTGTGTGTGTAAATTATGGATCAAAGTGGACTGTTTAAATTAATTAGATGAACGGATAAAAATTTTAATTTGTTTCTAAAAGATAACTAGTATTGTGTGTACCAATTTTAGCATATGTATGTTAAATTATAGCATTTATATATTGCAAAATAGACACCGCTATTTTTCAATTTTCAAAATTTAAAAGTATCCTGAGTATTGGGTTGAGCATTTGTATATATGTTGAATTGTAAGATTTGCATGTTGACTTTTTAAAATTGCATTGTTGAAAATAATTTACAGAATTGCAAGATATTTTTTAATCCATTAGATCATCTCATTGAATTATTGCGATTTATATCTAATTTTTACATTATGGGTATGTTTTCGTTATAACAAACCCCTATATATATATATATATATATATATATATATAAAAGATAAATTATATTTATGGCATTCCCATCAAGTTGTATCGACATGTGCTGATGTGCATGGTATCAATCACCTGAGATCCTCTAGTCCCAACTTGTGTGTGCCAACCGTGTGCCACACCTCAAAATTATTACCTTTTCTTTTATTTTTTTTCTTCAATTTTAATTTCTTTTGATTTGGTATAATTTTACATTATTATTTAGGGTTTATTCCATCCAATTAGGGTTTATAATTATTTTTTAATATTTAATTTTAATTTTTTAGTTAATATAATTGATTTTTGGGGTTGATTATTCCAAACTTAGGGTATATAATTTTTTAAAATTTTAATTTTTTTACAATAAATATTAATTATTATTAGTTATGATAAAACAAAATTTATTTTTATAAAAAACATTATTAACAATATATAATTTTAATGGTGGCACACGGTTGGCACACAAATGGGACTAGAGGATCTCTACTCGGTATCAATCGCCAATTTCAAAAACGAATTTTTGTTACGTAAATGAGAATCTTTTAATCTTCAATATTTCCCCACAAAAATATTTCTTCAAGAAATATTCCAACTCTATTAACAAATTTCAAGTTTTAAAGACTGGATTAACAAATGCTAACAAATTATTCTCGAATATGGATTTTTGTCCACTTCTTTCCCTTCTTGGAAAAACAAACAAATAAAAAAAAACTATAAATGAACCGACATAATATATATATCATCACCATGCAATTGCATGCAGCACAGCACATAATGATGAAAGCATATGTCACGGATCATGCCATTCGATCCGACGTGTCAATATCTGATAAGTTCAATAATTATAATAATTTAGTCGATTAATTAGTTTCATAAGATCAATAGTACTCTTGGTCGAGGAAATGATAAGCATATTTGCCTATATTTTATTATACATCTAATTCGTTTTTCTCTTCTGTAAGTTTTATTCTTTAATTTATTAACATATACTTGCAACTTAGCACTATTTATCGACTTTATAAAGATTGGGTGATTGAAATTCAAACCTCAATTTCCCTATCCCAACTTAAAAAATAAATAATAATTAATGGAGAACAAAAGGTCTTTTGTTTGAACCATTTTTATTGCATACGCATGCGCCTCTTTTAAGTCAAATTTTAGCGAATTCCTGATCGTGTGTTATTTCCTGTTAAATACCTTATGTATTATTCGAAGACCAATGAAATATAATTTTTATTTACATATTATAATATTTAAAGTTATATGGATAGAGTAATGTTAGTCATGTGCACACATCATCTACCATGACACATCCGTCAGAATTATATATCTTAAAAGTACTTTGGCAAATAACAATAGGGAAAATAATCATGTTGATACCATATGTTCAGATCGCAAGACGGACACATTAATTCTAATTTGAGGGGGCGAAATGTAATAATTTTAATTTGGGAGGGGTGAAAAATAATATTACAATATAAATAGTATTAAATTTATATAATAAATTATATATGTGCACAGATAAAAAAATTGGATAAAATTTGGGTGGGGGGGGGGGGGGGCTGGTGGGGTCCGCCCCTGCATATGTTTGATTTCTTCTCACTTTGTTACGTACCATACGTATTATATCTGTCAAAGTATCTTGACAATACACATTATATCACTTTTAGTTCTGATGACCTGTAATAAGTAATAACAGATTAACAGATTTCTCTTGATCAAACTTAAGTTGAAAGTAATTTAAGATTTTTTATTGAAATTTATTTAAAATTATTTGATAATAACTCGTTTTCAAAATTTTCACCCATTTTTTTAAGTCTGCCCTTCTATTTCCTTATTTTTCATGTTTTATAATATTTAATTAAATTTTTGGAAAAAGCAAATCTCTCAAAATAAAAAATCGCACCGGTCGATGCTTTTTTTTTTCTTTTTTATATTGTAAGCTTAAATCATATGTTTGATTTAATTAGAATACAACACACACACATATTTATAAGCAAAAAGTGTCGAAAATAGACAAGTTTTCTTTTTTATTTTTTTAGAGATTTGCATTTTCAAGTTTTTAATTAAATATTATAAAACATGAAAACTAACTAAATATAAGAGTTGACTTAAAAAAAAATTGGGTGAAAATTTTGAAAATGAATTTTGATCCCGTACTTTTAAATAAATTGCAAAAAAAAAAAAAAAAAGCGTTCCTTAATTACATTTGACTTAATTTTAACTTGGGGAAACCTGATAATATTGCAGATCATCAAGACTCAATAATAACATGGTACTCGTTGATTTTTAAACTTATTACTAATCCTCAGATTTTATTTTTAAATTTTGATTTACGTACTTTGAATTATAGATTTTAGGTCACTGAAATAATTGTTAGATATTAGTTCTTGCAGTCCTGTATTTTTTTAGTGGTTTTTAATTTGATTAAATTCATTAATTACTAGCCAATTTCGTTCTTGTGTGTATGTTTGGCGAATTATACACTCCCTCTGTTTTGTTTTGATTGTTGTTTTAATTTTTTTTATTTTGTATTAAAATATTTGTTGTTTTATATATTTTCATACTATCCCCTCAAATTTTAACCTTATCCCAAATTCTAAAATTATATGGAGAGAAAAAATGTTTGTTTTATTTTTAGAAAAATATAAGTGAATAAGATTTCATATTATATATATAGGGATGAGTATATTAATTCATAAAATTAATTATTATTCTAGATAAAAAAAATTAAAACAACAATCAAAATGAAAAAGAGACGAGTATATATTTATCTAGAAGGTTTACATTAAGATATTTTTGTTGGTTAATTCACAATTAATTTCTCTATATCGTGGCTTCCCACTCCCACATTAATACGTGCATAAAAAGACAAAGAAGTATTAAAGTATTAATAATATACTTCACATCAACAATATACTTTTCTGAATTAAATTTTTGAAGGGTGCTAAAATTGGAAAAAGTATTTTTAAGAGCAGATTGCGCTCAATACAAATTATACAATAATGGCTTCTATTTTATCGATTCGACTCCACATACGACACATCCACTGCCATTTTAGTGGTGGAAATACTTATCATAAGAGAATTTTATATATACCCTTCAAAATTTTCTAAAAAAAAAAAAGTCGTCTTTTCGTAGCAGGGTTATAACATATTTATAATTTTATTTATGTACTTTAATTGTATTTGCATCCAAATCTTAATCAATTTTATGAATTTTAACCCGTTAAAAAGATCTCATACAAAATTTTATCAATTCATTTTAGTTTGATAGTAAGTGCAAGATATATATATATATATATATATATATATATATATTACCTTAAAAATATCATAATATTTTTTTCAAGAAAAATCTGTTTTAGGAAGAACATAATTTATACTATTAATCGGTATTCTGACTTTATCATCTTTCTTTGATAACTTCAATTTGTAGGTATCTACGAATTAGAGCGATAAATCTTGAACATAAATATTTTTTTTACACGGAGCTTCCACTATTTAAATATCCACACCAGCTTCTAAAAGTAGGATGTAAATTAGTGCATGCAAAAAGGATTCATGAAAAATATGTAATTGGAGTGAACTTGTAGTTATCCATATATGATTAGTGCCATGATTAATTGTTTTTGACCTGTAATTATGCGAATAAAAAAAAATCATGTGGGTCCAAACAATGAAAGAGAGCACTGTCTACAGATTAACACTACACACACACACACACATATATATATATCAATGATTACTATAGCAACCTGCATCATATCTATGATACTTACTTCCGATTTCCGAATCAATAATGCATCAACTACTTTTTCATCCTCATGTTTATGTTATAACTTCCTTTGCAAAATCTCCTCTGCATCAGCTGCATGGGTCGGCCCATGAGACGGACCCGACCCACACCGACCCGACTCGGATCCGTGATCCGGGGTATAAATATTTTTTTTGCCCCATTTCAGTCATTTTCTTCCTTCATCTGTGACCAACCCTAGCCGCTCATCTCTCTCTCTCCCAATCTCAATCTCAATCTCGATTCTTCACCAGTTTCTGCAACCCGTAGCCGCCTCATCTCCACCGCGATTCTAAACCCTAGCCGCCCCATCTCCACCGCCACATCTCCACCGCGATTCCAAACTCCAGCCGCCTCATTTCCGCCGTGACATCTCCTCCACGATTCCAAACCCTAACCACCTCCCTAACCCTCTCCGGCGTCCATACTTGCTCCGGCCTTCGGTGGTTCGCCGCACGATTGCGCTTCTCAGGTTTGTCTCTCTCTGTCTCTATATCTCTCTGTCTTTCTCTGGATTTATCCTTCATTTTTTAAAATCGTTCTTCATCAATTGAATAGAATGGGAATATCATCCCTAATTTGGGGTTTAATTTCAAATCTCTTTTTAATTACAGCCTTTAGATTATTTTTTTATTTTTTATTTTTTTCAGACTTTTTTCCCCTTTCTTATTGATGCTCGTGTTTTATGTATAGAGTGATTTTGTTTTATGTTTTATTTGTGTGTTTTTTTTGTATAGAGTATCAATATTGATGCTGATTAGTACCAAATTATATGCTTACAAGTATCAGATTTTGTTTTATGTTTTATCTGTGTGCAATTTACAATTTTTTTGTATGGAGTATCAATCTTGAAACAGAATTGTACTATTTGAGTTGACTGTATGTATCAAAATTTGAAGTATTGTGTTGTATAGTATGGTGTGCTTTTTATATGTGCATATATGGGTTTGATTTTTATATGCATTTTGGTTTAGTTAGTGTTATTGGTTTATATGTCTATATTTTTATCATCGTGTGGTGTAGTATCACTCTGTATGCTTATTAGTACCATTTTATATGCATAGTAGTATCAAACTATTTCATACAGTAATTATGTAATCTATATTTTTCATAGTTTGTGTGTTTTAATATTTGATTTCATTGATTTATATCAGGTTTGCTCAATGAAGAAAAAGGTGTCCAAGAAGCAAGAAGCTTCCAAGGGTGTGAATGTCACCGCGAAGTGTTTAATGTTTTATGTTTGGGGTTTTTTTTATCGTGAAGTCTGTTGATTTAAGATTCGAAGTGTATAAGATGGTGCTTGCATTCATGAACATGAAGAAGAAGTGAGTGAGAAGTTTATATGTATTTTTTGGATATTTGTGGTGTTACGCTGGATATTTGATCAAAACTTAGGAATATTTTGATGTGGTACTTTGGATTTGTTAGATGTGTTGGATTTGGTTGTTTGGATTTGGTGGTTTGGGTTTGTTTACATGAAGTTGGTTATAATGTTGGAGATGGGTTAAAATATTGTTTTTGTTTTATTTTTGTGAGATGTATGTTGGTGAATGGATGTTTTTATATTATTTATTTTGATTGAATGGAATGGTGGTTTTGTATGTAGTTTACAGGTTGATGTTGAATTTTGTCCTTTTAATAACTAGCATAACCTGTATTAAACAAGACCTATATTTATTCACACATACAATCGCAGTACCAATTGTTAATCTATATAGTATCAAATCTTCAATAAAAAAGTAACTGTTGATTCCATGTTAAGATGTAATTTTGATATACGTATATTGATTTTAAGAAAAGTCAAATTTGTTTTCAGAAATGATATTAGTATCATTCGTGTATTTATAAAGTATCACATTTTTTAAAAAAAGTAACAATACATCCTGAAGAGTATCATTTATTTAGTGTAAAGGTATCAATTGTAAAACAAAAACGTATCATTTTTAGAAACAAATGTAATATCAGTTTAAGGAGGATCTTAAAATCACAGACAGAGAAAGAGTGTCTTGTATCTTTTTTGCTTCACAATATATCAAGTTTAAAGGACTCCATTTTCAGCTCATACATATAGAAAGTGCAAAACAAAGCAGGCTAGAATCAATCACCTAACACCATTGCAACCTAACTACACAGGAGTGCAAAAAAAGACAAAACACAAATAAATGCAACTGCTACTAGCTAATGCATCCATTGTAGCTTTAGTTTCTACTACATGTGGAGAAATTCCATCTCTTCTTAAACTTCACAAGAGTAATCAACATTTTTTATTCAAATTGAACTCTTAAAACATCCCAAGATAAATTTAAAAAAATGAGCAATCTTCAATCCAATAATCTGCAAAATAAATTTAACAAGTGAGTCAGTCAGATAGAACAGGTACCATTTAATAAGCATGAAAGTATCAATTGTGCTGAAGACAGGTACCAACCTGATATCGATCTAAAACAAACGAGGCTTGGGAGTCTTGGAGCCAAACTCACTTAACTAATTTGAGCTTCCTTCAACATTGCTCTTCTTCTTTCCAGCCAATTTAGTAGCAATCGAAGCTTTTCCATCAAGAGCAAGCCTAACAAGACCGAAATCTGCTACTTTAGCCCTCATATGAATCTCAAGTTGTAATATTCATTGCTCTAATTCTAAGAAGAGTGCATTGTAAAATGCTTCGAGCTGCAAAATTGTGGGTGATTTCAGCAAACATAAACACTCGATTAAATAAGCATAATTCACCAACACTAATTTAAGAACTCGAATTCAACAATCAAAGATCCAGACAGGGTCACAGTATCACCTGATGTGCACGAAAGTATCAATTAAAATATTGTACAGTATCAGAGTCGTGGGGGTAAAACCTGATCAGTTTATGTAAAAATTTTACCTCCGTATTGTGCTCGTATGGGGATTGCCTCACTGTCAGAATCATCAATTATCACAAGAGCTTTCGAATAATTTCCCACATTCATGTTAATTTCATCCATCCTAAGCAATATACACATCCAAGTATATTTTTCAAATTCCCAAAAAAAAATTCAAAAATCTAAATTATTCAATTCTAAGAATCTGAAAAATAAATTTCCCAACTATAATGCCCACAATTGAATAGGTTTGATTGAATTCTAGAGTGTTACCTTGAAATTTTCGAGCTTGACAAAAAATTGAATCAAAATTGAATTTCTTCAATATATAATGTAATGTCTCCGTTCTAGCTTTCGGCGCGGTGGTGCTGGCCTTCCGGCGGCGGCGCTGATGGTGGCGGCGGTCGGGTGAGGTCGCCGATCCTCTCTCGCCGTCGTGTGGTCGTCCTCTACGCTGTCTCTCGACTCTCTTCTCTTTCGCTCTCTCTCGCGTTGTTTTTTCTGTTTTTCCTTTTTTTTTTAGGTTAGGCATGGGCTGGATCCGGGTTCATGGGCCGACCCGTCTCATGGGCCAGCCCATGCACCTTATGCACAGGAGACCAGCCCAACTTCCTTTATATGTAAGGTCCAACCTGGAATATATGTTATCATTCAACACATTTAATTGGATTTATTAGGGGATTTAGGTGTGTGTCTATATATATATATATATATATATATTGTTGGAATATTTTTAAATCAATTAATATATGTTAATTAAATGTGTATGATTGTCTTAAAGTGATTCAATTAATGTGATCTAACAATTAAGGTTATAATTATTACTATTGTCATTGAATTTTATTGCGTAGACACTATTAATAGATTTATAATTTGTTGAGGCACCGAATTACAAATCAAAGATAACTTAATTATCACTATAAGTTAGGGTTATAGTCCACAGACAAAAAAATAGAATTTATATTAATTCTCTACAATGATATATTATTTAGAAAATCCATACCACATCAAGAATTCAAAATTTAGAAACTATAGATTCAGATACGCTTCTGTTATAAAATATATCTTGATTAATCATCATAGAGTTAATGAATATTTTAAGGTATGAAATATGAATTATTACACGATCTATGTAATTAAATAATATAACACACACATATATGTATGAAAAATACAGTAAATTATATATAAGATATGTCATCATTCAGCACATTTGTTGTAGGAACAAAATTTCAATCCTATCGATCGGAGTTATCAAAGGTCAAAAGAAGTGGCTGCATGTCTTCGAGATATGAATGAATAATTTTTTAAATCTTCAAATAATCTAATTCGTACAGATATAAGTTGAACATATCGTCAAAATTGTTGAATCTAGTGGAATGCTGACGTGTTAATTATTTATAATCATATATTTAATTATTGTACACACGTATAATATAACTTACCTATTTATATATCTTGATGGGTATCACTTAGTGGTAGAGTGAAAGTACTTAGAGATCAAAAATTACGGATTCAAATTTCTTCAATACCACAGATCGGATGTGTGAGTAAATATATATATATATATATATATATAAACCTTAACTACTTATATGAGTGTGGAATGTATATAAACGTTAAAAGAGGTCATTTTGATACAAATGCCGTACGTGGAGTTGTAATATCTTTCTATCTCTCTCTCTGAATTAATATAATTAGTAGCAGATTAGTTAAATGTCCACAACATTTGGAGGTGTATGATCTTGATGGCATGTGGTATCTTGGACTAGAAATTCGTTAAATGTCTTAACTCGATGTCTGTTGCGTCTATTTTGCCGTTGTGTGTGAGCCTTGCATGTGCATATGCATACGCATATATAAACATTGTGTTCATTGTGTTCGGTGTGAGAACTAGATATGCCCGATGCGTATAATTTATTATAATTTTATTGCTGGTGTTATAGTTTAATTATTGTATCAACATTAAAATATTTATCTTAGATAAGTAATAAATTTTATTTATAATAAATAATTAATCATGATGCGCAGTTACGTTCTCACACCCAACACTAGTGCTCATTTGATCCAATTAATTAATTATTATTATTTGTAATGTTTATCTTTAACTTAATATTGCCAATTGTATTTAGTGTTGATTAGCATTAAAACAAACTAAAATAAGCAATACTACTCATTATTTTTAATTCCTATGGATTATAATCTATTTAAATTAGTCATGGAATATATTATGAGCTACAAACATTAATTTCATCGGGTCAATCACTCGTTTTTGGTTTGCCCTAATTTTGATCGATCTTTTAAACTACATATACTAGATCAGATCCCACCTCCAACCTCTATATATATATATAGTCAGTTAGAGGTGTGATTGATGATTAATAAAAACTGGTTGATATATACAAAATAAAATATAAAATTATTATTATTTAGTCAATTTATATCCTATCCCATCACAAATTTATTTGATTCATTAATTCAGAAATTGATCGAACCCATCACAAATTTATTTAATTATAAGTGTTTGATGTTTATATATGAACTGCACTTTTTACTCTTAATACCGCAAATTAATTTTCTAATTACTTAAATACCCCTAGTAAAAAATAATAAAAAATCAATAAAATAAAACAAAATGAAATTAGAGCTGTTGGGAGTGAAGCGGGGGTGGTGGAGGAAAAGAAGAGAGTGGCAGGGGGGGGGGGGGGGGAGAGAGAGAGAGAGAGAGAGAGAGAGGAACAAGAAATGTTATGGTGTTTCGACTTTGATGAATTAATACAAGAAATTGAAAGTAGTGTGGTACACCTAAAATTAGTCATCGCCAAAAAAATGTTTATGTTATTAATAAAGTGACAGGGCAAAGGAAAAAAAAAACATTTATGTCTTGTACCATCCCAACCATCTTACAGTCGCATGTGATGCAAATTAGCCATGTCTACTGCAATTTTGCGTGGCTATTATATTATATGAATGCTAACCCATTTGCAAATTAAATATTTGAAAATAAATTATAAATTATACCGTTACTAAATCAAAGGATTTTTTCATTTGAGATCACCAGCGTTTTTATTTGAATTTCGAGCTCATAAAAGCATATACCACTGACTTTGGGAGAGAATGGTCCAACTTTGTGATCAGATCCTCCACTCTCAACATCCACTTGCAATATTTGAGCAAATTTCTGACACTTTTATCCGTTCGAGTTTTGTGATTCGAATGAGTTTGAGTTGCGTCCGAAACCCAGTGGCTCGTGGTGCGATAATTTTGGATTCTCGTGCAACATAGTTAAGAGTTGAAGAATTGGGTTTGTACGAATATTTAGTATGATCAAATATGGGATGAGATTCTTCGTTTTAAATTTGATGTTCTAATCTGTGTTCCGCAATTAAATTTATAATTTTTCTACTATTTTTTGTCAATTTTATTTATTATATTTTCGTTTAATTTTATGATTGTTTTTTAGGTTTCACCTCATCCGATTAGGATTTATAATAATTTTTTAACATTTAATTTAAAAAAAAATTATTATGGTTGATTATTTTAAAAATATGATTTATAATTTTTAAAATTTCAATCTTTTGTTGATAAATGTGACTGAGTTGATTATGTTATAATTAATTTTTATTTTTATAATATCTATCATTAAACTTGTAAATTCAATCGTGGACTTGGAACACCAAATTTGGAATAGAGGATCTCATCCCCAAATTTCCACCTAATTCATACTTTGAACTTATTCTTTGTATTTCTATTTTTTGACCTACTAAAGTTTTTTTCCCTCTCTTTTTGTCCATGGTTTTTTTCTTATTTTGATTTTCTTCACTTCTTGTGTCTCATATTTTTTATCTTGTTTTATTGTTATCGATTTATAATCTTAACTTTGACTCTTTGAGTTTCGATTAGTTTTTTGTTTCGCATCGATTATTCATATCTAAACACACTCCACCAAATTCCATATATTTGCATTACTCTAATATTTACGATATTTACCTAAAATTATATAGAAAATTATTTTTCAATTTATTAACCAAATCTTTTAACAACGTTATGCATTTATTCAACTTTTAGAAAAAGATTCAACTTTTTTTTTCTTTTTTTCCATAAAATGAATATTATTTTTAGAAAGAGAAGTTTTCCAAACACCGCCTCATGAAAGAGCACATCCTACTTTATATCCAAATCTAGTAAAATCCCATTTATAAGTATATGCGATTTCGATGAGTAGTACTTCAGGCATATTATATTTACAGTAAATCTATGAGACCACATCCCACAAAGAGTAAATAGAGTAATTACATCATTAATTATATTCTTTAATCATTAACTTATTTAAGTCTATATTATGTTTTACACTAATACCCTTTCCCTCCTAATGTAGTGAGAGAATGTTATTTTGAGTTTGAAATTCAAAATTATTTCTCTCTCATCCTCTCAACTAAAATTAATTGATTATTACTTAATCGATTCATTCATTATCTTCGTACTCATTATTTTTTATTTTCTTCCCCATTATCTTCATCTTCATTTCCGTTCATCTCTATTCCATTTTTCCTCATTTCACCATCTGTAATATCAATTTTTCCCCACCACCATCACCATCGTCATGAAAATAAAGAAAAATAGATCGAGCAAAGAAATCTTTTTTGTTATATTCAAAGGTATAGAACCTGGAATATTTTCAACGTGATTTCTTGGCTTTAGAAATTTGGAATATTCGAAGAGTGTGCTCATTTAGTTCTTGGCTTTAGAAATAGCTTGTATAGATCAAGTTTGTGCTCCATCTGTAATATCAATTTTTGTGCTCCATTAGTTCGTGTGCTCTATTAGTTATGTGCTCCATATGTAATATTTTTTTTCTCGATTTGTAACGCTAAATTATGATATTGAATGTATTTGAATATCACCTTGATGGTTTATCGCATTATTCCAAAAGAATTTTTGAGTCCTTGAAGTTTGATTTTTTAGGGTTTCCGGTTTCTGGTTTCATTGGATTGAGAAAGGCAATTAAGTTTGATTTTTTAGAATTTACTGTTTCATTGGATTAAGAATGACAATTTTAATTCTTGAAATATTTCAATTATTTAGTTGAGGCGGCTAACAAAGTTGAAAAACATTTTCGTATATCAAAGATTTGATTAAATCAAATATTTTCATCAATTTTATTGAATCAAAAGATTAAATCAAACTGCAGAGGAGAAACTGCTTGAGAAATAGCTTCTGGGCATAATTGTTTCATCCCACATCGAACGAATTAAAGAAAAAAAGCTTGTATATATTAATGAGCCTTGCACCACTTGTTGTCTTTGTTTGGGGTCGGATCCCACTAACATCAATGTATACATCCTGATATTTGGGCCTGCGTTCTGCTATGTACTATGGGCCTCACTATAAATTATAAATCAGCCCAAACAGAGTTTTTTTTTTATTAAAATTTATTATTTCATTTTTAATTTTTTTAGTGTAGAATTATTTTTGACAAAAAATAAAACTCCTAAACATGAAAATAAAATTACACTTATTATAAAATTACACTTATTATATTCACCAAAACTCTAATTTTATTTATTTCATACTCTAATTAAGCCTATTAATCGAACTCTTTTAAATCAAATACTCCTTCTATGTCTAAATACTTATTATTTGATGATTTTAATTTAGAATTAACAGTAAATATTTTGGACTAATATATTTTTCCCTTCTTTATCACATAAAATCTAATTCACTTATATTTTTCTAAAACTTTAGTAAAATTTTCTATTCCATATATTCGTAGGACGAGAATGACAATTTTGATTCTTGAAATATTTCAAATAATAACTTGAGGCGGCTACTGCACTTGAAAAATATTTTCGTATATCAAAGATTTGATTAAATCAAAGATTTTCGTCAATTCGATTGAATCAAAAGATTAAATCAAAGATTTTCTTATATCAAAGATTTTATTAAATCAAAGATATTTTTGTTGTGTTTAAGTTTGGGTGTCTGCTTTATTTTAATTAATTGTTAAAGAATATATATACATTAATTGTTATAGATTAGCATCAATTTGGTGTATTAGCCAAAACTAAAAAAATGAAAGTTTAGATTCGAGAATGTTGTATAAATTTTGTAATATAATTAAATTGTAATATAATTTGTTAGCATTTTTAAAGTATTTAGTTATTCTTAATGTACTATTTAAGAGTACACATAGGGTATAGACAAAAACGCAACAAATAAAAAAGATAATAGATAGATTGATAATGTTTAGGGTTTTATAAACCCTATGCAATACACCACACAAAAAATAGGAAAAAACAACACAAAAGATTAAAAACAACAGAATAAAACAACATCATAGAAGATCAGTTCTTGGTGGTGCTTTCCGAGTCTTCGATGATAATGGGAACATGGTTAGAAGCACCATTTTCGCCTCCACGCTTGGAAGGGCCTTCTTCTCCATGATTCTTGAGCTGTAGGAAAATCTCATACAGCTTAGTAAGAGGGTCAGCCTCGAAAATCAAGTCCCTCACCATGTCATCGTTTGAAAAAACCACCATGCGATGCAAGAGGTGATTGACCTCCCCCTTCAAGTTGTTGTGCTCTTCCCTCAAATTTTGATATAATATATCAAGACTCTTTGGTCAGAGTGGCACACTCCATTCAAACATTAACTGCATGCGTCGAATAGTAGAGAATTTTTTTTGTTGGCTTCGTAGTTGGGGACGTCATGGGAAGAGTCACCGAAGCCGTCTTGGTAGGAGTGGTCATCGTCGACTTGGTAGGGGTGTTCGTCGGCTTTTTTGGAGTAATCTTCTTTGGAGTAGCCTTTTTGGTAGGAGTAGTTTTGGTGACTTTGTTGAGGGAGTGTTTATTCCATTTTTTACTTGATTTTGATGGCTTTATCACATATTTCATCTTCGAATTCTGGATTATTTGAAGTTTAGAATAGTAATAGTGTAATATGGAGAAGATTCATCCCTATATAAAGATGCAAAATAGGCATGAATATTTTTGCCCAAGAAATTCGAATTTTTGGTGTATAAACCTTTCACATTTTGGCTAGTATTTTTAAGAAGCACAACTCATTTATGGTAAAGAAGATAATCATTAGTTTTTACCTTGATATTCTAGCAATCTCAATTATTATGTTTTTACTGAAAATGCAAGTTCAATTAATATTGAGACATGCCTTATTCTTTCAAAATTATGCTATACTATAAGAGCAGTGTTATTTGGAACAAAATATGTAATTATATTATAATTGGGAAATAAATTTAATATTATAGCAATTATTTGACTATAGTAGTAATTTTTTATAAAAAAATAAGTATTGTAGTATTATAATACATATCAAATTGTTCAAATGTGATTATAGTACAAATTTTGTAATTTAAATTCTAATTAGTTGTGTTACATCAATTTTCATGACTATAGTACTAATTTAATATATATCAATTCGTTCGAATTTTTTGGACTATAATACTAATTTTGAGCCTATAATACTTATTTTGTGACTATAGTAGTAACTTCGTAATTGGAATTTCAATTAGTCATGTTATATCAATTTTGGGACTATAGTACTAATTTTGTGACTATAGTAGTAATTTTGTGACTATAGTATGAATTTTTGTGACTATAATACTAATTTTGGGCATATAATACTAATTTTATGACTACAATGGTAACTTTGTAATTTGAATTTCAATTAGTCATGTTATATAAATTTTGGGACTATAATAGTAATTTTGTGACTATAGTAGTAATTTTGTGACTATAGCATTAATTTTTAGGACTATAATGCTAATTTTGGACCTATAATACTAATTTTGTGACTATAGTAGTAATTTTATAATTGAAATTTCAATTAGTCATGTTATATCAATTTTGGGACTATAGTACTAATTTTGTGAATAGAGTAGTAACTTTATAATTGTAATTGCAATTAGTCATGTTATATCAACTTTGATACTATAGTAGTACTAATTTTGTGAGTATAGTAATAACCTTATAATTGGAATTCCAATTTGTCATTTATATCAATTTTGTAACTATAGTAGTACTAATTTTGTGAGTATAGTAGTAATTTTATAATTGAAATTCCATTTAGTCATGTTATATCAATTTTGTAACTATAGTGGTAATGTTGTGACTATAGTAGTAATTTTGTAATTTGAATTCCAATTAGTCATGTTATATCAATTTTGGGACTATAGTACTAATTTTGTGAATAGAGTAGTAATTTGTAATTGGAATTCTAATTAGTCATGTTATATCAATTTTGGGACTGTAGTACTAATTTTGTGAATAGAGTAGTAACTTTGTAATTGAAATTTCAATTAGTCATGTTATATCAATTTTGGTACTATAGTATTACTAATTTTGTGAGTATAATAGTAACTTTGTAATTGGAATTCAAATTAGTCTTGTTATATCAATTTTTTGGGACTATAGTACCAATTTTGTGACTATAGTAGCAATTTTGTAATTGGAATTCCAATTAGTCATGTTATATCAATTTTGTAACTACAGTAGTAATTTTATGACTATAGCAGTAATCGGAATTCCAATTTGTCATGTTACATCAATTTTGGTACTATAGTACTAATTGTAGT
Organism: Perilla frutescens; assembly: GCA_026008535.1. Classification (NCBI taxonomy): domain Eukaryota; kingdom Viridiplantae; phylum Streptophyta; class Magnoliopsida; order Lamiales; family Lamiaceae; genus Perilla; species Perilla frutescens. The sequence goes on from BRKX01000013.1 coordinate 5,154,366, forward strand.
AGTAACTTTATAATTGGAATTTCAATTAGTCATGTTAAAATCTAATTCACTTATATTTTTCTAAAACAACAAATATTTTGACAAAATATTCAAAATATTAATTTCGTAATTACAAAATATTCAAATTATTCTAATTAATACTAAATTAATTACGAAAAATTCAAATTATTACTTAATTAAATAAGTCTAGTGATTTGAAGTGGATTGAATTGAAAAGACACAAAGCCTTGCAACTCCAACTTCTCAAGTTATTTACACACAGTATTTAATGAATGTAATCATCACAATTCATTAGGGATAATCTCAAAGAGTCACGTCTCCTTATTTTTCTCCTTCTACTCCGTTCTCCATCTTCATACAATACTATCAAAACCTTCGAAAAATCTAGAAATGGATTCTTCAAAACGGCCAAACGAAGAGGGAAGCAACTCGTCGTCGAAGAGGATTAGATTGAGCACGGAAAAGGAAATTGAAAAGACATGTTGAATTTTTTTTTATTTGCATGTATGGTTTTAGCATCGATTTTTATATTTTGATTGGTTTTTTGTTAATAGTTTGTGAAGGAATCGGAAAGATTTGGCAAAGCTATTGAAGCCAAAACGAAAGCCGATGAAAGTTTGCATGAATTGATATTAGAGCAACTGGTATCAACTTTTTTGTTAGAAAATTTGTTATTTTAGAGCAGTGTTATTTTAATTTGTTGATTTAAGTTAATATTATTTTATTTAATCTTTATAGTTTGAAAAGGATCAATTCCATCAAGAAGTTCTTGAAATGATAAAAAAAAACAACAAATGAAGCATGTAATAGAGATGAAAAAAGCCGAGATAGAGTGTATCGAGGCAAGGTTGGCAGTCCTCCGAGCTTGTTTGGACCATAACGATTAATATTATGTTTATGTAATTTTTAATATTTTTGGTATGTATGACAAATTGAATCATATATTCGGTTCCCTAAATTTAGAACATATATTTGAACCATATTTTTGGTATGTTTGTCATTTACTAGTAATTTTTCGGAATATATATTTTGATTGATCAAATCGTGAGTAGTAATTGTACAAATTTAATTAAGGGCAAAATGCTTAAATTCGGAATATATATTGTGGGGTGTGCAGCTTCTGGGCAAAATGCTTAAATTATCGAGTAGTAATTGTTACATTGAATAATGATCGATTAGATAAATCACTGAAAAATAAATAAGTAGGAATATATTTTCTATATAATTTGAGCTTAATTTAAATGAAAAAAGGTCAACATATTTCCAAAATTTTCAAATTAATACTTAATTCAAGTTGCCCGAGAATCGTTAGTATTTGTGTTAGGGAGTGTAGCTTCTGGACGATAATTCTTTCATCCATCATCGAAGAAATTAAAGAAACAAAGCTAATATATATTAATAAGACGTGCACCACTTGTTGTCCTTGTTTGGGGTCGGATCCCACTAACATCACTACATACATTCTGAAATTTGGGCATGCGGTCTGCTATGTACTTGGGCCTGAATATAAATTATAATTCAGGGCCAAGCATAGTTTTGTTTTATTAAAATTTATTATTTCATTTTTAATTTTTTTTAGTGTAGAATTATTTTTGACAAAAAATAAAACTTCTAAACATGAAAATAAAGTTACACTTATTATATTCACCAAAACTCTAATTTTATTTATTTTATACTCTAATTAAGCCTATTAATCGAACTCTTTTAAATCAAATACTCCTTATGACAAATTTTAATTTATTATCTTAATTGTTTTTTTATATTATCTGTATTATTTTTTTATATATTCTTAATAGTATTTGTATTATTTTTTCGACTATTAGTAATTTGACTTACTAAAATTTTACTTAAGTAATTTAACTTATATTAGTGATGATATAGAAAATTAGTAATTTTCGAAACATCAATTAAATATCACTGAAACACAAAGACAAATATAATTAAATATCACCGAATTGAAACACAATTACAAATTTCAACTACTCTTCTTCTTCTTCTTCTTATTCATTTTTTTCGTCGCCTTGCTCTTTTGTTTATCCTTGATGATATCATTGATCGATCTTAACCTGATTCTTTCTTGGCCTTCCTCTATGATTTATTTGCTCCGGGTCCAAGACAGGATTATGGCTAGCTTCTTCTCCTTCTCCTTCGATAGCAACACTAGTAATATTCATCTTATCTAGTTTAGCACTACATTCTTTAAGGGTTTTGATTGATGAAATTCATTTTAGATTCATCTTGATACAACTTATCCGTGTATTCTTGAAACACCTTCTTCACATCTTGATACATTGAATATTCCTTCGTCATGTGAGGATAACCACCTGCAAAACAAATACTTGAGTGTCGCCTATACACATCCTTCATCCATCTTCTCATTAGATATCTCTCATTAACCGAATCAATATTCTTTTTCGCCAACACCTTAAATATATGGTGGCAAAGTATCCCATTCGAATTAAACTTCTTACAATCACAATCTAGATATTCTCCTTTAGGTCTATACTCCACCGTGAATGTAAATTGCTTGTGATATTTGCTCATCATACCACTATCAACCACTTCAAATTTCTCAACACCTTCCCCAACAATAGCCGCATTCATAATGTCACAAACCCACATCCCATTGATTTCATCTTGAATAAGCTGAAATATAGTGTTGGTGTATATCTTTTGAAATTGTTCTTCCCATTTAAAAATAGAAACACACTTTATTACTCTTGTCTTGGAATCATAGTCGGCTCGCATCTCATTCCACACCTTATCACAAACCGCAATTTCATATTGCTCAACAAATTATTTCAATGAGCTTCTTGAATGAATGTAGTTATCGAAGAAAGAATGCATCGACTCGCTCCTTTGGGTAGATTTACAACCGGCCCAAAAAATATGGTTCAAGTACACGGGGATCCAACTTTCCCTTACATCCCACAAATCTGAAAGCCACCTATTATCATGCAGGCTGTGCTTCTCAATAAATTCATTCCACCTCGACTCCAATTCAGAGATAGTAATGCTTTCGTATATCAACTCGGTGAATTCTCTCCCAGCTTCTTTAGGATCATCCACGGCCTTGAATTTTGTTGGGACCTTCGATAGAATTTGCCAAATGCAAAGACGGTGAATGGTGTCGGGTATTACATCTTTCAAAGCATTCTTAATACCATCACATTGATCCGTCAATATAGCCGTAGGCATAATATTCCCTATAGCTTCCAACCAATTACTCCAAAACCATTTGAAGGACTCACTGTTTTCCTTTGACAACAAAGCATAACCTAGAAGAATGGATTGGTGATGATGATTGATCCTCATCACAGTAGCAAATGACATATCGTATTTGTTGACGAGGTATGTTGTGTCGAAACTCACAACCTCGTTAAATTCTTGGTAGGCAGCCACGCTATGAGGATGTATCCACATAACATTTCTAAGCCCTCCCTTATCGTCAATATCCATCATATGGAAAAAATTACGATCGGTCTTTTGAAGCCTCAAGAACAATTTGTGAATGGCTTCGGCATCGCCGACATCTATTCTCAACCTTCTTCTTTGTTCAATAAAATTTCTACAATCTTTTTTAAGAACTCCTAAATTCTGAGGTCCACCGGCTTGCAGTTGCAAAAGTCGTATGCTTTTAGAAGTGCGTAACCTTGCAATATCATTATTTTCTAGATGCCTCTTCATGTTCACGGTCAAAGTTCTCTGAGCAGCCATAAAAACCGAGTTCACAAGGTCAAGTTCATGGTTGTGGATATGAGAAACAATTGAAATTCTCCAACTACCATTATCATTCTGTATAGCATTCATTCGAGCAAGATAATTAATCTTTTGTGAAGATTTCAAGGCATTAGGATTTCTACCTCTATGACATGAAATCATAATATATTTACCTGATGTTCTCCGAATGGCAATGGAAAAACCCTTATGCTTGGCGTGATCTTGATAGGCTGTAATGAGGTTCTCCTTACTCCGGAACTGCATATTTGTTTTAGGCACTTCTATTAAAAATTCTTCATCCACAACTTGTTCTTCAGAAACCTCCACGCCTACTTCTCCATCTTCTTCAGATTCAGATTCTGATTTTTGTGAATTTGATAGACTTTCATCTGTACCAGAATTATCTCTAAATAAATCTATAATGGTATCATGAATGTTAGTGGCGATATCCATGGAGTTTGGGTTTTTAAAAAAAAGATTAGGATTTATGGCTAGCTTCTATCGATAAGAGTAATCTTATAGATCATTACTCATTACATTAGCAACGGTAACAATTATTAAAGATTGCTGAAAATTAAAGGAGCCTAACGGTAATATCAAGAGTTTAATTTGAACTCAATATTCAAACGATTATCTCAAGAGTTTAATTTGGAAACTGGATAAGGAGGATTTCGGGGAAGAGGCCGATGGATAAGGAGGATTTCGGGGACACGAATTTGGTGGGGTGGGTGAAGATGAAGGTGAGAGAAAGGAAAGAGATGGAGGTTATAGATCGGCAGTTGTTGTGTGGGAGTGTGAATAAAGATGATGATGATGAAGAAGAAGCACGTGAGCAAGTGAAGGAGATGGTGAGGTATTTGGAGATCACGTTGCAGTGCGTTGACGACTTCCCCTCCAAGCGCCCTAATATGTTGCAGGTGGTTCCAATGCTCCGTGAGCTTGCGTCGGGAGGAGCCGCGGCAACAGTGCTTGATCAATTCATCTTAATTAATTACTATATATCTTCCAAGAAATTGCTTGGAAGAAATACTAGCAACAAATTAAATGCTAGTATATATATATATATATATATAAATAATTAACCTCAAAACCAAGGCTATTATTGTAGCAATTGTTGATAAGTGTGGAATCCAAATTATTTGCACCCAAACATGATCATCATTATGTGTGTGATCTATTTTAGCACTGTTGTAACCTATTTTAGCATTACTGTTAACTATTTTAGCACTGGATAGGTCTAGGGTACCGAAATTAGAATATGAGTCATATTGGGTTGACATTGATTGTACCTGCGGTCTGTAATGTTGCTGATTGGAAGGACATATAACAAAAAGCAATGAATATGTTGTGATTGTACTGACCTAATGTTTAATGAGATATTGTTGGGATTTATATGTTATCTTATTTTCCTGCTTGCCTGCTTAGTTTATGCCATATTTTCTTAAGTTTTGTCATGCCTATCCAGACCTATGTTGAAAAGATTCTTTTTAGGTTTATGCCACTTATGAACTTTTGGTATTCTTTCCTATAGATTTCCAAAATCCTTATGCACGACACCTTGGGGGTATTCGCGCTTTCAGCGATGATATCTCCCATTTTGCTGTTATTGAAGACCCGCAGATTAATCGTGCTTTTAAAGACTTGATTGCTACAAACTGGGATAACCTACCACCAGCAGTCGTCCATGTGTAACATGAGTGCTAAACAAGGAAACGTAAGTGCTAAAGAACAAACCATCAGTGCTAAAATTCAAACTTTCAGTGCTAAAGTAGAATTTGAAATATAGGATTCAAATACTAGTGCTAAAAATTTAATGTCAAGTGCTAAAAAATGATTTGTAAGTGCTAAAAGATTTAATGCCATATATTTCATAGAGTTTAGATCCAAAATCATTCAAACTTCTTTTTATTTTTTTTATTATTGTTGGTATTTTTTTCCCACAAATAGTTTAGATCCATCATTTCAACTTTTGAATATATATGTCCGGAGAAATGTGACATATACATTTATACAACGAAACGTGCAATGCTAAATAAGGAAACGTAAGTGCTAAAATATGAACCATTAGTGCTAAAGTATGAACCATTAGTGCTAAAGTAGAATTTCAAATCTATAATTCAAATACTACCGCTAAAAAATGAATGACAAGTGCTAAAAAGGGATTTGTAAGTGCTAAAATAGCTAAAACTCGAAATTTAAAATGATTATGCAACTAGTGCTAAAAAAGAAAATACAACTCAGGATTGTGAATCTAAATATTAACTAGACAAACCTAGTAGTCTTATATGATAATAGTTGTGCTAAAAATGGATTTGTAAGGGCTAAAAGTCAAAATGCCAGTGCTAAAACTTCAAAATTCAAATATTAGTGCTAAAAATGAATGACATAGTTGATATTTCATTTTTTGCATTGCTAATAAGGGTTTTAATATTTCTAGCATGTGTCTAACAACAGTGCTAAACAAGGAAACATACGTGCTAAAGTAGAAACTACAAGTGCTAAAATACTTTATAAAAGTGCTAAAATGGCATAATTCAAATATCAGTGCTAAAAAAGGAATGGCAAGTGCTAAAACCTCAATTACCAGTGCTAAATGTCATATAAAACTGCTCATATGGATTCGACATCTTTTTTCCTATATATAATGAGTGCATGAGAAAGAATCTGATCGATTTCAAATAATTTGAAGTAAAGGTTCGTTGAAGAATGGAGATATAAAGTTAATTTAATGTTGACCACGTTGAGTTTCATCTGTTGGGTTGGTTTTTCTAAATGTTTGATTTGAGCATCTGAGCGATTTTCTATAATTTTAACTAGTTTCTATGAAGGGTCGTTGAAGAGTGGAGAGGCAAACTTAATTTAGGATTAATCACGTTGAGTTTCGTCTATTGGGTTCATAACTTTGATTGTTTAATATTAGCTACAATACCTAGGGCGTGCTTTTTCTCTGTAAAATAGCGGAGGTGCTAGTTTTCATCCTTTTATGATATAATTTGATTTAATCACCATTGGATATTTGCGCTGGAGTGGTTAGGCGTGCCTGGAAGTGTCACAATGTCGTCCTTGAGTCGAGAACTGGTATTCTTGATACTGCAGTCCATAATAGCTTGTATAAATTAAAATAACAAAATTTGTTGCATAAATTAAAATAACAAAATCTGCTGGAATAAGAGTCATGCTAAAATAAGTCATGACAATGCTAAAAAAGACAATAACAGTGCTAAAATAAGTCATGACAGTGCTAAAATAGGAAATGACAGTGCTAAAACCCTAAATTGAAAAATATATGCGTGAATCACATATACATTGAATTTTCCGATTTTACCCTCGCCGAGTTTCAGGGGCAGCGAAGTTCGGAGTTATTACAATTATGCCACCGCGTTTTTTTAATTTTTGAACAGATCTTGGCCGTCCAAATAGACGAGATCTATGGTTGAGATTGGTTCTCGGTTCTCACATGGGGTATGGTTCCTTCTGGAACCCAACCCTATATATATATATATATATATATATATATATATATATATATATATATATATATATATATATATATATATATATATATATATATAAGTTTTTGACAAACAAACATGAATTGAGTGACCTTTGAACATCTTATTTAAAGTTTTATGCAATTTTAGAAAGTTCACGCTTCCGGAAGCACAATTTTTTGTATTACATTTACAGGTAAACGATGCGTGGCTGAATCTGCAGTCAATGTTGTGATTAATTTAATTACGTATATTACTATTTTTGTCACTTAAGAGTTAGATGTGACTAATTAATTATATGGAATAAAATTGAAGGCAGCGGTCCTTTTTATTTGCCCAAAAAAATAAATTGAAATACACAATCAAATCGACATGATTTTATTTGAAAAGATAAATCAAGAGTTTAACTCCAAATCAAAATTGTTTGCCCCTTTTTTGCACACCTACGGCATTAAACGTATTTTCCCAAGTCAGAAAATGCATATTAGTATTTTCCATTTGTGAGACATCTCCATGAGAGAGAGAGAGAGAGAGAGAGAGAGAGAGAGAGAGAGAGAGAGAGTTTAATAAACCCACTACTCTTCACTGCTCCAATTTTATTTTAATTTTTAAGTTTAAAGTTTGAAATAAATACTTAGAAAATTTAGTTGGGAAAGATGATGATGTATTGTACGTAAAAGTACAACGCTTTTATCATTTTCCCACAAGAAAATGAGGGTTTAAATTAGTGGTCAGCGAAGCAAACCCCACCAAAAAATATATATATATATATATATATTGTTATTTGAAAGAATTTCTTGTGGGGTTGGTGAAACCCATTAAATTAAACATTAATTTCTGATCTGGCATATCTCATAATTGACCAAAATCAAGGCACGTTTCATCTCTTGTTATAAAAAATTCAATGTTAATTTTTTTTTACTGTAACTGTGGGTCTTTTATGAGACTAATCTTTTCATGAGAAGGCATGGTTTTAAGAAACTAATAATGATAGAACAATAATAATTTTAAATATAAAAGTAAACTAATTGTGAAGTCTTCTTATATATATATATATATATATATATATATTAAAAATATATTATTTACATCGTAAAATAGTCTCCAACAACTTTTTTTATTTATTTTTATTTTAGTAAGTAACGTGGTACATGTTAGCCAGGCTACCTAACCAAACTAATTTATAATTAAATGCATTTTTAATAATTAAACTCACAATTTATCACAGTGTCTGTTTACTTCACATGACACCTGTATAACAAATTAAAACTTGACATTTATGACAGCATTACTTTATTTTTTTTGGAAACATTTAACTGATTTTTTTTGAGTTTGTGATGTTTTTTTTTTCTCACTTGTATATTATATCTCAATGGTTCTCGATAAGCAAAATCAATGGTGTGGAAACATACATAAATCGATCCTAAGTTGGTTTGTAACAATAATATTTTTACATATAAAAAGTAATTATTTACTAACAATATTATTTTTGTGATCAAAACTAATATTACTTGTATTAAAAGAATCTAACGGAAATTTATTTAAAAACATATTACTATTTCATATATTTTTTAAGAACCTTAATTCACAACCTTTTATTGTCTGCCCAACCTGTTTTTACCTGTTCTATATATATATATATATATATATATATATATATATAGAAATCTAATATATTTTCTTCCTTTTAGATTTACACAAAAATCTAATAAGAAAACAATTCCCATTTATATTCGAATTAAAATAATTCCTACATTTTTTTTATGGATGCGCATGCATGAAGATTGTGTTCGAACAAATTTAATCGTTTTTGCTATTACTTTTAATGAACATCTGAAATTATTAAAAGAACAGTCTCTTGGTGCCACAAAAAAAAAGTAGTAAAATGAGTCTTCATTTTTGGTTTTAACCAAATTGTATTGATCCAATTCATATGGTTGGGAAATAACAATTTCCTCCTACTTCTAATTCAGATAATTTTGGATAAAAGATTTAATTTATTCATGCTCAATATGGACATTCATTCTTTATGAAGATTATTAAGGAACAAAAAAGTTTAATGCAACAATTTATTCATGTAAAAGATAAATATACATATACACACACGTCATAATTATCATACGTTCGAGTATGAAATCTTATGTTATATTGTATTTTTATTATTTCCTTTTTATATTTTTGTATTGAATTAGACCATAAATACACATGTAATATCGTCGAGAGTCACTTGTTTTGAAATAATAAACAAATAATATTATCAACATTTAACCAATAAGCCACAAAAGAAATCTGCGGCCCACAAATATTATTCACTAACATAGCAAATTTAGCTAAAATATGAACTACTAAATTAACTCTCTTATAAATATACACGCGTCGAGAATATTTATTGCAAAGCTTGCTTATTTATTTATTTAACTTTTTTTTTGGCTTATTTATTGTTTTCCCGTCAAGAGCGGCTTACGCAGAGAAACTATAGGTGTAGGGGACAGTTGCCAGAAGCAGATCCAAAAATTAATCTAATTTGATAGAAATCTGTAAATTTTGATGAAATTCAAAGAAACTCCTTTTGGGCTAAACCCACTTTTTTTCCTTAAAAATCTTTTTCTGTACCACAAATTTGTACTAATCTCTGACACCCACTTGTGGCACTGACAAATGCCACATACATAGTTTTTTATTTTTTTTAAAGAAAGCTAAATCATTAACACTATTCTTGGTTGGACCCTTTTTAATTGCTAGCTGTTTAAGCCCTGTCTCGACAAATTTACATACGTACGTACATACAAATGGTAGATGTATGTATAACCCGAAAAAGGGTGAAACTTTGAGTCAATGACTGTGTGTTGTGCGTGTTTTCTTTTGTTTTTTTACAGCTCGTGATGAGATAGAAAGTTATGCATTAGAAAGAAAGAAAGCTAGGAAAGGGAGAGGTGTTTTTGTCTGGATTTGGGATTGTGGAGTTGAGGGGCAGAGTCGTCTATGAGTTGTTGAGGGAAATAAATAAGCCTTCCGTTTATCTTTTGCTTTTTTTTTGTTTATATTTTTTGATGGATTCTCCTAGGCCTCTTCTTCCACAAAAATCATGCTTGTAGACTTGTAGTATTTATTTTATTTTTTTCTTGATTTTTGTTTTTTTGGGTTGAATTGGTAGTTTTTGAGGTATTTATTCTTGAACTAGTGGCCTGTACATTTCTTTCTCTCTCCTTCCCCCCCCCCCCCCCCCCCTTCTCTCTCTCTTCCTAGAAAGCCTGAGAAGAAATAAGTTTAAGAGTGAAAAAATCAGATTCTAGTTGCAAGAAATGAATGGTGTTGTTGCTCTTGATTCAGAGGATTCTGAATTTGTAGAAGTTGATCCAACTGGAAGATATGGGAGGGTATGATATGGTTTCCATTGTCATTCAATCTTGCTATTTATGTTCTTCCAATTCAATTGGATTTCTGTTTCATTTTCGTTTGATTCTTTGTTTCTTGATTGCAGTATAATGAGGTTCTGGGAAAAGGTTCTTCCAAGACAGTGTATGTGTCTGTATTTTACATTGGATTTATGAAGAATTTTAATTTTTCTTCATCAGTCATCACCTTAATCATTACAAATGCTCTAATTTCATTTCTGCAATTTGTGGGGTTTTTTGATTTGTTTAGCTTTGTTTCCCCAAAATTTGATTTTGCAGTTATAGAGCTTTTGATGAGTATGAAGGGATTGAAGTCGCTTGGAATCAGGTGAAACTTTATGACTTTTTGCAAAGCCCAGAAGATCTTGAGAGATTGTATTGTGAAATTCATCTGCTCAAAACATTAAAACACAGCAATATTATGAAGTTCTACACTTCTTGGGTTGATACTGCAAATCGGAACATCAATTTTGTGACAGAAATGTTCACTTCTGGTACTCTCAGACAGTAAGTATCCATGATTTTTCTAGTCTTAGATTCTTGTATTTGTGTGGACATGATAAATTGATAATCTTTATTGAATTTGAAATAGGTATAGGCTGAAACATAAGAGGACAAATATTAGAGCAATCAAACATTGGTGTAGGCAGATTTTGCAAGGGCTTCTTTACCTCCACAGCCATGATCCTCCTGTTATTCACAGAGACCTCAAGTGTGACAACATTTTTATCAATGGGAACCAAGGTGAGGTCAAGATTGGTGATCTTGGCCTTGCAGCGATTCTCCGGAAATCACACGCTGCGCACTGTGTTGGTAAGTTTCACTTGCAATAGGAGCTTACTAGTTACTAGTCCAGATTGAAATCGACTTGCTTTGGATTTATTTGGCCGTTCTATAATTTTGTTGATTTTGTTAGGCACTCCGGAGTTCATGGCTCCAGAAGTGTATGAAGAGGAATACAATGAATTAGTTGACATATATTCATTCGGGATGTGCATTTTGGAAATGGTGACGTTTGAATATCCATATAGTGAATGCACTCATCCTGCTCAGATTTATAAGAAAGTGACCTCTGTAAGGACTCACCCTTCATTTTTTTTTGTTGCCAACTCAAAATCTAGCTCCTCTAGCATGATATATCATTGGTGTTTGTTTTCGTTTTTAGGGAAAGAAACCCGATTCTCTGTACAAAGTTCATGATCCTGAGGTTCGTAGATTTGTGGAGAAATGTTTAGCAACAGTATCTGATAGGCTGTCTGCTTGGGAGCTTCTCAACGATCCATTCCTTCAAATTGATGATTATAGTTTTGATTTGAGGCCATTACAGTATCAAAGAGATTATGATGAACTAGGTCCTCTTTTAAGACAGCCTCTCTTGTTGAGTGGTCATCAAAGCACTACCAGTTCTTTAGTTAATGGTTACTCCAATTATATTTGTTACGAGCAAGAGCACGACTTGGATTCCCACTCAGTTGACTATGAAGCGACTGAAATCAACTTATTCACGAGTCAAGATGATGATCATCATTTAGAAAATGTGGACATTACCATCAAAGGGAGAAAGAATGAAGACGGCAACATATTTCTGAGACTCAGAATTGCTGATAAAGAAGGTTCGTTTTGTTTCAACTCTTGAATTTGATTTCATTCCCTCCATGATGTTGATGTTGAAAATGGTTCTGGTTTGGATTATTTCAGGCCGTGTTAGAAACATTTACTTCCCTTTTGACATTGAAAATGATACGGCTCTGAGTGTTGCAACTGAAATGGTTGCTGAGCTGGACATAACAGACCAAGATGTGACTAGAATAGCAGAAATGATTGATGGTGAGATTGGTTCCTTGGTCCCTGAATGGAAACCAGGATTTGGCATACACGAAAGTCCTAATTTCAAGAACGATAGTTGCTGTCAAAATTGTGCTCCGGATGGTTCTGTTGCAGGCTATTTGTCTTCGCATCCGACCAAGAGCCTGCACATTCTTCCCTGTTCTAAACATGGATGCGGATCAGTACACGGCCGCTTTGAAGAGATCACGTACCAAGTTGATGGATCGGAGCATTGTGTAACTGATAGTGCTCCTGTGGGATCAAGCCAGTCTGATGGTGCTCACTACACGGACATATGGACGCAGCAAGAGGACCATGCGCACGAAGCTAGTTCTCAAATATATAATGACAATCGAGTTGGTTGTGATTATGAAAATCTAGATCAATCCGAAAAGGAGAAGAGTGAGAGAATCATTAGAAATGGTGATGAGAATTCCCCTAATGATCAGGTTTCACCTACAACGAGTAATTCAGCTCTAAACAACAACTATGAGAATGAGATAAGGCAGGAGCTGAGATGGCTCAAGGCCAAGTACAAAATGCAGTTGAGGGAGCTCACTGATAAACAACTTGGATCGCATTCAATCTCAAGCATCACAAAAGGAGATAACGATGAAATTGAGCTTAAATCTTCCTCCAACGGGAAGCATTTTACTGGATTCCTCTCTACAGCTTCTGAAAGAAACAGTACTGATCCGAAGGTTTACAACTACGAGTCCACGTATAATTCTTGTAGTCCTGTACACTTAGTCACGGCCAAGAGTTTCTACTCCGGTGGCTTGCTCTCACATTCACTCCACAGGGCCACTTCTCTCCCTGTTGATGCCACAGATATCTAGAACTCATCAACGGCTATCCTCAACGCGTATGTGAGCTTTTTCGAGTAGTTGGGTGTACAAGGTTCTTGATACCTACATGCAATTTGCTGGTGGCTTGTAGATACTCAACTTGAGGAGAAAGCGACTTAAGTCACTTGAATTTGATGTGAGTGGATGTACATTACTAACTGATTTATATAACAGATATAGCAAAAATGGGTCCTCAAATTGGCAATTTGCTACATTCCCACAGAAAAAGGGGTTCTCTCTCTCTCTCTCTCTCTCTCTCTCTCTCTCTCTCTCTCCTGCATTGTGATCATGAACTGCATGGTCCATTCTGGAACTTTTACTTTCTACTCTCTCTCCCCTCCCCTGGTTGATGCCTAAAACCAAATCATCTTACACTTGTGGTGCTTCTGCATCAAGAAAAGGTTTGGTTTTGGTCCCACCCCACTAGCTCTATTGATGGTTCCACCAGTTGAAAATGTACACAGTGGCATGGCCATGTCCAGTGCCCTAGTTGGATCTGCCTACTTTTAGATCAGATTTTAGTCTCCTTGGAAGTTGTGGGTGGAATGCTCTGTTTTTTTCTTGATGAAATGCTGCAAGAATCTGTATGGAGGTGGGGTTTAGCAAGGAATAGATTTTGTGAAAAAAAGTTGAACCTTTTGGAACAAGAATTTAAATTAACCTATAAAAGCTGATTGCAAAAAGGTGAAATATATGGATAAAGAAATGTTTTAACATCAATTTGGATTCTCTGTTGCAACGGATGTTCACAATTAGAATGCAATAATTCTCTAACCATACATTATAGCATTAGTTTAAAAAGGAAATGATTGTGTGAGTTATGTTAGAGATAAAATAAGATTCCTCTCTTTCAAGAAAGTAGCAATGAGAGATGTTAATTAAATGATCAAATTCATTAGAGGGGTTTATAAGAAAAAGGTTCATTTTTATAAAGGAATCATTTGCTTTATTAACTCTTTCTCTAATTCCTTTTTTTACCAATCATTAACCATAACTATTTAATCAGTAATATATGATCCAGTCCGACATTATGTCACATCTCTTTCATACCCATGTTTCGACGGTAATTTTTATCCCGCACCATGATGTTTGCACTAAATGCCACAATAGGTAGTTAAGTGTCACATTAGATCCAGAGTGCATTGCACCATGGTGTAGGATAGAAATTACATGTTCAGACCTATCAAAAAGTATACTCTTTGTCTAGAGTCCACTCTCAATGAACCCCTAGTTACTAGGTTTTTCTCCATGATCATGACTTGTTAAAAAGGAGAAAAACATCAAAGCAAGAAAAAGGAAGAAGATGATGGAGACTCCATCCCATTAATAATGTGATGAACAACAACTTTCCTTTTCCACAACTAACATTTTTTTTTCATTTTCATGTTTGCATGCTCACCACTCTATGACTCATCAATCAATCAATTTATGTTGTCCTAAAAAGTAACATGTATAAAATTAAACCCCAAAAAAGCAGATTCTCTTACAAAAGATAGTCTTCATAACAACCTTCCCATGTTGAACTCAACACCAGATAAAATAAAATAAAATCTAAGTATACAACAAAAGGCTGTCACACTGCACCAGAATTGATTTGCAAGCTAGCTTAATTTTGCAATAATAGTGTGTAGAGATTTTATTTTATAGTGTTGTTGTACCTTTAGATTTTTTTATTTTTTTTTATCACACATGCAATAGACAGCCTGCTCATTCTACACATTATATTAACTATTATCAGAGAGATTTGTGCTAGCTTATGTTGTTATTATATATTATTAATATTTCTAAAGTACAACTGAAAAATGCTATCAACAGCTGGATGATTTTATTCATATATATCGACTGGAATTCAATAATTTTGGTGTGATTGTCTTCTGTCATAAGTTAGCTGTGATCGTAGGAGGTTACTAGTGGCTAAAACTATTTACTAAAAAAAACTGGTATATATATAAATATATTGTGTGT
The DNA here is from genome assembly GCA_026008535.1 of Perilla frutescens. Taxonomy (NCBI): domain Eukaryota; kingdom Viridiplantae; phylum Streptophyta; class Magnoliopsida; order Lamiales; family Lamiaceae; genus Perilla; species Perilla frutescens. The sequence goes on from BRKX01000013.1 coordinate 5,169,612, forward strand.
GATATATTTTAGACTTCATAAACGGTTCTAAAATCAAATTATTAGAATAATTAAATATAAGAATACTTATGAGATTTAAGATATTAGAATATATTATTGTTTTATCAAATGAAACTTAAATATTTTATTAAGAAAAATCTCTAAAGCGTAATATTATAGACCTGTTTATTATTATTATTATTATTATTATTATTATTATTATTATTATTATTATTATTATTATTATTATTATTATTATTATTATAAAAGTTTTAGGAATATCACTACAATAAAACAAATTTGGGATTTTTTCTTCTGTATCTTAATCATAACCATACGATTCAACTACTTCGATAGTCGTATTTGCTTTCTTAATAATTAACGAATTAGTACCGGTGTCATCCGCTGCTTCTGTTTATATTGGAATAATATTTTAAAGTCATAAAATCTTGATATATGTAATTCTGATTTAAATATATTCTCGTGAAATGCATTTAAAATATTAATCCAATTTTCCAAAACTTCAGTGGAATGGTTTTTTAAAAATTCTATTCAAAAAAGTTTTGACAGATTAGCAGCTCCATGATAAATCTATGGGTGTGAACAAATTAAGCCCAACTTTATATGTGCAATAAACTGCAGCGGTCTAAAAAGTCCAGCCCAGCTAACTCCACACTCACAACATATAATAATGTTACACAAACACTTGTGTGAAACGGGTCAATATTCAGATTCATACGATCATATTTAATGATATGTTTATAATTTTAATGGTGTTTGAATTTAAATTTTAACCCAATTTTGATCCGTAAGATGATTTCATACAATAATTACTCACAGTATTATATTAGACGTCTATTATGAATACTTTTATGATCATCTAATGTATTTGGCGTCTCCCATTAACTAATTCAAAGCTAGATAATATAATGATTCTCACGTTGCGTGTGCATGAAAGAGAGCTTATTGGGCCTGTGGGAGAGTCCAGCCCAAAACATTCTTTCAACTAAAAGGCTACCCTAGAGTTTTACTAAATGACCCTTCACCAATTTGTTTCTCTTCAAAATAAAAATTCTTCTGAAAGTCTAATACACCTCATTTTGGGGCGAGATTCTATATTTCAAAATAATGTTTCATCATATGTTCAAGTTATTGAATTGCTGCCATTTGCATTTTAAAATAATAATTCCACAATTCTAATAAAAGATGATACGTTTTGGAGCAGAGGATCTTGTCTGCCTCATTTTACAAAGACAATTCTAGTTGGGTCTCTCTTTTAAGAAAAAAAAAACATAAATATTCACGCTTGCTCACAACAATATTGTTGCCTCTCAAGTGGAAATTTTGTTTTCCAATTCGTTGCACCAAACACAATAAAAACTCCCTCTTTTTAGGTTCATTTCATTTTTGTTTTAACAATTCAGTTAATTTCACCACTATTCATATTGTTGATTGCTTTGCTTTGTTTATTTATTTATTTAATATTTCTTATTTCATTTCCCTTTTCTAATATCTTTCATTGTTATTACTTATTAGATGATGACGGGATATATATTTATCAAGAAAAAGACAATCGACAAACATAGGGCACGCATATATTAAACTAAAAATTCTTCAATTGATCATTGGCGACACAATAATTAATAGTTGAGGTAAAGGAAATGGAATTGTCGAACCATATAATTGTTAGACCCATATTTTGATGAATTTGTTATCGGTTTTTTTAGACATCTGCAGTTGATATATACTATACCCACAAGTATAGTAGACACATAATATTTTGATCTACAGACATTGGTTAGAAGAATTTGTTATCGGTTACTTTATGAGAGTTTCTAGTCTATAATAGCAAATTTGTGGCAAAACTAGTAAACGTATATATCGTCTTCTTGCTTAAATGTTCTTGCCAAATATGAAAATTCATATTTTATAAATAATAATAATAAAAAAAATTCCTCCGTGTCACAAAAATGGTTACTTCTTTTTTTACACTGATTATGAAAGAAATATTTAATTTATTTGGAATAGTGCAATGGGCATACAAAATTCCTATCTTTGTTTCTTTGTTGGAAATGAAAGATTGTTAATCTCGAAGATTATTAAGTAGATGTATATCCAGTAAATGAAAGTTTTAATGTACAACTAACATAGAAATACATTTCTCAAAAAAAAAAACATAGAAATACATTGACTATAATTTTGATATAGATGAAGATAACTTTGTGGAACAATGAGTATTATATACACAATTATCTAATCAATCCACTATTGGTTAATGCATGCGAATGCATATTTATTTTAAGCTTGTTGGGGAATTGGTAGTTTCCATCATCAAATGAACTGTATATTATTAAAACTCCAAAAAGAAAAGAAAAAAAATATTACAATCTAGAATCCAAGATAAAAAAAAAAAAAACTCATACGAGGCACCAAGACACCTGGTGGGTAAAATAAAAACAAACTAACTAGACCACCAAAAGAGCAATAAAATCAATCATTATTTGAAAGTCTAAAATATCAAGAGCTTATCTTTAGGAGAGAATGTTGCCACCATCCTATACTCCAAAGGAGAAAGAGAGCTAGCCAACCTCTCTGTCACTTGGTTGTCTTCTCTATAAATGTGCGAAACTTTAAATCGTATACTTTGAAGGAACATGAAAACTCGTAATAATCGCGCCTTCACCCACCACGGAATGAGACCGATGCTTCTATCAAAAATCCGCACCACCAAAGTTGAATCAACTTTCAGCCATACATGAGACATTCCATTACCAATAGCAAATTCTAAAGCTAAAATAGCCCACCACAAAACCTACGAGTATCTATTTTTTTAAGTTAAAATTAAGTGACTCTTGGTCTTCTAGGATTATGTAAATATATGGGTAGATTTCTCCTGAATGATATTTTAAGACCAATTAATTCCAAGTAAATATTTTTATAGGGTACATAACTCTAACGTTTACCTCAAGAAACATTCTCCCTCCCCTCTAATATTTTTTTGGACTAATTAAGTCCAAAAAAAGTTTTTAATATTTATGTATCATAAAAATATTATTTTTGATGGATAGTAAAGTTGGGATTACTTTATATTTTTTTATTACCTAAAAATATAATTTATTATTTTATAATATTCATTAATGATATGTATATTTGCTCCATAAAATCTCTCTCTTTTTTTTTAATTTAGTTGGTTCAAAAAATGTTGGGGGAACCTGTCCCACGAGATAAATATTGATAGGGTATTCTGTATTTGCATCATAACAATCTATATATATACTAAAATGAAGTTGTCTAGCTACATTTTACCGCCCAAAAAGTCCGCCTAAGTCTATCCAATTTGCATGCATGCAAGCATGTGCTAAAATTGTTGATGTTACTTGATGTTGGAAAAGTCCGCCTAAATCTATCCAATTTGCATGCATGCAAGCATGTGCTAAAATTGTTGATGTTACTTGATGTTGGAAAAAGTTTTTCCCAAAAAATTGACTGATATGATTATTTAAATTGTAACAACATTAACCTACTCTCTCTGAAGATGGCCCATACATAAACTTTTTCATTGGAAAGTGTAGTTTGGTGAACGATTTGAAATTCAAATTTCATAAATTATTAGAGCAAATTTTATAATTTTCATCTTTATATATATCAAACTGATCGCATTCGTGTTTCCTATTTTACAATTCTAATTTTCATTCTGTATTGTGTGCTCATTTTTTTATTATTGTCATTTATTCAATTTAAAATTAATGCTCAAAGTCTCTACTAAACTTGAGAAGAAGTTTAATTCGGGTGTATTGGATTGGGATTTCATTGGATTTAGATGGACTTTTAAATGTCTATGGATTTATAAAATCCATAGACTCCACATGGAGTCTTCCAACTTCACACAGAGTCTGGCGGATTTCGTGTATGAATTTCGGACTGATTTTGAACGATTTCAATGGATTTCAAATCCTTCTTGCCAGCGCTCGATGGAACACAACGATCGGTGGACCCGGAAAAAAAATTGAACCCAACGACCACTTGAATCCAGCGGCCGCTGAGAAGACGAGCCGAGAGAACCCAGCGATCGCTGGTCTCAACGGCCGCTGGGGCACAAGTTGAAGAAACCCAACGACCGCTGGCACCCAGCGACCGTTAGGAATTAAATTAAATGGGATCCGAATGTGATGAAGAAAAAAGGACTCCCAAAAATCCAATTTTACTGGATCTGGTCTCCAGAGATCTAGAAACTTCAATTGCTTTAGCTATCACCCTGAAGCAGGCAGAAGGAAGGAAGTCTGAGAAAATTCCACAATTATTAGTTTTTTTAAGCTGGATGCAAATGAATATAGCAGTCAACACTTAAGAGTGAGATAATACACCACAAAATATTATAATGATTATTTATTCGCTACAAATAATGTAGTTTTAAATGCACTGCTAGGCTATAACTTAATGCAGAAGGCTTGCCAGCACACTTTTATAAATAGTAAAAAAGAAAACATATCAAAAGGCATATTAAATTGTATTTAGCCAGAAAATGGAATAAAAAATGTAAAATTTTGGAGCCAACATAGACAGTAACAAGTTTAATGAATAGATAATGGTCTCGCAGATAAAACCAGTCAGAAGAACCTTTAATATAACATTATGAACATGCACAAAATGAAATGATATGAATCAAGCGGCCTTGCTCCCAACGGCCGTTGGCACCCAGCGGCCACTGGAATGCCATCATTGGCAAAGCCAGCAGCCACTGGGGTCGGGTGATGGCTAGGGTGCCCGATTTCAACTCCACACCGGCCGCTGGGACACAACGCTCGCCGGATTTTTCAAATCCATCGAAATCTCGTGTCCAAAGGTCAGATTTCATCCTTTATAATTTTCACATAATTTCTTGGTGAAATCCAACGAAGTCAATGACTTTTTAAAGTCCATAGATTTTTGAATACCTCCGGATTTTAAAAGTCTGGATTGAATACATCAGGATTTTAAAGGACTTTTAAAAGTCTAGATTGAATACACCCAGATTTTAAAAGTCCATCAAAATCCAATGAAATTCCAATCCAATACACCTCCTTCAGTCTTCATGCCACAATGTACTTATGTACTTAGACCACCCCTATTCACAACCACCACTAACCCAATCTATCAATAAAATAATTATTTTTCTCTCCTTCACCTACACAATTAACTCAACAATCTAAAACCACTTTTTTATTTTTTCCACGAGCCTCATTTTCACTAATGAAACATCATGCTTGCATTAGAGCTACATCTTCTTTCACAAACCAAAAATATTTTTTGGTGTCTTTCGATTTGTGGTTGTCTATTGCACATCTTGAAATAAATTACAGGAGATAATTGTGATGGTTGGACTTCTTCAGAAATTGAATTTTGGTTGAGATTCAGAGAAAAATGTGAGGTTTGATAATATTGATAATTTTGAGAGTTTGGATTTTGGGAATTTGAAAATTAATTTCGGTCATTTGGATCCATAATTTCAAATGAGAGAACATGAGTGAGAATTGATGGGTTTTTAGTGTGATTCAAAATATGTCAAAAATAAGCTCATTTTATAGACAATGAAAAATACAAATTATGGTATAATTTTTATATTTTTTAATAAATTATTATTATTATTACTAAAAATACAAAATTTTATCCAATAAAAATATGTTTGACCAATTAGATCATGTCATGTGGCAAGAGGGATAGATTGTTCAATGGTTTGGTCAACCAATCAAAAATGAGAGACTTAGGGGATGACTGGTATGTCGGAATGGAATCAAGTGAGAATTGAATGAACTTAGTAATAGAATGGTGATGGGAATGGAATGAAATGACTATTACCATTCCTTTGGCTGGTATCACAAGTAATAAGATAGGAATGAAACTTACATTTTTGAATTGTTTATTATAATAATATCTAATTAATAAATAAAATGCACGAATTGGCTTATTTAGTTCTAAATAATAAATTATTCTTCTTTCAAAGATACTATTATATTTTAATAACATATTGTTGAATATTATGTGATTTTTTTTACTTTATTAACATTTGTGAAAAGAATTGAATATACTTTAAATAAGTATTTCGCTAATGATTAGCGGGTTTGTATATTTTATATAATCCTATAATATCATTAGTACTTTTGTGAAATTTTACAAAATTTTATGAATCATTAATAAATTATTAATGATTTTTTAAGAAAAATTCATAAATTTGTTTTTTTAATAAAATATTTTATAAGAATATAAGATTTCATTTGTCAATACAAAAAATAAAGTGTAGTTTGCAAAATAAAAAATAAAATTTATTTTGATAATCAGGAATACATAATACTATGGGAGCGGGGAGTAATGGTTAATCATATGTTCATGGTAATGTGATTTCTTCGGGAATGACCATTTCCAATTGAAAAAATCATACCAGCCATAGGAATGGGAATGTAATTCCATTCCCATTCCATTCCATCATACCAACCATGCCCTTATTATTTTACCAAAGTAGCCAGATATCGAAAATTACAGATCAAGAACGTCATCTACGAGTTTTCATATCAATTATAATATTTTCTGTTTCCGTAATATGAAAAAGGCCACCTATCAATCTAACAAAAAATGGTTAAAACCATATCTAAAAATAAAGTTTGATATATATATATATATATATATTATAAATTTATTCAAAACTTACTTTTTGAATGTTGCTAGGTGAGTTTTTCTTTTTTCTTTTTTTATAAGAGAAATAGAGAAAATAGAATCATCCAATGTGCATGAGATATGTAATTTTGTATTCTTTTGTTCATCTTTATCAAACATTGTTATAATTTCTTTTTTCTTTTTTCTTTTTAGGAAGGAAGTATGTTATTATTGTGCCATTATTTTATATATTTATATTTATATTTTTTCGAGGCCAACATTGTTTTTTTTTTTTTTGTAAAACAATTCTGGTGTACATTTCATGCGTGTTTCAAAATTTTGTAATATAATAAAACAAATACTCTCTCCGCCCCAATAGCAATGTCCATTTGCTATTAGGCACAGAGATTAAGGAGAAATGAATTAGTTGGTTAAGTAGTGAGTAAAGTAGGTGGGGTCAATTTCTTTAAGGAGTATTATAATAAAAAGTAATATAAAGTAAGTGGAGTCTACTTTGATGTTGACATTAATTATTTCCATATTTGGAAGTGGACCTTGCTATTGGGACAGCCAAATAAGGCAAGGTGGACCTTACTATTGGGACGGAAGGAGTATCATTTAAAAATGAATGATCATTAAAAAAAATCAAATTCAAGTTAATTTTCTACTTTGAAGTAATCACTTTCATGCCCTTATTACTCACACTTTCATGCCCTTATTACTCATTCTCGAATTATGTAAATACACTAAAAGATTTTAAATATTCAATTTATTTTGCAAATTCCAAATTGAAAATCATCAAATAAAGTACATTAATGCGGTTTTTTAACACGACCAAATAACGTTATCTCATGTTTTACCACGCAACGCGTGGAGGTAAGACTAGTGTTTTTTTAAACTTAATTGGTCCAAAAAAAAAATAGAAAAGGAATATGCCCTTAAGATAAAGGTCATGGAGTATTTGCACCTTCCCTCTATAAACTTTAACGAAGAAGGACTTGGGTCAGGCCAACTTATGGATCTCAAGTCCAAAAATATAGCGGTTGCGTCCGAATCATTTTTTGAACATTAAATTTTTATCGTATACTTTTTTTATCGTGTAAAATAATAAAAACCGTGTTCATATTTGTACAACTCATTAATAACTGGACACGCACGAATTGCCAGCTCTGCACCAACGTTACCGTAGTTAATAATTATCATCATATTTCATAGAGGCCAATGCTCAAAGTCTAGAACAAATTTCAAGTCTCCCTACCAACATCACTTCCTCTACACAAGCACATCAAACAAAGACATTTACAGAATTCCCAAAATCCATAATAACACTATAATAAAATATAAATAGAAAAAATGCAGAAAAAAAATCCGCAGAAAAACAAGAAAGTGGAAGAAAAAAGAAGCAGAAAAGAATCAAAAAGCTTTTCTGAAGAAATCTGTCTTCATTCAATCATACTGCTGCAGTAGCAGCAGCAGCAGCAAAGACCAATCCACAAATCTTTACTCCTTGGATTCCCATTTTCACCGCAGTAATAACTTTTGAATAATACTATTCCACCAAGAAAGAAAATAAAATAAAATTTAATCTTTATGCAATTTGAATTTTTTTTATACGTAGTTAAAATTCAAAAATGGGATGACAAGACAAACTGCAGAGCTTTTTTTTTTTTTTTTTAGTAATTTAAAAATTGCTGCAGAAACAAATTCTGTGATCACAGTATCATTAACAGCGTTTCTTTAGAATCATCACATTTTTCTTTTGAAATTTGTTTCCTCCTTTTGTGCCGTATAATAAAGAAAGAATACATAAATACAACTCTGTTATATATACCTGCAAAAAGGCGACACCAATTTGCTATGCAAATTTCTCCTTTCATTTTTTTTTATTGTCGAATATTTCATCATCTCTTTGGGTTGCAATTGCTTTGCCAGAAAATCACGTTAAGAAATTGGAATTGATCCCAAGCGTATATGCACGGGTTTCTTGCGACTTAAATTTTGATTGAAATTTACTCCGTTGCCTAATAACATACGTGGGCGTTTAGTTCTGCTTCAGATCTGCAAATGCTAGGCTGCAGAATTGAGAACCCATGTGAACAAGATTGTTTCGCGGTAATGTAAAGGTGAGTTTGTGTTGAATTGCGTATGAATTTGATTTGGGATTTAGTGGGTTTTTGTTATGCATGAAAATGGAAGATATCATAAGATCAGGGGGTGTGTTGAAGAAGAAGAGTTCATCAGGGTGTTTGATTATTAAAAAGAAAGTGGAAAATGGGAATTCAGGAGGGGGCTGGGAGGGTTTGAGTAGCAACAGTAAGGAGAGAAAGAGGCCGAGGTTCGTTGCCGGTGTGAGTGATGAGGAGGAGGCAGCGGAGTTTATGAGGATAAAAGGGAATGACAAAAGATTGCACAATGGCTCCATGGGTTATAGGAGGAGTGAGTTTGAGAATAGGGAGTATGAGAGGAGCAATGTTGGGATTGATCATCCTGGTGAGAGGAGGAGGAGTAAGTTAGGTTCACTCGACTTTGATGAGTATGGTGAATTTGATGAGAGAAGGATGAGGGAAGAGTATTTGGAGGATAGGTATAATAAGATGGTTGGGTGCAGAGGTGGTGAGAATCCCAAGGATTTTGTTGTTGGATCATCGCATAGGACTCTGATGGCGGATAGACAACGAGGTTCCTATTTTGATGGTTCTAGTAGTGGAAGGAGCAAGGGAGGTGAACATGGTGGTTTGAGGAGTAAGGGATTTGAGTTGAAGGAAGATGAGGCAGAAATGCCGAATTCATTGTTAAGGTTGAAGTATCCAGAGGTTGCTGATGAGCCAATAAGGCTTCAGGGGAAGAATGGGGTGTTGAAGGTAATGGTGAATAAGAAGAAGAGGTTGGACTTACATTCTCATCATAGTAAATATGATCCAAGGGAAGTTGAGGAAAGGGCGCGCTCCAGGTCAGAAGATGTACCCAAGAGGGACCTTCTACCAAGAATGCCCATTCATCCAGTTTCAAAGCCACCTGAAAACCGAGGTTTGTGGATGGAGAAGGAGAAAATGGAGGTGAAGTTGGAAAAGGTAAAACCAAAATTGAGTAAAGGGATCAAGGCTAGCGAGCCTGAAATCAGTGGCATGAGTAAAAGCATTAAGGTCAAAGAGAGGGAAATTGATGTTACTGATACAGCACTTAAGCTGGCACCTCCGGGTCTCCAAGCTTCTAGCTCAAAGAAAGTGGTGAAAAGGGAGGAACAAAGAGCACCTCCAGAGAATATCACCCATGTTAAAGGGAAAGAAGGGAAAGTGAAACGCGGTGGGTGTACTGAGAAGCAAATGTTGCGAGAGAAGATAAGAGAAATGCTCATTGATTCCGGGTGGACTATAGATTATAGACCAAGACGGAACAGAGATTACTTAGATGCTGTGTACATTAATCCTAGCGGAACAGCATACTGGTCAATTATTAAGGCATATGACGCGCTTAAGAAACAGCTGGACGAAGATAATTCTAAGAGTAAAGTGGTCGTTGATTCTCCCTCTTTTGCTCCTCTAGCTGAAGATCTGATAAATAAACTGACAAGGCAGACAAAAAAGAAGATTGAGGAAGAAATGAAAAGGAAGAGAAAAGAAGATGGGCTGACTAAGAATGCTAAGAGATCTTCTGTAAGAGAAGCCGGAGAGAGCTCAGACAGTGATCAGAATGAAGAAAGACTCAGTTCCTGTAAGAAACAGAATTATAGGTTCCAAAGAGGCAAATTTCCAGATGTGGATCAAGGGAGCGATGGTGATTTGAGTGACGATTCACCCAAAAGGAAATCCAGGAAAATAAAAGCTGAAAAAAATACTACTGCTTCCAATCTTAATGTCTTACAGGGAAGAACAAGTAAAGTGATTGGTAGATGCACACTTCTTGTTCGTCACTCTGACAGGGGGGAGAACTCAGAGTCTGATGGATATGTTCCATATAGTGGAAAAAGAACTGTATTGGCCTGGCTGATCGATTCAGGGACAGCACAGTTAAGTGAGAAAGTGCAGTATATGAACCGCAGAAGGAATCGGGCAATGCTAGAAGGCTGGATCACGAGAGATGGCATTCACTGCGGTTGCTGCAGTAAAATCCTTACGGTTTCAAAATTTGAGCTTCATGCTGGCAGCAAGTTGCGTCAGCCTTTCCAAAACATATTTTTGGAGTCTGGACCCTCCCTTTTGCAATGCCAAATAGATGCGTGGAATAGGCAAGGGGAGTCTATATGTCGAGATTTCCATACTGTTGATGTTGATGGAGAAGATCCAGATGATGATACCTGTGGTATTTGTGGTGATGGAGGTGCTTTGATCTGTTGTGATAGTTGTCCATCAACTTTCCATCAGATCTGTTTAGAAATACAGGTACTTAATAGATGGCTTTGTGCACAAATTGCATTTGTTTTTGCATTACATCAGTAACATGAGTGTCATTGTTTCTCCATTTATTTTTAAAAATATAATCTCGTTTTATTCATTGTTCTGGCTTGTACAATTAATAAAAAAGGCTTATATATATATATATATCTGCTCTAAGTGTTTTTCTGGAAGGAAAAGGTTGATACTGAGAAAGGGCACTCTATTTGCAATGTTCATACACTGACACAAGGCATAATCATGTTTAATAAATTCAAAATTTCATACTAACTGACATTGAATTTATTTATCTTGGTAGTTAAGCACCTTTGTTTTCTATATTCATTGCAGATGCTTCCTTTAGGAGATTGGCACTGTCCAAATTGTATATGCAAATTTTGTGGGGATGCCAGTAGAACTGCTTCTGAAGAGAACAATAGTGATGCTGATGAACTTACCAGATGCAGCTTCTGTGAGGAAAAATGTAATTATTTTTATTAGCTTGAAATTGCGCATAGCTCTATTCCTTTATCTTTATCAACTCTCTCAGAAATACAAATAAGCTGTCCCATTTTTATTTTTTAGTAATTTCCTGATTTTTTTCTTTTTTATATTGTTTTCGTAGATCACAAATCATGTAGTAAAGGGGTGCTTGCTTCGTCTATGAGTTCAATTGGTGCATCTTTCTGTGGGCTGAAGTGTCAAGAGGTTAGCTTTGGTTTCTGTTATAGCTAGCTGTGGCAATCCATTATGATGTTTTCTTCAATCACTCTGACAGCATGGGGGGAATTAACAATTTAAAACTATTCAATATGTGGAAGGGGCTTTATATTGGAGTTCATTTAGCTACACCTTGCATTTCTAGCTCTATATAAATGAAAGATAAAGTGAAACTTAATTTAGCAAAACAAAACCTAGAAAAGGGGAGAATCATAGGAAAATGATGATTTCTTTTTCCTTTTTTTTGGGTGATGAGAAATGGAGTTGCAGTGATCTATCATGTTCTCCTTATGGGCATAAATTCAACCAAGAATATAAGATACATTCAACTACAAAACATAATGGCTTCGGAAAGTTGGGGTTTTTTAAATCATGTGTCGATGAAAAGCAGTGCATGAACTTTTTTGCTTGTTCCCTTGTCAATATCTTTCCTTTACTATCAGTCTATCATAACAGCTGAATAGCTTCTATATTTTGTTCTCCTATGCTGTATTGCTGAATATTGTTTCTTTGCAAAAATCACTAGCTTTCATATGGTTTTATACTTATTAGCTTCATGCCGTGATAGTTTGTGCAATTTTATCTTCCTTTACATGCATTGTGGCCAAAATTATCTGAGTTCTGTTGATTTTCACTTGAAAGCTTAGTTGAATGTTTGTGTTTATGTATCGACATGAATTAATGTTTATGCTTCCGTGGCCTTTTTATTTTTGCTGCCCCTTAATTGCCTGCTGGATGTAGGATGCTTTACTTGGTACTTCATGATAACATGCTTCATGGCATCTAAAATTTTCTGCCTATAATGTCTCAATTACATTGAACTTACACCTGTACAAAAAAATTCTGTATTTTTCTTTTTTAATTCCACTAGAGGATTTACCTATCTAATTGTCATCAACCAATATTTAGATCTTTGACTTATATTGATGAATGTTCTCTAATTATGTTCTCAAACATCTTTTTTCCTTCTTCAGCTCTATGATCATTTACAGAAGATTCTTGGAGTCAAACATGAACTGGAAGGAGGATTTTCATGGTCTCTTATTCAGAGAACAGATGTGTCTGATACCTCACACCGAGGGTTTCCTCAAAGGGTTGAATCAAACTCCAAGCTAGCTGTTGCATTATCTGTTATGCATGAGTGTTTTTTGCCTGTAAATGACAGGAGAAGTGGGATTAACATGATCCGCAATGCTGTATACAACATTGGGTGAGCTGTTATTTACCTGCTGCTATAGACTGCACCTCCCCCCCCCTCCCCCCAAAGTCTGTTATTTTCATTGCTCATCATTACTTACCATATTCTAAATGTACATGCCCAAAAATGGTGATACGTGACTTGCACAGGACATGGGTTTTTACATCCAAATATGGATTGTGGGGGTAGGGAAATATAGAACCAGGCTTGAGGGTTAAGGGGTGAACAGTGAACTCTTCCTGCCTTTCTTCAATCCTTTATTGTTTGATCGCCAATATTTGGATAGTCCAGGAGAAAGGTTATGACTATAGACTGTTGTTGTCTTCATTATTTTTTACCATAAAGCTCTTCTGGCATTGGATCCTTGACATTATTGGTGTATTTATCTATGTGAGTAAGCCCATGATTACATGTGTATGGTTCAGAGGTGGATAAGATGAGGTGAGGAATGAGAAGAAGTCTTGATGAGAAGATTTGGTCAAAGAGCTTGTTTCTTATGTTATAGATGATTCCAAAAATTTCAATCTTTAATGGGTCTTGAATTGAAGACTGAAATCTATAAGTGAAGTTTGTGATTGCTAAATCTGAAATTCAGAAATATAAATATATTTATATGAAATAAAAAAGGTATATACAATGCACATATATATTCATGTAAATATAGATAGTGACCTAGTAGTTATTCTTCAGAATATATGACAGATGATTGTCTTGCAGATCAAACTTCAACCGTCTGAATTACTGTGGATTCTATACCATAATATTGGAGAGGGGTGATGAAATAGTTTCTGCAGCATCTATAAGGTAATAAAACAATGTTTGACAATGATACTATCTGTGTCTGTGGTAGCGACGATCAAAATGCTTTCTAGGATCTGTATCTATAATACTTAAGTTTATGATTGTGATTATCCATTCTCATTATTCTTTTCCTAATTTTTGTTCGCATCTAAAAGAAATCAGAATTCTTCATGAGTCCAGAACACTAGCTGACTGATGGTGATACACCTGAGATACTATTGCTGTTGTGAAAATGACCATTTTTCTTATAATTTATAGTTTTAAGTAAATTATTAAAGATTCTAACCGTGAGTGTCCAAGAAGTTGTTTTTCTTTTTTTTTTCTTTTTTGGTTTACTTTTCCATGGGTGAATGAGCACTGGGCCTCTTCTAGGGTTCACAGGACAAATTTAAAGAAAAACAAAAATTTATTTTTTTCATAAAAAAAATCATAAAATCATATAAGTGATAATGCAAACTGGTTTCGATACTAAGGATTATTGCATTTTGATCATTACCTTCAGATTTCTTATGTTGTACTGTAAACTTTCTCTTTGTTGTAGTTATTTCCTAAAATTGTGCCTTTGTTTTGGTTTTCAGATTTATGTTGTTGTTTTATTTATTATTTTCCTTTTTCTTCTCTTGGTGGGAGGGGGATGGAGTGGTGTGGTCTTAAGTTGCTTGATAGAAAAGGAAAACCAGTCTGATCATTGGATTCTTAATCTCTTCCTCAGGATACACAGGACCCGTCTGGCTGAGATGCCTTTTATTGGGACTCGTGAAATCTACAGGCGACAGGGAATGTGCAGGCGTCTTCTTTCTGCAATTGAAGCGGTAATGTATTGGCCTTGCTGTATTATTATGTACTTGATGAGCATGCAAATGATCTGCTATGGATTATTGTTGTGCGATGCATTCGTTATTTCTTTTTTGTCATGTAAGTCATAAAATAACTCCCAGGGATTTGAACTTATGTTGGCTGATTTCTAAATTCATGTTTGTTTTGGCTGTAACACCCCCCTCCCCGTCTTCGTGTGCTGGACTGGTGATTAGCTTTCAACTTTTTTGATTCCAGGAACTCCGTTATCTTGAAGTCGAGCAATTGATCATTCCAGCCATATCAGAACATACAGACATATGGACTTCAGTTTTTGGTTTTCATCAACTTGAGGATGTGCTCAAGAAAGAAATAAAGTCCATGAATATGTTGGTGTTTCCAGGGACAAACATGTTGCAGAAACAATTGGTTAAGCATTCTGATGGTAAACAGATTTCCATTCCATGAGATTTACTCAAATGGTTTTGATAGTTTGATGGCCTCATAATTCATTTCTGTTTTCTATGTATTTTTTGGTAGCTTCCCTCTAAATTCATCCTTATTTCAACTGTAGGCATGAAGGCTTCAGAATCAATTAAGAACCAGTCCCGGTTGCCTGTTATTGTTGAAAAATCTGATATAGATTCATCCATGGAGTGTGAGAAACAGATGAATGATGATTCTGCAGTGGGCCATGATACCAAGACGAGCGGCAAAGTTGGTGACCTTGACTCTGGCTTTCCAGCACCAGCTGCTCCTGATAATAATATGGCAGTTAGTACTTCAAATTCTATTTGTGAACCTAATACAGATATTGCCAGCAATGGAGTGACCGTGGTTAAGTCTGAGGTGGAAAACAACCAAAAAGAACCCTCTTGTAGCTCGAATGGCCCTCCTAGTGGTGAAAGCAATTCTCCAGACGAATCTCCCGTGGAGACTGTCCTAGGCAATACATGCACCATTGAAGGTCCTTGTCTGAAGTCATCTATTAGTGATTCTTCGATTGGGACACTAGTTACGGATGAGGCCAGTGGGAAGGAGAATCATTTCGCTGTAGATAATGTTTCTGAAGATGCTGACACCCAAGCAACCGTAAACAATAGTTCTGTTGAATTTCTTCCCGATTCTGTTCTTGAAGCATCTTCACCTAGTGCTACAAATGGAGAAGACGTTGAACTTCATTCATCTACGGATGGTTTGGCCAATTCTACTGCCACCCCTGATCCTAAAGCCGTAGAATCTTCAAGCCATAACGACATTGATGACAGGGACGGAGGTGATGGCAGAGTTCCTTGCACCGAGAGAAGTCTTGAAGCCTCACCCGAGGTTTCTGCTGAGGATGTCGCTGAGGAAGTGAATGAGAATCACAGTCCCATTCCCACCCCTATTTCAGCTTTGATCAAATCTGCAGACACTATTGTTACAAGAAACGGTCAGATGGAGTGCAAGGCTGACATCCAGGTGCAAAACGATGTTGCTGTCTCTGGAGAAGAAGAGACCCCCCATGTGGTTGAAGGAGAACCTGCTGCTTCTTCATCTTTAGATCAGACGACGGCATCCACGGAGTGTATCAGAGAATCGAGTGCTGCTGCTGGTGAAAACAGCAGGTGACCTTCCTCTGTCAGTACCAACTGTCCAATTTTATCAGCATTTGGCTGCATTCTTGAAACGCGATGCTGTGGATGGAGCGAAACAGAATTAGGTTGATAGTTCTCTCGAGTTCGAGTCCCACCAACGCCTATAATTTCGCATCCTACATTGTTTGTTCCCAACTGATTGTTCTTGCTCACAGGTCTACTATAAAAATATCAAGTTTGACTAGCAGCCTTGTGGATCAGGCAACATTTTTTTTTCATTTTGATTTGGCTGCATATATGATATATATATATATATATATTATGATGTATGTAGCTATCAATATGGTAATGTGTATATAATATTGATTATATTGTCAGCAGACATCTGAATTATTCAGCATTGGAAGGAG
This sequence comes from Perilla frutescens, assembly GCA_026008535.1. Taxonomy (NCBI): domain Eukaryota; kingdom Viridiplantae; phylum Streptophyta; class Magnoliopsida; order Lamiales; family Lamiaceae; genus Perilla; species Perilla frutescens. The sequence continues at coordinate 5,186,089 of BRKX01000013.1, forward strand.
AATCTGATTCGTAACTGTTGCTCATCATTGATTCTATCAATCCTAAGGTCATCTGGTCTTTTAGGTTTGACGTGTTGTTAAAAAAACAAAAGAAAAAGAAGAAAAAAGAAAAAAAAAAAAAAAAGAACATGAGAAATTTGATATTATTAAGAAAATATCCAAACGTATTGCAATTTTTCATAGAAATGTCGTAACATGTATTTTTATTACAATGAGACCACAATCTTTCAAAAAATAAAAATTCTAACTTGGGATCTCAGCGGGTGAGTCAACTTTTAGCCGCTGAAATATTTTACAGACGGTGATATCGGAAAAAAATTGAAATATGAGGTCTCATTTAACTAAGGGCTAATTGCCAAACAAAAATTATGAACTACTTTTCATCTATTTGCAATTTTATCACCACTTTTGAAAAATCGCAATAATGACACAACGTTTCAATTTGTTAGTAAATTTGACATTTTTAAATTTTTTCAGTGATTAGAGATTTGATGTAGTTTTTTTTTTTTTTGGCATGTATGTGTACAAGAACTCTGACAAACTTAAATGATTTAGAATATGAACGACGTGTCGATGTTGTTTGCAAGATGTACACAACAAAAGAACTTGAAAAAATGAAGATCTTAACGTACCATTGAATACCAATGTAAGAGTAAGCTCCGATTTTTGAATCTTTTTTCAATAATGTTGAAACATCATTTATATTACAAATTATTTAAATTCATCGGAGTTCATACACACGCGAATAAAATTATATTGAATTTTCGGTCACTAAATGAGGACATTAAATTTGTTACAAATCGAGAGATAGTACCATTATTACAACATTTCAAAAATAGTGTTGAAAATGTAAATAAGGGGAAAGATTGAATTTTTTTGACAACTAACCCTTAATTTAATTGGGTATAAAGATTGGCTATTTTTGTGAAAAGTTCCAAAAGTTTAAAATCTTTTTATTATTTTATGGTCTTTGGCATATTAGGAAACCACTTTTAATGACTAAACACTACAAAATTTGCGTAGTAGTAATCGTTGCTCGAGAAAACGCGACTCAGTTCAGAAGTAAAACTGTGACCCACTGACCCGAGCACCACCAATCGCCGCCGCACTCAGCCCTACCGCCGCTCGGTTTCCTCCGCGTATGGAGCTTTCCGTATCTCATCGATTCCTTTCATCCCAAACTCGCCAATGCCGGGGAATTCAGTATCCTCACCATGTTTTCCTCCCCGCTAACCTTCACTGGCGCAAAGAGCTACCTATCTTCAAACCGCTCTATAGGCCTACAGTGCGCTTCAACACCCCTCGCGCCTTAGACGAGATCAGCGGCTGTCCGACGATAACAGCAGCTCAGGGTAAATTAGTTTTGAATTTTATTGGCTCCGATTTCCGGTAATTTCGCGATTTGTTTAATGAATTGTTGCTAACTACAGGGGGGAGAAATGGAGAGGTGAAGAGGATTACGAAGGAGACGAATGTGCATGTGAAGATAAATTTAGATGGTAACGCCGCTGCCCAGAATGATACGGGGATTCCTTTTCTCAATCACATGTTAGATGTGAGTTTTTTTTCTTTTTTCTCTCTGACGAATGATGGAGCAATAATTTAGCTCACAATTGTTTCTGGTTTAAATTATTAAGGGAAAATGGCGTAGGATAAATCTTAGCTTCAATGCCATTATTATGTGATCTTTCTAAGCTGTGAAATATTAATGGCTAAAATTAGGAATCCAGTTTCACTTCTGTATTTCTGAGTTTTCAGGTAATGTCAACGCTCAACACTTCTATATTTCGTGATTAAAAAAAAAGATCATTTTTTTCCTATCAAATTCTTGAAATTAATATTCGGTTCTTTTTTAAGGGATGCAAATTCAATGATTTATGGATTTTCTCATCCTAAAGTGTTAAAAAGCTAGCCGATAGTAGCCTAATTCTAATTTCCGACGTAGATTTGCAACCACTTTACATAATATGGCTTTTGGGCGTAAATGATTATGGAGTAGGCGTGTTAAAACTAAGTGATTCCTGAGTAAATTTACATGTTTTTGTTGTGCCATGATTTGAATAGGCTTGGATGATGAATGTGGGGTTTCTGCTTCCTATTGGTTGCAGCAACTTTCTTCGCATGGATTATTTGATGTGCATGTAAAGGCCACTGGGGATATTCATATCGATGATCATCATACAAATGAAGATGTTGCTCTAGCCATTGGGACAGTAAGCTTCCATGATTCTATTTCTGGTTACTTTTATTTAGGCCATATTTTCGACTGCTTTCTTTGATGTTTAGTCTAAATTTGAAGATCTTGATTTTTACTACTTTATTGGCCTTTTACCTGGCAAAATGAATATTAATCGGACTTGGAATCTGGGAAGGGGGAGTAACATTCAAATGTGATTCAATCACATGTGTGTGTGTGTTTGTGTGTCTCCTGAGCCTTAGCAATAAGAGATAATTTATTCTCTTTAAATAAGGTTTTGATTCCACCATCCATTCTTGGTTTACATTTTAGATGTCCCATGTTCAAAGTGAAGATGGACTTTTGGAGGCTGGAAAACTACCATCTTTCCTTGTGACAATATTCTGCTTGTTTCTGTTTCTTGGCTACTTTCATGTTTGGTATGTATGAATGAACTGCATTGAGATTGACATTTATGCAGGCCCTGTCGCAAGCACTTGGAGACAGAAAAGGAATCAACCGGTTCGGAGACTTTTCAGCTCCACTCGATGAAGCACTAGTGCATGTCTCACTGGTATGATGAAAGCAAGGGTGCTGTGACCTTAAAGAGAAAACATTCATCTTTTTATCTATCAAGAAAAGGCAAAAAATAAAATAAAAATTACAGCACTGATCAATTCATAATGATTCGTAGGAAATGTGAACATTCTCAGATTTACTTTTTGGGATTTCTCTTTTAGGACTTGTCTGGAAGACCACACTTGGGTTATGATTTACACATTCCTACCGAGAGAGTTGGAACTTATGACACACAGGTATTCTATTGTTTTCATCTATTTTAAATTCGTGGTTTTGTTCGAATTTTCCAGTAGATCCTGGGTCCTGATACGGTCGTTCTACAGTTTACGACTATCTTCCCTGATCTTTGCCACAAACCTACACAATCCATGTAATGTTATGTAACACCATTTTTTGTTCTGTTGTGTTGATTCTTGAATATTTTGTTGCTTTCAGCTGGTGGAGCACTTCTTTCAGTCCTTAGTCAATACTTCAGGAATGACGCTTCACATTCGCCAGGTAACAAATTTTTTCATCTCAATTGTTAAGAGCAGCTCATGTGGAGATTATCTTTTGTTGATTAACTGACTTTTTAATATAACTGTCACATGCTCACTGGACAATCGGATGTAGGGAAGGTAGTTATCTTATTATGGAAAAAGCCTTGCAGAAAAATAATAGAATTTATAAAGATAGAAATCCAGTGTTTTGGAATGGAAAGAACGTAAAAAACAGCCGCATAATTTCACGTGACAATAACCATCTTGATAGAGAGAAAAATCAATTAATGAAATTAAAACTCTTTCTTTGGCCTAATTATCGATTAGAAAAATTAGCTTGTATTAATCGTTATTAGTTTGATACCAATAATGGCAGCCGTTTCAATATGTTAAGAATTCATCATTTTCTCTACTCCATCATCTGCCAATTTGCATGCTTCATTTTGCTTTGGGCATATGCCATCACAATTTTCTATTAGGTTTCTTAGAGCAGCATACACTTAGCATTACTGATTGAAAATTTTCCAAATGCTGGATCTTGAAACACAGCTTGCTGGAAGCAATTCTCATCATATTGTGGAGGCAACCTTTAAGGCTTTTGCAAGGGCTCTTAGGCAAGCAACAGAATATGATCTTCGCCGCCGTGGAAGTGTACCCAGGTTTGAATTTGCCTCCCTTGCTTCAAGCAACCATAGTGGATAAAAATTATGCTTACATGGGAAATAAATAATTTCACTGTGTTGAAGTCAACATGGATTTTCTGTGTTTGCAGCTCTAAAGGTGTCCTATCACGCACTTGATTATGCAAATCATTAATGAAGGATCCTAAGGAAAGAACAACACGGAGAATTCCCGCCATCCACACCAGTGTAGTGGCATGGTATCTTGAGAAGATACCGGTGTCAAACGAGCATTCCATATGGGTTATTGTTTAACAAGAATATGGCCATATATAGGTAGATCAAGATATGTGCCTGTGTGCCTTGTGGCCTTGTGGGATTTCAGTTGCCAGTTACAAGGTGTTGAAACTTGGTATACATGGTTTTTGGAAATGAAACATGTTTGTGTACTCTGCTTCTTCACAAAACTGGTCATATTTTAATGTAAAGAATCCAATTTTGTTCTGGTTGTACTGTACCTCAATGAAGAATAAGAAGGAAAACTATATCTAAGGAGAAAATCATTGCATAAATATGTCAATGATGAAGAAGATTTTTCATTATTTCCAGTTTCTGGGAAATTGAATTCAGACCTAAACTGGAATGGGATTACTAGCAAAACAAGAAAGAATAAGCTCTGATCCTAGGCATAGCAAAAAATTATATATATGCAATTACCAGTCATGAAGATGGATTCAGTGTACATATTTGAAACTCACAAAGACTCTTCTGCAGTGGTAAGATCACTTAATATTTCAGACTTAACATCCTCTGGTAGGGGTGCGGATGGCCCTGCTTTCGAGTAAAAACTGGCGAGCGATCTTATGGCTTTTTCGAGCATTACATAGGATTCCTGCAGCAGGATGTTCGAACATCATTATAAATGGAATAACTCGGTTGAATTCTTGGTTCAAAACTATGTTTAGTATTTACATCTTACTGGTTTAACCTAGGCTAAAGATGCATGTAGGATGTGTCTTAACAGCACGAAGCCAACGAGAATGGATAGATTCATCAAAGATTAATCTCAAAATGGGGCACAAGACAGGGGAAGTGGCAAATCCATTTTACACTACATAATCAAATGCACGAACGAGATCATAACCGAGGATCGGAAAAGATCTTTCAGAGACCACATATATAGCTACTTGAACTTCTCATAAAGTCAGTGGCAAAGTTGGTAGCTCAAGAGGAGCCATATTAGCCCTCCACAATTTTAAACCTCCAAAAACTTTAGGAATCACTCTTTTGAGGAACTTCCAAATTTAGAAAGCTTGACACTGATGAAATTGTTCAACTAAAATGCAGTTTTCAAATGAGTATCTATAAAGCCTTCCACTACATTCAGCCATTTCTAGGCAAAATCAAGGTTATGTCATGAACTAAAATCTGATGTCAAAAGAAACTAACCTCATTAACAACCGCCTTCTGCCCCCTCCAACCATTCAAGTATTCTCTGATTGATTCCTTCGCTGCATCAGCTGTTCGTCTAAACTTGGCATTATCTTTTGTATCTTCCTGCAAAGATTCACGAAGTGTCTTCACAACTTCTCTAACAGAGTTCAAGTAAGCCTTTGGCAAAACCTTTCCTGATTTCGTTTTCTCATTAGGATCAAGCAATGACTGCAAAGCCCCAACTAGACCCTCATCTTTGCCCTCCTCGTTTGCGTTTTCCTCAGCTCGTGCAGGCACTAACATGAATTCACAGCTCAGATTTAGCAATGCAAGTGCAGAAACAGCAGCACCTTGCATAACAAGTCGGCGATTTGTTGGCGTTTCATCAAAGGAAAGCATAGCATTACACCTCGATTGTAGTCTCTCTATTATGTAGCCAAAGACCAGAGAAATAAAATAAAATAAAATAAATAAAATAAAATAAAGGGTAACTAGCAGATGCATTTGAAATGGAATTCATGGCACAAATTTAACTAGATGCTGATAGATTCTTCAAGAATCAGCTGGCCTAAAAGCAAATGTAAAAAGGCTAAAAAGGGTACCTTTTGCTTGTATATGCGAATTAAATGTAGAAATTAGGATATGAAATATACTATTATCTTCCACATTCATCAACCTCGTTCTAGAAGAAAATCACAAATTGGACTAAATTCATAGGGAGAAGTAAGAAAGTAAACTCACTATTTCTTTCAGCCGAACTAGAAATGGCAAGGGGGCAAATTCTAGAGGCAGGAAAAGATGCCATTCTTGAACTCTAATAATATTTGGCAGCTGCTGCTTCTCGGTTCATCCTAACTATCCCGCATCAAAATTGCCTGCACAAAAATTTGTAGGAGCATACAAAAATTTAGTGGCAGAAACAATGTCACAAAATAATCAAGAACCGCAAATCCCAGTTGCAGCAGAGATACAAAACCACCAAAAATCCTACATACATACATACATACATATATATATATTTAGAGAGAGACAGAGAGAGAGATACACTGCAAAATTCATCTGTGTTCTTAAAATGGCAACCAGATTTCAATTTGATAATCATTTTATCCACTGAGGACAGAGAACGGAATTGATGAAATATTTGGGGGCAAAATAGTCAGTCAAGGGAGATAAAATCACTGCTTTTCGTAGCAAGTAGCAACGGTATATTCAAGTAAGCTCAAGAATTTCGCATAATAAATTATCCAATTTTGCGACGACGAAACCAAAATTTTAATCGAACTTTTCCCGCAAAAAAAAAAAGAAAAGAAAAGAAAAACAAAACAAAAACAAAAACAAAAAGAATGATAACAAAAATAATCGAACTTCAAATGTGAACAAATATTAAAATGATAGGCTTATCAAACATAGGGATAGACTGTAAATTTAACGGGCACTAGAAACTAATCATAAGCTTTCACTCTTCTATGATAGTATCCACTCCGGGATATATTTTGTGGTATAAATGCAATTGCATGTATCTATTTTCGGTATAAACTATAATGAAAGAATTCAATTTTTTTTTTTTGCACGTACCATCATTTTCTCTTCTTATTCTGGAACATGAGGCCCGCCTGTTACTCCACTATCATCTTTTATTTTATTGTTTTGTGTTATTTAATTATTCAATTTATTTTATCGGTTGTTTTTTACATTTTTGATTACATAGTTGATTGAAATAAAAAAAAATTATTCTCTAAAATATAAGGCTCAAATTTGGTATTTTGGGGGTACTCTCGATTTTAATGCGTTTAATTAAAAAAAAAAATCTGTTTTGAATTTGATTATATTTTATTTATTTATTCTAATGTTTTGACATTTTAGGATACTTCTCGATTTAATTTATATTTTTTTATAAAATAGATCAAAGGAAAATTAATTAAAAATTTTCATGACATTATTCGGTTAAACTACTAATTGTCTTAATTTAACTTTTTACAGTTATCTAGACCACCTAATTGAATTTAATTACTAAATGAATAAAAATGTTAAAGCAAATAAATGTCACCACAAAAATAAACACCGATAAATCAAACAGTGAATAGAAGACGTATTCTAGGATTGAATAATCATCAACTAATCCATCTATTTAACCTTTCATTCTTATACCTATGTTGACTTAAATTGTGCTAGAGCAACCACTTGATTATACTAAACATTCACTCGCAGTGTCTAGATTGTAAATCACAAATTAAATAATAATATGTCCATTAATTATCTAACATGCAACTCCTAATAGTTCATAAAGTTCTTTGCTCTCGAATTAACCGCAACTCTGTCAAGTGATATTGGTTAACCAGTTATTTATTACTGATCACGTGTTAAGACTCTTTTCTCGATTTATGAATTAACATATCAAATTGTATTATTTAATGATCAAGTAAACAATACAAATAAACACATGAATAAACAAAACACAACCAAGTCATAGACATAAAACAAAATAGATTAAATAAACTTCATAGTTGAATCATAGATAGGGCTGGAAATGAGCCAAACTACTCGCGAGATACTCGGGTATCGACTCGAAAAAAACTCGCTCGAGACTGGCTCGTTTATTAAACGAGCCGAGCTCGAGCTTGCTAAACGAGCTCGTCATTTTCTCGAGCCGAGCTCGAGCTTAGCTCGTCGAGCTCGCGAGCTAACTCGGCTCGTGAGGTTCTCGAGCTTTTTAACGAGCTGTCTCACGAACTGTCTCGCGAGCTGACTCGCGAGTAGTTAAACGAGCCGAGCTCGAGCCTGGCTCGCGAGCTGTCTCACGAGCTTGGCTCGCGAGTACTTAAACGAGCCGAGCTCGAGTCGGGCTCGCAAGCTATTCGATTTAGGACTCAAGATACATACTAATTTTGTAATTTTTAAAATATTATTTATTTATATTGTAACTTTTGCCAAATTAATACTTCTCATTAAAAATAAAATAAAACTAATGATATTAACTATTGAACTATTATGATTAAAGTTATGACATCAATGATCAAGATTCAAGAGTAACAATTATATACACAAACAGACAAACTAATGGAATATATATTTATATACATATTATATATAATATAGTTATCTTATTTACAATTTTACATAATACATTAGTATAATAAATGATAATAAAATGAAATATGAAATGATATTATATTAATATTATTGAAATTAAGAAATTGAACGCTCAATAATAAATACAAAGTAATAAGAGAAATTGTGAATAATATTTACAAAATAATATTTCCCAATTCATTAAATAATATATATAAAATGAAATCAATCATTTTATTGTAATATTATCGAAATTAAGAAATCAGATGCTTAACACAAGAGTAGATGAGTAATAGAAGAAATTAAAGAAAAAGAAATTCACATTATATATTTATATATTATATAATAAATAGATTATAGTCCATATTAGATTAATAGTTAAAACCTATAAGAATATAAGTTATAAATTATAAAATGATAATATGTGTACGGTAATAAATTAAGGAAAAAAGAAATTAAAAAATTATGATTTATATTGACAATTTGATAAAACAATACTTATCATTAAATATTAATACATGAAATGTTCAAATGTTCATGAGTAAATGAGTAATAATATTCTTAGCACCAATGTTATATAGGTAATCTTAAATTCTTAGTTATACGTATATTATCGTCTATCGATTAGTATTCTAGTATATAGTCATTAACTTATAAGAATATATATAACATGTGGAAAAAATAGATTATAGCTAGCCCATCTTAGAACATTAGTTACAATTTATAAGAATATAAGTTATAAATTATAAATTTATAACTTGTGTAAAGTAATAAATGAAAAATAAAATAAAATTAAGATTAATATTGACAACTTGATAAATAATACTCATCATTAAATATTAATACATGAAATTAAATCAATGAAAATAATAAAGGAAAAGAAAAAGTTAACAAAAAATTATAACTAATCAAATGTTCAATAGTCACAATGTTCTTAGCATCAATATGATATAATTAATCCTAAACTCTTATTTATATAAACTATCATATCATATGGTATACAATTGATATTAGTTAAAATGTAAATAACAATAAAAGGGAAAAAAAATTAACAAAAAATTAAAACTAATATTAACAAAATAATCATTCTCAATTCATTAAATAAGAAATTAAATATTCAAGATTAAAAATATTCTTATATACTTAGTTATATATACTATTTGTATTATAGTATATAATTTTATAGGTAGTATAATTGTGAATATAAACGAGCTCGAGCCCGAGCTGAGCTCGAGTTTGAGCTCGAATTTTAAATAGTCGAGCCCGAGCCGAACTCGAGTTCGAGCTCGAATTTTAAATAATCGAGTCGAGCCCGAGCCGAGCTCGAACTCGATTTTTTCCTGTCGAGCCGAGCTCGAGCCTGAGTTCAAAGCTCGAGTCGAGCTCGAGCTCACGAATCTCTAAACGAGCCGAGCTCGAGCCCGATGGTACTCGGCTCGTATACAGCCCTAATCATAGACAACCTAGAATACTAGGATTTTAATTCTCCATAATAAAATAAATAACTAAAATGATCTACAAAGTAAATATTGACGTCATGAAAAGATTAAAATAAATAAAATCCGAAAGTCTAATTCTGCCTCTAATCTTGACAAATCTTAAATTTTTTGGTCTTGTTCTTCACGTCTTTTTCCTCTACTGTTTTTTTTGCTGACAACTTTAGGGTATGATGAATTGTGTGGAATTTTCGCACAAAAATCCTATTTATACTTAGGAAAATAAAGCTCAAAACCAAATAAAAATCGAACTGGCTCAGACGACCTGCGACCTCGCTTGCGACTGACTCACCTGCGGCTTGGATTGCGGGTCCACATGTATCCGACGTGGCATGAAATTCACAAGCTCTTCCAACACCCGTGTCCATGGTCGCGGGTTTTCTTCTTTCGTACTCCCTCTCAGTCACGAACTCATAAAAACTCGACCCTTTGTTAATTCGTGACTGGACTCGTGACCTCTACTTGCAATTCTTCTTCTGCGCCATTTCCGTCCCTTTCTCGACTTGATTTCTTCAATGCACAATCCTGAGACATCATCAATTATCTCTTAGCCAAAAATACAACAAAATACAGGATTAAAACCTACAAAATCCAATACACACCAAACTCCAAGAATGAGTGAAATTCGAATAAACTGAGATAAAATCATGAATAACTCATTGAAAATGCACAATTAAATAGCACGAAAATTAGTACAAAATCTCTGTTTATCAAACATATATAAATATACAAAAATAATGTAAGTTTTAGATTTTAACTTTTATTCTTTTGATTAGAATAAGAAAATCAAAATTAATAAAATAAAAAATGGTAAAAATTAATGCAACGTCTTTTGCAGTGTGATGTCTTTATCTACTATCCATGCATTTAACTTTTGCAGTGTGGTGTCTTTTTTTACTGTGCATTCAAATTGGCAGTCATCATGCATGCATTTAACTTTTGTATTGTATGAATCAATTTTTTGCAGTGTGGTGTCAATTTCTACTGTGGATAATCAATTTTGCTAGATGAGCAGTCATTGTAGTTGCTCATCTCAAAGATAGGATCATTATGTTTGTGATCTATATCTTTCTTACGAATATTCTTACGAATATTAAGACAGCTATCATTTGCAGATTGTTCTCTCAAAAATTTCCAATATTCAAAATGAATAGAAATCATTGGACCAATTTCTTCAATTCTTCCAATCCAAAAGAAAATTTCAACTATCCTTGACAAAATCCATATATTATGTATCCAGCAGATTGCTATCAATATCCCCCATTAAATTATATATATATATATATATATATATATATATATAGGGGTTGGTTATAATAGGTACTCATCTTGGTGTGTAAACGTGCGTACTGTGCTTGTTTAGTATACTTTTAATGCTTTTCTTACTGTATTGTTTTTAGCACCAAAACACAATAAGAAAAGTACTAAAAAAATTAGCACCAAAATACAGTAAGAAAAGCAATAAAAGTACACTAAACAAACACAGTACACACATTTACACAGCAAGATGAGTACCTATTTGAACCAACTCTTATATATATATATATATATATATATATATAGGGTTGGGTTCTTTCTGGTGAGAACCGAGAACCAATCTGAACCATAGATCTGGTATATTTGGACGGTCTAGATCTGCTCTAAATTTTAAAAAATCCGGTGACAATCTCGTAATAGCCTCCAACTTCGCTATCCCTGAATCTTAGTAAGGGTAAAATCGAAAAATATATAAATACTCAGAATTTACGTGTATATTTTTCAATTTAGGGTTTTAGCCCAGTCATGGCCTTTTTTAGCACTGTCATGGCCTTTTTTAGCATTGTCATGACTTATTTTAGCATGACTCTTTTTTAGCATTAGCATAAAAAAATGTCATCGACATTATAAAAAAAACCACGAACAAACATTGTTACATGTTGAATTATCAATATATGAATACTCAGAATTTACGTGTATATTTTTCAATTTAAAGTTTTAGCACTGTCATTTCCTATTTTAGCACTGTCATTTCCTATTTTAGCACTGTCATGGCTTTTTTTAGCATTGTCATGACTTATTTTAGCATGACTTTTTTTTTAGCATTAACATAAAAAAATGTTATCGACATTGTAAAAAAACACAAACAAACACTGTTACATGTTGAATTATCAATATATGAATACTTAGAATTTACGTGTATATTTTTCAATTTAGAGTTTTAGCACTGTCATTTCCTATTTTAGCACTGTCATTTCCTATTTTAGCAATGTCATGGCTTTTTTTATCATTGTCATGACTTATTTTAGCATGACTTTTTTTTTAAGCATTAGCATAAAAAAATGTCATCGACATTGTAAAAAAACCATGAACAAACACTGTTACATGTTGAATTATCAATATATGAATACTCAGAATTTACGTGTATATTTTTCAATTTAGAATTTTAGCACTGTCATTTCCTATTTTAGCACTGTCATGGCCTTTTTTAGCACTGTCATGGCCTTTTTTTAGCATTATCACAACTTATTTTAGCAGAATTCCTAAATTACAAAAATATCATTAGTTCATTAAAAAGTCGCTAATATTACAAATATGCCACCGCATTTTTTTCAATCTTGGGACAGATCTTGACCGTCAATATAAGAGCGATCTGTGACTGAGATTGGTTCTCAGTTCTCACATGGGTGTGTGGTTCTCACATGATCCCATATATATATATATATATATATATATATATATATATATGGTTAAAATGAAAATTCATCCTTATGTATAAACTATAAGCTAATCTCAACTGTCTATTTATTTAATCTCTACTATCAGGGTTGATCTCAAATAAATAGGATTAAAATTGTAATTTTTTTATAATTGTATTACACTGGGGTATAGTAGGAATTTAAATATATCTAGAATATCAAATCCCTTATTTTATGGAATTTTCTATTTCATGCAATATAGTATGATTTTCAACTCTTTTTTTTTTTTTCTAAAAATTCAATTGGCCATCATAGGAAGATCCTTAATGTCATTTTTTTTTTTAATTTATAATCCACCAATAATTTAACTATTTTCGTTTTTTAATAAACAACAAGAATTTGAATTAGTATTACATAATAGCAGTATTTACAACCATATTAGCACATTATTATTATGATATTAAGAATATTTATTTATCATATTAACATGTATGCAATACATATATTTATTTGATCTATCTTCTCCCCCAACAATTTCATATTAATATTTGTAGAGAAACATTGTTGTTGATTTAATTTAAATTTTTCTTTTTCACCTACAATTTTTCTCCACAAAAAAATTCACTGTTGTCGATTTTTAATTAACATTATGAAATAGTTTTATTGATTATTAGGGTTTATTTAATCACAGTTCCAATTTCATTTTATATATTAATTATTGTGATTTATTTAATCACAATAATTATTGCTAACGTACTATATATTTATTGCTAAGATGTACTAATATATTTAAACACACGATCACATAAATTAGTAGCAAACTAAATTTGCTAATACTATATACCAATTATTATTAGTTAATGTCATTGGCAAAATATGCTAATGTGACATTTTTTACTGTACATTTTATTGTAATGTCATGATATTATGATTGAGGTTTTTAAACATGTCTGACATTAACATACAATATTGCTAAAAATACTATGAATATTTAGTTTTTCTGTTAAATTAATAGCCAACATATCCGAACAGAATATATGTAATCTAATAAAGATATATCCAAATAAATGACATCATGAGGTTGCATCACTAGAATCACAAACAATGATTGCTATTATTAACATGCATAAATGAACATATAATTAAAATGCTAACATGATATACAAATGTTGCTCTACTGAACATGAAATCTGAAAACAATCTCAACTTCCACTAATGAATGACAAACAGTAAAGTTTTGCTAATATACTATATTTTGTTTTAAACATTAAACATAACGTAATTAGCATGTCACAAAATAAAATTCAATATAATTATGATTTCAAACATATCGTTACACTATGCATATGCATTGTAATTATGCTAATATCACAATCAATATATGCCAATATGATATATTTATTTTGTTAATATCTCACAAATCAAGCACAACAAAATACATTTTTTAGAGATTAAAACTACATGAAACAAACCCGACAAAATACATAAAAAAAGCTAAACATTGAACATGAACTCATTATGAAAAATCACTCATATTTTCTATATCATAAACTGGTGGCAACGTTTTCCAATGCTTATTAAAATCAGCAACTTTGAAATTGTTGATGAATAATAAAAAAATAAAATAAGCAACTTACATGATTGTTATGAAAAAACGACAATAAGGAAATTGATGGTGGAGAAAAGAATGTTATTATAGAAGAAAGAATAAAAATTGATAGAAATAAAGAAGGTAATTAACGATTAAAATTTTGGTTTTGGATAAAAAAAGGCGACAAAAAAGAAGAAGAAAATAACGTTTAGAATCGACAACATTAATAGATTTTAATGAATATAGAAAAGATTATGAAATAAGGAATATGTTATTTTAGATATTTGTTGAATTAGTAACATATTCATAACTTACTACAAATATCAAAATATTGCATATTTAACTCCAATTAATTAGCATCAATCTTGACCATAGAAAATAAATAGATGAAAGACTTGGATTGGTTCTTAATTTCTACGGGGAGAGAAGGTTCACATTTGAACCAATATATATATATAAATGAGTGATATAATGGTGGGACCCTAAAAAATTATGTATGTACAATATGTTATAGTGGGTGATTTGTATTTCTATATTATTTTGAGTTTTTCAATTTCTATAAATTATTATTCTCTTATAATCCCTTAAATAAAAAAATTTAATGACTAATTAAATTTGGGGGATTTCATAAGTGAGTCTTAGGAGATACTCCCTCCGTTTCATTTTGATTGTTATTTTTTGTTTCATCTAAATCGAGTTAACAATTAATTTTATGGACTAATATACTATTCCTTATATATGACATAAAACCTCATTAATTTATATTTTCCTTAAAAAAGTCTATTTTCTCTCTCCATATATTTTTAAGGCTTGGGATATGGTTAAAATTGGAAAAAAGTGTTAAAATATACTCCCTCCGTTTCGTTTTGTTTGTTGTTTTAGAATTTTAATCTAGAATTAACAATTAATTTTTTGGACTAATATATCCCTCCCTTTTATATTACATAAAATCATATTCACTTATATTTCCTAAAAAGTTGAAAAAAATTTCTCTCTCCATATATTAGTAAGGTTAAATTTGAGAGAGAGGGTGTCAAAATATACAAAACAACAAATATTTTGACACAAAAGAAAAAATCTAAAACAACAAACAAAATGAAATGGAGGGAGTATAAAACAACAAACATTTTTGACACAAAACAAAAAAATTAAAACAACAATCAAAACGAAAATAGAGGAAGTGTATGCATTTATTTTAATTTAATGAGGCAATTAAAACAAACAAATAAATTATTAAAAAAAATGTCTAGGCGCTAGGTGACCGCCGACTGCCCGACTAGCTAACACCCAGCAAGTTATGCAACTTTTATTATGGATGATGGAGGTTTAATTAGCAGAAAATTTTGGTTTATTTATTGATATATTAGGAAGATAAGAATATTGATGTATTTGTGCGCATATCCTTATATGGAAACATGCAATAAAGATTATAACAAGATATCGATACGTATCTAATCAATTTGATTATATTGTACCATAAAATCGGAATCCATGTTGCAATTCATAGAGCAACAAAAAAAAACCTTAGATTCATCAATTGAAGTCTATGGGGAGAGTCAATCCAAAGAGAGAGAGGGAGAGAGAAATTTGGCACTGTCGAAATGTTGTCCAGAAGCGACCATGTCCTGCTGTATTCGACACAATGTAAACAATTCACATCAAACACAGTTGACCGCAACCCTTTGTCCGAGTAAAAACAACGCCAATGTCCAGAATTAAATAAGGTAATAATAGCAAAATAATATTTATGATGTTCTGGACCTAGAATAATGCCACGAGTTTTTGTTTTTCTAATTGTTTTGCATCTTTATCTTACTTATAGTTCGTTGCTTAAATGTTTGGAACAAATTACATATCCGTTTTAATGTATAAAATTAGTAAACATGGTAGTCTGCATGAATTGAATTCATATAACTATTGTGTACGTGATGCTGATGCATAGGTTGATTAATTTAAGTTTACTGCTTAATTTTGTATTAATTATTATTATTGTGTAAGTTTATGTTTATTGCTTTGTTATCTCACTTGAATTAATTAATGGATAGAATAATCAAATGAATTATGAGGTTTGTTTTTAATAATATCATAAATAAAAAAATAAAATAGAAAATCCATCACACGTGAGAACTAGTATTATTTCAACTCAAAAGCCGCAGAAACAAAAGAACATCCGTTAAAGTCAAAATAACATGTACCAAAACTAGCATTGTATCAATTCAGCAAGAAGATATGCTAAATTAAACAATCTCAAGGAATATATGCTAAATTTGTGTTGTAAGCTTATAAAATCCGGGACAATATTGCTCAATGCATATCAGTCAAGGATCTCTTTAGGCAGCACGACCCTGAAAACAGCATAGTGATGATTCAAGCTACTCTCTCCTTGCAATCTGTGAACGCTTCCCAGGGCTCCGTCGTTCGGGTTTGGGAACGCATAAAATACGCGCCTGACTCTCTGATGCACGATTGCCATCGAACACCTAGATTAAGAGAGTGGTCACAAAAGTAAGATCAACGGAAGAAATTATTAAATCCAAGTAACTAGTCGAGAGAGAGAGAGAGAGAGAGAGAGAGAGAGAGAGAGAGAGAGAGGCTTGCCATAAGACTCTGTACATTAATAGCAAAAGGGTACTCACATAACACAAGGCTCCCACACAAAGTATATGTCGTAGCCAGTACACAGATATGGTCTTGTTGAGTCGTATTTAGAACCATTCATATCACAGTCCAAGCTCTCGTCATTCTTTACCTGAAAGAAAAGATAGCACTTGAGCAAATCCAGAAACGTCTCTCAAAATCCCGCTACCATTACAAACCGTATGTATTTCTTTAAAGGTCAAACCGTATGTATTTCTTTAAAGGTCAAAGCTGTTATATCACATTCATGGCAAGATTCGACCTAGTCATTAGTCTATCTCAAATCCAACTGAATAGTTTCAAGTAGCTTTTGCTCAGACAAAATAGAAGGAGATGTTCAAATATGTATATTGACCTTTTGTCTTTTCAAGGGAGAGCCTGTCGAAGTAGGTCCTTTGTGATCACCTCGCATGTCCATAGGAAAAAGATGCCGATCCCTAGCAGCAGATTTTTCAATTGCTACAATGGCTGCATGTCGTAAAGGATGCCAGGTATCGGAACTTGAATGCAATCGTTGCTCTAGCCATTCCCAAGGATGTAAACAAGAGACATCCATATAAGATTGCTTTGCTTCATTGGATACTGAATCTTTTTCCATTTCATTAGCATCATTCTGGATAGTTGTTTTGTGCTCTTTAGAACAGCATGATTCCTTGCTACTACTGTTAGTTAGAGCACCATGATACAAGACCTCGTCGCATGAGCTAGCAATAATTTCTCCAGATGAAGGATCCACTATAACAGCAGCATTGACAAGCTGCTAAGAAAATTCAACTTAAATTGATCGGAACAAAGAGAAGGAAAACAAACAGAAATTCAGTTATATGACCAAGCTATGTTTTGAGATGACTATGCGCAATGGAAGAAACTGAACACTTGAGGAATTAAGGAGTTAGAGAGCTGCATGGTCATTTCATTTCACAAGGAAAAACAATGACAAGAAGACTTCACAAATTTGCTCCAAGTGTGATAAAGTTCGCACTTCAGATTTGATTAATCAGATAGAATAAAAACTAACAAGGACTTTCACCGTTGAGAGGACAAAAATAGCTAATAAGAGGATTTTTCCAGATAACTTACATATAAACCAGAGATACTATAACATTTACCAAAACTGAATAAGAAGAAGTATCCAGCAACAGATCATAACTTACTGAAGTACTGGATTTTGCAATACGAACTGCATGTTTCATAAAGTTGAGAACTGATAATGAATCCTCTTCACTAAATCCAGCTATGCCATCAATATTGCTGTAATAGGAAGAAAATTAGAACTCTGAAGTAATATTTAAAACACTATTAATTAATATTTTTAATAACTCACTAAGTAGGTGGATGAAAGGACGTTGGCCACAACTTGCATTGTTCTTCCCATTCTTCTTTTGTAGTTGCAGCATATTTGCATACCTAAACCAAACAGGCTCAGCATAAAGCAACCATGTAAATAGGAAAATAGGTTCACAACGAATAAGTTACACATAAAACATGAGCCAACATAATATTTTAAGAAAGAAATGATTTAATCAAAAAAGTTGTTCAATGGTAGCAAATATTAATTGAACTATGGACTATAAAGTGCAATGTAATTTAACTATATCAGAATGCATTGTAGGTTGTATTATGGTCACAATGTTCAGACAGGAATGGGGACAAACTAAGATGGTAAAAGTAAAATGATGACCCACTTTTGTTGTGAAAGTACTCAACTGGTACGTATTCATAAGCTCCCGCACATCCTCTGGTATATGGTTGAACTCGCCATTACTTCCAGAAGCCATCCATATAATCACAAATAATTGACTCTTTCCTGTCCGATAAATGTGCTGTCAAAGACCAAATTTACAAATATATATGTATGATCAGGCAGAGAAAACTAGAAACAGATGTATAAATCATTTGCTCCAAGTATAGGAAGAAAGCTTCCTCTCTTTTCATCATGAGCTCCATTCATAAATGGAATTGGAACAGGTTTCAAGTTTAATCATGTTGGGCCGGGCTAGTGTGAAAATCACATCCTCGCCAAGTGTTACTCAGATCCCTCAATGATCTTCAACCGACCAGCACAATCCAACTTATACATTAAAGAAAACAGAAATTGAAAACACAAAGCAAGTAATATAGAATACCATCATCTACCTCCATCAAGACAAGTCTTCCTAATGCGCTTCACATGCCGGAGGCCTTCCAATGGTGCTATATGATTTAATTTTCTAGTAACATAAAGATGAAATAAATTCAACAAATACATACATACATACAAACAAACATATATATATATATATATACAAACCAAAAGCAGCACACCTGACTATAGTATTTGCATGCTTAGCTTCAATTGCAGAAGCAAGTACATCCACTGCATAAATTATAAATATAATAAGAATTATGCAAAAGCTAATCCATGCAAGCAAATAACGAAAAGGAAATTATCATTGCAAACATTCCAAAGAGAACATGTTCCAGTAAAGAAATTAGGCAAAAGTCCCAAAACATATACCAGTAGGCTGGAGGTTGGGACAAATTGGAGGTTTTCCAGGAAGGTGAATGATTTCCCAGCATTCTGATGAACCCAAAGTTTTTTCATCAGCACTGCCCTTCATCCTGCTCTGAAATGGAAAACTAGTAGATTTCTAGAATCCTAATTTACTGAAAGCTTCAGCAGCATCTGAAAAGAAATGTTAACAGTCGGTCTTAGTGATTAGGAAACATTTGAGTTTCAGACTACTTCTTGACGATCAACAAGACATAGAAGTGAAGATTGACTGATTTGGGAATAAAAACCTCCTGGTTTGACCAGTGGAGAAAAATTAAAACATTTTTTTGGTTCAATTTTCCTTAGATGCAACTTATCTTGATCCTTCTGATCAGCATTGTAAACTTTGATCAAGTATAAGAAAGTTGTGTAACATAAGAAGTTGCTTTCCAACTTAACCTCTAGCACTGTCATTTGTGGTATGCATAAAACTACGAAAATGAATTATGTGACCAGCATCCTAGTATATTAGTGATGCATAAATTAGCAATTCTACATACAATTTAATAGTCAGATTAAATTCGAACAATCTTAAGAAAAATCCACACATTGTACTCTAACAAAAACTAAACCAACTTAGAAATTTAAAAACCGAATTGAACGAATCTTCCATTTATCCAAACACAAATCTTCTGATTACCTCGTGCATTTTGCATATCAGTTTTATTATTATTATTTTTTTTTTCCCCTTCTCTCGTTCGCAATGGAACACAAAAAACAAATCTTGACTGCAAAGTAGTAAAATGAATTCAGTTCATCTTACATCATTCTAAAAACCTATCCAAACCCAATCAGACAATGCCTTCACAATCATGAACAGGGCCGGCTCTGACATTTAAGAAGCCCATGGCGAAATAAAAAAAATGGGCCTTAATATATATATTTTTTTCACGGGCAATTATTCCACTATTATCTTAATCATTCTAAATCTTAAAAAAATGCAATCAACATACAAGAAAATGACAAGTATCAAAGATGAACGAATAAACATACAAGAAAACAACAAGTATCAAAGATGAATGAATAATTGTAAAAATCCATTTTAAAAATCTGAAATTAAACAAGAAACACAAGATAAAGATGAATGAATAATTGTAATTGGAATAGAGAGGAAACAAACGAACCAAAAGATTTGCACACTACTGCTCATCCAAATATGATACAGTAGGCCATTACCATGGATTGGGATGAAGATGAATGAATTGTAATTGTAATTCAAAACTTTTCAAGTAAGAACAAATCATAAAATAGCAAAACCTAACAGTAAAGAGCAAGATGAACTTAAATGAACAAAAAGATTTGCACACAGCACACTACTGCTCATCCAAATAATAATTCAATCAAAGAATAAAGATAGATATTATAATCTATTTCTCAAACAACTCTTTCAACACCCTAATCCCACCACCCCCCAAAAAAAAAGAAAAAAACTCTCCCGACGTATTATTTTGGAAAACTCTCCCGACGTATTATTTTGGCGTAGAAGTAATATCCCGATTCTCGAGCAACAAGACACATACAACAACAACTCAGTTTATAAATGTAAAATACATTCAATATTCACCAAAGTCCAAAACACACAAAAAATAGATATATAAAAAAATCTTGAAACCAAAAATAAAAATAAAAAATTAAGAACTTACATTTAAATTGCAAGATGCCAAAATCACGAATAGCCGGAATGCAGATTGCCGGCAGGCGGCAGATAGATAGAAAGAGAGAGAGAGTGAGACGACAGAGAAAGAGGAGCTGGGCCGCTGGACAGTGCCTCAGAGGGCTTAGTCTCGCGCCGAGATCGAGAGAGTTTAAAGCCGTTGAGAGTCGAGAGATTAAGAGAGTTTACTGTTTAGAGCCGTTGTGATCACTGAGTTAGAGAGATGAGGGCAGAGAGTGAAGAGTCGCTGATCGCTGGAGCCGTTTTTATTTTTTTTAGGTGTATATAATAAAAGAAAAATAAATGGGCCCCAAAAAATTAAGAAATTTATGGGCGATCATGAAGGAGACAAAACCCGCAACAAGATTCATCATTGATTCTATTACCTCGATAGAGGAGTGTTCTTTTCTTCTAACGATAGACAATCAAGTCTGAACGGAACGCCGACAACTTCGCCGGCGATTGACGGGTGTCTTCGATTTAGGGTTTGTCTTCTGCTCTGTGAAATTGTGTTCAGTTCTATTAAGAAATCGGCAATTGCCTGAGAGAGTGTGTGTGTTTTTCTCTGCTGGAACCCGGAAATGGGAATTGAAACGAGATCAATATTATGATATTCTTTTTAAAGTATGATTAGTATTTATGGATTTAAATATTTATAAATTAATATTTAAAATTTTAATATGATCAAATTGTAATTAAATGAAAAAAATATTGCGGGTCTCAAATATATTCAAAATATTTATATTTGATTATATAAATATCAGATGGTTATTAGAGGTCTTCTTCACATATCATAATAATTATATTTAACATTTCAAACCATATAAATATATATCGTAGTTTTACCAAATATCACAACATCAATAAAATTAAAATATAAAAAATTAGTACGCATGGTTATTGGTATTATTTTATTAATTTTTAAAAGTACACAAATAAAAATATGGTATTAATTGAACAAAATACATAATTTGAATTGTAAAAAAATAATTAAGGTCAATATAATTTTGTTCTATTGTTTTATATCAATGCTATATTTTTTATCCTAACAATCATAATCGAAATTATTATTATTTTTATGTAGCAATCATTTTTTTGACATAATAATTTTTTTGTTCCATGTTGTTACTTGCTAATGTGTGTAATTGTTCTCCTAAATAACTCATGTAATTATCAATATTAAAATATTTAACTTCACGCAACTATTTTTTGTCACATAATTACTACAATTTCGTAAAAAAATGGATTTGATAAAAGTATACGTTACATAAAATAAAGTCTATTACATGTTAAATAATAAATTTTAACATAAAATAAAAATTATAATTTTGAGAAGAAATGTGATGTAGATAGAAGAGTGTATAATCCGTTGATTATGAGAATATCAGGAATAACACAATAACAATATCGTTAATTCTCGCAAGAATACCGAATTGCACATAAATATCACACTTTTTATTAAATTTCAACTCTCTCAATAATAATCTAGACCTATCTATTTATAATCTAGACCTATCTATTTATAATTGTAGGTGTCTATTTTTATCAAAGCCCAATATACAAGGCCCACACACATTCAAGGGTATTGGGGCCTAATAAATACGTGTCGAGGCCCAATGATCAGAGGTCGAGAGGATTGATGACAAATAGGAGATAAAGACCGAGCCATTGTAGAGCTCACGACTAGGAGACCAAGTCAAAAAGAGGACGTTTAAAGATAGACGAGACCCGGTCAAAACCCTGGTGGAGATAAGGGAGAATCTCTTATTTTTAGGAAGGGAGGTTAACAATTCCATCTATATATGTGAAGCTAAGGAGTGAAGCAGAGGCATTCGAAT
Source organism: Perilla frutescens (assembly GCA_026008535.1). NCBI lineage: Eukaryota > Viridiplantae > Streptophyta > Magnoliopsida > Lamiales > Lamiaceae > Perilla > Perilla frutescens. The sequence continues at coordinate 5,208,870 of BRKX01000013.1, forward strand.
TTTTAACAGTCAAGCTAACGATATACTCGATTCTCTACATACGTGTTTAATCTCATTTTCAACTTCTTTCTTCGGCCTCGATGAATCAATTAGGTTGTCAGAGCTTGAATGTAACATCAAAATTAATTATAGAAATCGGTCGACTACAATTTGGCGCCCACCGTGGGGCTCTGATCAACCATATTTAAGATGACAGTCGACAGCCGAAGCAGTACGACCCCGAATCCTCAAGACAATCGAAGGGATTCGCCATCAATAACCCCTCCCGCAGGAGGAAACGGAGATATTACCCAAGTGCTGCGAGCGATCCAACACCGACTCGACTCCACCGTTGTGGAACTCGCGGCCATTCGAACAGAAAACTCAGTTCTCAAAGCTCGGATGGAAACATTCAACTCACCAAATCAATTCTCTAACGGATTTCATCGACAACCCCCTCGAACTCGAAAAAACCAGTCAACTACGTGAACAAGTACTTTTAAATTCTACTAACGAAACTGCTAACCAAACTGTTGCAGGAACCAACGAAGGTCAACAGAACAAGGAGGATGCCAGCGATCTGTATCTTAGACCTCCCCCAGGGTTCGAATACATTGAAATCTAACCCGAAATCGAGGTCGAGAACAAACTGAAGCGGTTGGAGAAAATGCTCACACGAATCCCTGGAGTTCCTACCCCCATTTGCAAAACAGCCCCAACGAGCTTCGCAGATTCACCCTTTACAGAAGAAATCAGCCTTGTGGAGATGCCTCCGAAGTTTACCTTCCCATCTATGAAACTATTCGATGGCACTGCCGACCCCGACGACCACATAACACAATATAAACAAAGGATATTCACCACTTCAATCCCGTGACAAAGTAGGGAAGCCGGGATGTGTAAGGGGTTCGGAAGTAGCTTATCCGGACCAACACTCCAATGGTTTACAAGTCTACCAAACTCATCGATCTCCACCTTCGCTCAACTCAACGACCTGTTCGTTGAACAGTTCGCTAGTAGCCGGAAGATCGAGAAACACACCGACGATCTCTATACAGTGATCCAAAAACCGGAGGAAACTCTACGAAGCTTTGTATGACAATTCAACAGAGAAAAAGTATCGATCCCAGGATGCAATGTTGAAGACGAAGCAAACTCATCCAAATTCAGACCCCGGAATGATCAACCTCGCAGGAACACATGCCTCACATCAGAAACGAGAGATATCGAGTAGATCCATATCCTCGTAACCCCAGATTCGACCCCAGAGATAGAAGATTACCCGGACACCTAGACAGAAGACTACCCGAATACAATCTCTGCATAACACCCTCGGAAGCCGTAAACGCGTTGAAGGGGCTCGGTCAAAACGTCAAATGGCCCCCAAAGATGAGAACACCTGACAATGAGCGAGACAGGAATAAATTTTGCGACTTCCACAACGACCATGGGCATAGAACAGACGACTGCATCGCGCTTAGACTTGAGGTGATCGAGCTACTCAAAAGAGGTCACTTAGCCGATCTCCTAACCTCAAAAGGAAGAGAAAATTGGAATAGAAGAGACAATCATACGGGGACTCAAACTGTCGAACCCCCGAGAATCAACCGAACGCTAAATTGCATAACCGGGGGTTCGGAGATCAGTGGCACCTCCCAGTCATCAGCGAAGAGGCATTGCCGGTCCCTCAAATATACAACGAACATACCTAAAGAAGCAAAACCTGATGACCAGGCAACCCTCAGCTTCTCTAGTAGTGAAGTATCTGAACTCTCACTCCAACATCACGATGCACTAGTTATTTCACTTTTAATATCGAACTGTCTAATCAAACGAACTCTCATCGATAACAGGAGTTCCTCTAACGTGATCTTCCTTAGCACTTTAAAAGAAATGCAGGTGAAAGAAACAGACATCGTGAAGAGATCTACAACATTGATCGGCTTCAGCGGAGAACACAAAACGACCTTAGGAGAAATCACGCTTCCCACTTACATTGAAGGGCTCGACCTCCTCACAAGATTTTAGGTAATAGACGCACCTTCAGCGTACAACGTGATTATGGGACGACCCTGGATCCACAAACTTCGAGCAGTACCCTCAACATACCACCAAATCATGAAGTTCCCTACCCCTTGGGGAGTCCGATTAGTACGAGGAGAACAAATCTCGTCAAGAGAATGCTACGTCACTACATTCAAACGGAAAGTATCCATCGAGGTTAACCAGATAGAGGTCGGCTCAACTTCATCAAGCGTTGAAGATCGAAGCTACGAAGAACCAAAGGTTGAAGACCTCGACGAAATACAGATTCATCCCGAACACCCGGATCATAAGGTATCCATTGGGTCCAGATTAACCTCAAACATCAGGGAGCAATTGATCGAATTTCTGAAAGAACATCACGACTGTTTTGCATGGTCGTTCGAGGATATGACAGGTATCGACCCCTCCATTATAACTCACAAATTGCAGGTAAACCCGAAAAAAACTCCAATCAAGCAAAAAAGACGCAAATTCGCCCTAGAAAGAAACAAAATCGTGGATGAGGAAGTCGACAAACTATTAAAAAACGGACATATCCGCGAGGTTCATTACCCTGAATGGTTAGCCAACATCGTAGTGGTAAAAAAGAAGAACGGAAAGAACCGCTTATGCATAGACTTCACCGACCTCAATCAGGCGTGCCCTAAAGATTATTTTCCCCTACCACACATAGACGCACTAGTCGATGCAACGGCAGGCCACGAGCTCATGAGCTTCATGGACGCATTCTCAGGATACAATCAAATACTAATGCACCACGAAGACCAAGAAAAAACAGTATTCATTACACATCGAGGTATGTTCTGTTATAAAGTTATGCCTTTTGGACTAAAAAAATGCAGGTGCAACATATCAAAGGCTGGTAAATCGAATGTTCGAAGAACTCATCGGGATAACAATGGAGGTATATATCGATGACATGTTAGTCAAATCAGTACGGGCTCAAGACCATGTCATGCATCTACGACGAACCTTCGAAGTCCTACGACGATATAACATGAAGTTGAACCCCACCAAATGCGCTTTTGGAGTAACTTCTGGGAAATTCCTAGGATACCTAGTAACAAAAAGAGGAATCGAAGCCGACCCCAGCCAGATCAGGGCAGTCCGAAACATCCAACATCCCAAAAACACTAAAGACGTCCAAAAATTGACCGGTCAGTTAGTAGCTCTTAGCCACTTCATATTCAAATATTCAGAAAAAAGTCGAGCGTTTTTTCAGACTCTACGAAAAAATAAAGACTTCGAATGGATTTCGGAATGCGCCAAAGCCCTCGAAGACCTTAAGGAATATCTCGCAAGTCCACCTCTTCTATCCAAACCAATCGACGGAGAGGTACTCCTTGTTTATTTATCTATTTCTACTAACTCTATCAGTGCAGTGCTTGTTAGAGAAGATGAGGGGAGACAACACCCCGTATACTACGCCAGCCGATCGCTGCTAGATGCCGAAACCAGATACCCACAGCTCGAAAAGTTGGCCTTAGCACTTGTAATGACTTCCAGGAAAATGAAACCCTATTTTCAAAGCCATTCAATAAAAGTGGTCATAGAGTTCCCCTTACGAGCAGTGTTAAGAAAATCAGACCTCACGAGGAGATTATCAAAATGGGCCATCGAACTCGGGGAGTACGATATCGACTTCGTTCCACGAACATCAATTAAATCACGAGTCCTATCAGATTTCATTGCAGACTTCTCCTACGATCCAGAAGGAAGAATATTAATGAGCCTCGAAGATAATGATTCTAAGTACTGGACCCTCTAGGTTGATGGATCCAGCACTTCGAAGGGGAGTGGAATGGGCTTAGTACTAACTGATCCAGAAGGAATAATCACAGAAAAATCTATTTGATGTGGATTCAAAACCACCAATAACGAGGCTGAATACGAGGCCCTCATAGCAGGATTAAATTTGGCAGTCGACATAGGGGCTAAAAAACTACGAGTCATGAGCGATTCACAATTGATAATAAATCAGTTTGAAGGAGAATTTCAGGTAAAAGATTCAAGGATGGTATCGTACCTCGCGGTCGCAAAACAAGCAGCAACCAAGTTCGAAAAAATCAAAGCCCAACACATCACCAGGGAGGAAAACCGCCACGCCGACGCATTAGCTAATCTGGGATCAGCCATACAAACGAACCAGGATAAAAACATCCAAATCCTATACGCCAAATGGCCCGCCGTATAGAAAGTTGACAACCCCGAAGTCCTCCCAATAGACATCGAGGTAAACTGGATGACCCCTTTATGCAGATTCCTAACAGAAAATGAACTACCCGAAGAGCCTATCGAAGCAAAACGAATACAAGCAAAGGCTCCAAAATTCGCCATGATTTCCGGATCCTTATACATAAAGTCATTTTCAGGACCATACTTGAAATGTGTAAGCCCGATCCAAGCAAAGTATATTCTAGCCGAGCTCCACGACGGCGAATGCGGAAACCATTCAGGACACAGAAGCCTGGCTAACCGAGCATTGACAGCTGGCTTTTACTGGCCAACTATGAGGAAAGACGCCAAAAACTATGCCAAAAAATGTGACGGATGTCAAAGGTTTGCCCAAACGAATCATATGCCACCAGAACCCCTACATACCGCATCCATACCTTGGCCGTTCATGAAATGGGGAATGGATATCATAGGACCACTACCGAAGGGATCAAATCAGAAATATTTCATTTTGGTCGTGACTGATTACTTCACCAAATGGGCCGAGGCAAAAGCCTTCGCACGAATAAGGGATACCGAGGTATGTAATTTTTTATGGAAATATGTTATTTGCAGATTCGGAGTCCCTAAAGAAATAGTCACCGACAATGGCTCCCAATTTATAATTTTGAAATTCCAAAACATTTGTTACCATTGGAACATCAAACTCTCTTTCTCCACACCAAGACATCCGGCCTCGAACGGTCAAGCCGAAGCTACTAACAAAACAATATTGAATACCTTGAAGAAGAGACTCCCCGAACACAAGGGACAATGGGTCGAACAGCTCCCAAGAGTCCTTTGGTCTTACCGGACCACCGCACGAACCGCTACGGGGGAGACTCCTTATGCTCTCACCTACGGTTCGGAAGCGGTCCTCCCGACAGAAGCAGAAATAAGGTCAGCAAGACCTCATTGGTCGGGCAAAACCAATGACTCCGATCTCGAAGTCAACCTTGACACCATAGACGAACTCAGAGATAAGGCCGCGATAAAAATATCCGCCTACCAACAGAAAATAAAGAGACATTTCGATAAGAACACAAGACTAAGAACGTTCAAGGCAGGAGATTGGGTGCTAAGGAAGGTATTCCAGAACACAAAAGAAGTCGGAGCAGGAAAACTAGCCCCAAATTGGGAAGGTCCCTATGAGATCGAGAAGGTCATAGGGAATGGAGCCTACAAACATCGATCTAAAGAAGGACGTTCGATAGCCAACGGTTGGAACGACATCCACTTAAAACAGTATCATTTCTAAACTCTTCGACCTTCCATTCCTTTTTTTATTCTTCTTTTAAAAAGATTTGTTTATTGACTTGAGCGTCGGAGTAACTAACAAAACCCAAAGCACAGGGTTCCCGACCCGTAAAAGTCAAAAAAACGCCGACCTCGAAGTCAATCTCACGAACGAAGAGTAATGTATCTGCTCTTTATTGTTCTTTCAAAATTCTTAATTTTTTGTTTACTGACTTGAGCGTCGGAGTAACTAACAGAACCCGAAGCATAGAGTTCCCGACCTGCAAAAGTTAAAAAGGCGCCGACCTCGAAGACAATCTCACGAACGAAGAGTAATGTATCTGCTATTTATTTTTCTTTCAAAATTCTTAATTTTTTATTTACTGACTTGAGTGCCGGAGTAACTAACAGAACCCGAAGCACAGGGTTCCGGACCCGCAAAAGTCAAGAAGGCGCCGACCTCGAAGTCAATCTCACGAACGAAGAAGTAATGTATCTGCCCTTTATTTTTCTTTCAAAATTCTTAATTTTTTATTTACTGACTTGAGCGTCGGAGTAACTAACAGAACCGGAAGCACAAGGTCCCCAATTCACGAAAGACGTCGGCCTCGAAATCAGTTTTGCGAACGAAGAAACCCGAAATTCAAGGGTCCTCCCCCTTTCTATTTTTAAGCGAAGTCAAGAGGATAAAGCATAAACAAGACCTGAATAAGCAAGGCTTACACCTCACACTTAATCTTTTCTGGTTTAATTTCAGGTCGAATCCTTAGAAGAAAACCAAAAATATTTATAGTCTCATCACAACGTCACAAAACAATAAGATATAGACGTCATACGAAGTTCCCATTCAAGAAAGAAAAATATACAAAACGTTAGTCAATGTTTGAAACTTGTTCTTAAAACTTTTACAAAAAAAATAGTAAGAGATCTACAAAGGGTCCTCTACTCCCTTCTCAGTGGCCGTCTTCATAACATCCTCTCCGGCCTCGGCCCTCTTCTCTCCGTCAGCCCCATCTGTAGAATCCTTGGCCGTCTCAATCTCTGCCTCGTCATCGACCTCAAGGAAGGAAAGATCGAGATCGGACATCTTCTCCTTGATGGCCTCGACCACAACAGAGCCCCCCTCCTGGTAAAAGAGTTCCTTATAAGGTTCGAACTCAGCGGAATCAACCAACGAAGAGAAGTCCAGGGTCGCGTGACGGGCTTCGAGCTCCACTATTCGTGCCTCAGCAGCAGCTAGCTTCGACTCCAGGGAAGCTTTCGAGATCTCGAGTCGGGCTTGGTGATCCAAAGCCCGGTCAAGCTGCGTCTGAGCCCCGACGGCCAACGCACGAGCCGAGTCCCGCTCCACGAGTAGGGCTGACTTCTCAGCAATGAAGTCACGCCTCTCCTCGGTGATTTTCTCTTGCTCCTCAGAAAGCTCCATCAGTCTCTTCTCGAGGCCCTCAGCATACCCCGAGACCCGACTCCGAAGCTGGTATTGGCAGAAGAGGGCCTATAACATAGTAGACCACTCTAAGTCAAATACTCATTTGAACACAGAATGTGAAACATAAAAAAAAAAGATAAAAAGAGGGAAATAAACCTTCAACAGCATCTGGAAGGCAAGGCGAGTCTGCTCCTCCAAACCTTTCCTTTCGAACTCTAGAGGAGAACAACCATCTGCGATCGCGGACTGTACATCCAGAAGGAAAGGCCTCAGAGGCACCTTTAGACTACTCGATCCCTTCAAAGCCTTCTTCGGAATCAAGGCTTCAACGTCAATAACAGATGGGGGCACTGTTGAAGGATTGGAAACCTCGAGGCCGGACTGTTCTTTCCGCTTCTTTGAAGGCGGTGAGGTTGAGGGAGTGGCCCCAGCGATCCTTTTGACGCCAGAAGACGAGGGGCTTAACACCTTAGAAGCGGCTAAGGCTTTAACTTTGTCATCGGAAGGGCGAATCTTCAGTTTTCCCATGTCGAAAAGAGTACGACCGCGGCGAACAACTTCGAATTGATGGTCTTCTTCGGAGAGGGAGAAGGCCGCTTCGACTCTTTCCGCCTCAGTACCTGATACGTCTTTTCATTTGTGGAAGCCTGCAAAGAGACACGAAGTGTAAAAATCAGATAACACTGATACATATAAAGGAGAAGAAGTAGAAAGAAAGGGAGATAGGCTTCGAGGACCCACGGGCTTCAGCGAACGACGATGGCAAGATCCTATCGCTCGAAGTCTCCGCCGGAATAAAAACAAATTTTGGCTTCCAGTCCCCCGACGAAGATGGAAGAGTGTTTATTAGAGGGGCTCGTTCCCCGACCCACTTGGTTAAGTAATAAAAACCTTTCTGATTTGGGGTAGCCACAATCCGGTATGAGGAGTGCCACTCCCTGACACTGGGTTCGGGAAATCCTAAGTTCTTCCAGAGGTAAAACATACCCAACATATGATACCACCCTATTGGTGATATTTGGGCAGGAGCTACTCCATAAAAGTGCGAGATCTTGGTAAAGAAAGGGTGAAGAGGAAGTCCTATACCCTTGTCGATGATTATGGTGTAGAAGACGGTGAAACCGGGAGGGGGTCTGCTGGCTCTATCTGAAGGCCTAGGTACGTGGACCTCTACCCCCGACCCTGAATATTCAGGAGAAGTAATTTTCCTAACTAGGTAGTCTCCTACTTGAGGGGCGACCTCGACAGCTTTGAAGTCTGCGTTCGAAGAAGGAGAGCCCTTGGTTTCGGCTTTTCGCTTCTTCGATTTACCCTTATGTTTCTTGGTGAGCCGCCTCAAGTGGCCACCTTCGAAGCCTTGAGGCGGCTCACCACGCTTCCTCTCCCGACACGAGGAATAACAATGGGCTGGGACGAAGGGATAACAAGCCCCGTAGACTCAGAAACCGAGCCAGATGATTGCTCTGACTCGGCTGACCTAGCTCCACCGCCCCAGCTTCGGGTCCTCTCATCAGAATCATCACTACCCGACATACTCATGATCCTAACGGGAATACAAATCTATAAGAATATGCTAAGAGTACCTAGAAACGCCAAAAAACCTTTCCCCTGTTTCCAACCCAACTTCGTCGATAGAAAACGAAAATTGTCAGCAATTCTACAACTATTCCAAAGACCGCCACCCAGTCTATTCTCGCAAAATCCACGTAAATCCAAGCCTAAAATGTTCTATTTCTTCAAGCTACTAACAATAAAACCCTAGTTTGGAAATTCCTCAAGAAAATGGAGAGGGGATTAAGGAGTAACCTGGAGATTTGGAATCCGGTACTAGAATGAGGAATCTTGAACATCGGGATGATGGAAACGCATGACAATCAGAGAGGATTCGGGCAAAATCTTCAAGGAGAATTATAATTTTCGCGTGTTTGAATGAGAGAGATGAGGGAATAATTTGGGCGAATTTCTATTTTAAAAACCCGTAAAGTTATTTTGAGCCGTGTATCCCGCATACGGGCGGTTGAGATTGAAAGAGAGTTGGAAAGTCGGCAAAAGTAGTTTTAAAAGACTATTTTGCCCTTAGTCTAATGAGGTCTGCTCTCACGACCCTTTTTAACTCCCCAGGACCTTTATCCAGGTCTGGAGTCTAACGAGGTCTACTCTCACGACCCTTTTTAACTCCCCAGGACCTTTATTCAGGTCTGGAGTCTAACGAGGTATTTTTAACTCCCACGTCCTTTATTCAGGTCTGGAGTCTAACAAGGTCTGCTCTCACGACCTTTTTTAACTTCCCAGGTCCTTTATTCAGGTCTGGAGTCTAACGAGGTCTGCTCTCACGACCCCTTTTTAGCTCCCCAGGACCTTCGTTCAGGTCTGGAGTCTTACGACGCCTTTATTCGATCTTGAGATCGTTTATTAATAAAAGTCAAGCTTGAGGCTTTAATAATCATCAGGAATACATTACGATTGTCCCTTAGTGTTATGAGGATATTCATTACATGATCCTCGGTCCTCGAGCATCAAGTAATGATGGGCTAATTGTAGAGGTCTATTTTTATCAAAGCCCAATATACAAGGCCCACACACATTCAAGGGTCTTGGGGCCTAATAAATGTGTGTCGAGGCCCAATGATCAGAGGTTGAGAGGATTGATGACAAATAGGAGATAAAGACTGAGCCATTGTAGAGCTCACGACTAGGAGAACCAAGTCAAAAAAGGGACGTTTAAAGATAGACTAGACCCGGTCAAAACCCTGGTGGAGATAAGGGAGAATCCCTTATTTTTAGGAAGGGAGGTTAACAATTCCATCTATATATGTGAAGCTAAGGAGTGAAGCAGATGCATTCGAATTTTTAACAGTCAAGCTAACGATATACTCGATTCTCTACATACGTGTTTAATCTCATTTTCAACTTCTTTCTTCGGCCTCGAGGAATCAATTAGGTTGTCAGAGCTTGAACGTAACATCAAAATTAATTGTAGAAATCGATCGACTACAATAAAATAAAGTCTATTACATGTTAAATAATAAATTTTAACATAAAATAAAAATTATAATTTTGAGAAGAAATGTGATGCAGATAGAAGAGTGTATAATCCGTTGATTATGAGAATATCAGGAATAACACAATAACAATATCGTTAATTCTCGCAAGAATACTGAATTGCACATAAATATCACACTTTTTATTAAATTTCAACTCTCCCAATAATAATCTAGACCTATCTATTTATAATATACGAGAAACTTGGAAGATGAGAAATATAAAACCTAGATTAAATAAATTTACTAATTGATAACGTAATCTAAATAGAATAAAACATAATATAAATAATTATATCTCCATTATTCACTCGGGGTTCGACACGATTCGCAATCGAGTTGGAAGTTAAAAGAGCATGCCGAAAATGATCTACAACAACATCCTCAGAACATGCATAATTGAGATGATATATTGATGCATCGCTCATCAAATAATCAACATTTTTGTCATTGGAAGAAAACACAAACATAAAACCAGTAGAAATAATGGCACTCTTGAACAACTGCGAAAGATCATCATGCACTTGATGAAGCCCAACAAAGCATTGATGTAAACCCGGAATTGCTATTTAAAGGTCCAATCATGAGATTATGAGCCAAGCAATTGCAAGGCTATTTTCAGTGCTATGTCCGGAAGAAGGTCGAAGATGAAATCGAGCTTAACCAAGTCAAATTGGTTAACTTGATCACAATTGAAGATTGATGCAAGAGGAAAGTTGTGTGCAATGGTTTTAGAAGTATTCGAGCTTATCAATTGATGAAGTTCGAATCTATCATATCCAGTTTAGATTTTCTTTATCTTATTTTTGGTATTTAATTAATGTTTTAAATATGCTTAAATTTAGAATTCTAATCAGATTAGAAATCATATCCTAATTAGATTAGAAATTCTAATTCGATTCCAACATATCTAGGGGGTCGAATTCCATGTCTATAAATATGTGTTCCATTTTCATTGTTATGTAGGCTGAGTTTGAATATTTGATTAATAATATCACTTTCTCTTACAACACAAAACTTGTGTTATATTTTTGAAAGTTCGAGGATTTTAAGTTTGGCAACTTTGAATCTAAAATCAAGGGAGTCGCTCTTGATCATTGAAAATTCAGGGTGATCTTGTCATTCGAGTATTTGCTTTAAGGTATGCGTTTTATCCACAAGGTCCGAGATTCGTATCGGGTAAGTTTTTCACATCACAATTCCCTTTTCATCTATCATATCTACTCCAACCCTTCATCATACATGTCCATATCACCAATCATCCGACCACAACACATTTTTCCAAGTCCTTAGAAGTGTCATCGAGTCGTTCCCAAGTCAATTCTAAGCTCAGATCATATACGTGTTCAGTTTGAGCTAAATAACACATATAACCAAAAACACACAAAATACATGTACTATTCATCCAATTCGCCCATTACACCATCAATATCATAATTACTTTTGATTGAATGCTTCCATAGTTGTCGTGTTTCGATTCTAAATTTTCCGTCACATAGTTGATTTCTGGATAAATCGTATCAGCACTAGAGAAAGTTGTGTTGACGGTGGCACATCCATTCTTGGTGCAACCACGATAGGGTGCACTTTTTTAGAGTCATAATATATCAACACAATATCATCACATGGTCGACCATCATCTCATCATCAAAGATCGGAAAACCATCATAGTCACCACCCATAGACCTCAAATCATCAAGAAGATGAGTTTCACCAAAGAAGATATCCACATCTTCATCAAAAATTGGTAGACCATCATAACCGTTGTCGACAACATAGTCTGAAAATGAAAAGTTATCAGAAAATAAACCACCGAAGATATTAGCAACCATGGAACCTTCAACCACATGAATCGGCATATCAGGATAAACGAACGGAGCGTAGATTGATTCTGGATACCAATTGATGCAGATAGAAACGTGTATAATCCATTAATTCTGAGAATACCCGGAAGAACACAAGAACAATATCGTTGATTCTCATAAGAATATCAAATTGCACATAAATATCACACCTTTTTATTATATTATATCAAGATCTAATATTTATATATGTCTCCATTATACCAACTGATGCATGTAGAAGCGTGTATAATCCGTTGATTTTGATAATACCCGAAAGAACATAAGAACAATCTCGTTGATTCTCACAACAATACCAAATTGCACATAAACATCACACTTTTTTATTAAATTTCAACTCCTCCAATAACAATCTAGATCTATCTATTTATAATATATGAGAAACTTGGAAGATAAGAAATATAAAACTAAATTAGATAAATTTACTAATTGATAACGGAATATAAATATAATAAAATATAATATAAATAAGTATATCAAGATCTAATCTTGATATATATCTCTATTAAAATGTGTGTGTTCCTTTATTCCATATACAATATCTTTATCCTTCATCCATACTAAGATCGGTGTGAATTACCAATCCATTCATTTCTACCTCCTCAAAATATATACATTGAATTGAGGACTTTAAAGTACTGAAGAGAATCGCAAACTGTGATAAACAACTAATCTAAAGAATATTATAATGAGTAATTTAAAATATTTTTAGGAAAACTTTATTATATATGCAAAATAATTACGATTTGAATGGTCATAATTTTCGTAAGGAAATGTAATAATTTTTGTAATATATTAATTTGAAAGTGATATATTACAAAAATACATAAATAAGTTCAGAAAATGAATACATAAGGACGCGATCAATTAAAATATTAAATAGCCAACAGTTACAATATGAAATAGGTAGAATTAATATTAATTAATAAAATAAAAGACTTGACTATATCTAAATATTAAAAAGAAATTAAAGAAAGAAATAAAAGAGTTACAATAAATAGAATTAATGTTAATTATCAAAATAAATAGTGAGTTTTAATCATGATTGATGTACCTAAAAAAATATTAAGTAATAAAACAAAAATGGAAAATGGTAGAAATAAAATAAAAAGACGGGAGAGGATAATAAAAGAAAAAAAAGGAAAATTTTGAAAAAGCAAACAAATTAAAAAAATATTAAGCAATAAAAGAAAAATGGAAAATGGTAGAAATAAAATAAAAGCATGGAAGATGATAATAAAAGAAAAAAAAAGGAAAATTTTGAAAAATCAAACAAATTAAAAAAAATTAAGTAATAAAAGAAAAATGGAAAATGGTAAAAATAAGATAAAAGCATGGAAAATGATAGTAAAAGAAAAACAGGAAAAAATTGAAAAAGCAAACAAATTAAAAAAGAGCCGCGGGATGGGTTTATGCACGGTTCAATCCCTATAATTATGTTCCAGTGTTTATCTTCTAACTAAATTTTTGGATGACTGTTCAAAAGGTTCAGTGTTTATCTTCTAACTAAATTTTTGGATGACTGTTCAAAAGGTAAAATCAATATGCTTTTGTGGAGGATTGAACATATAACCTCAACTGTAAAGATAGGTAACTCGAGGTTCAATCCCTAGACCTTCATGAATTTATGTGTGACATGAAATTTTGTCTCTGCATTTTTGCTTTAATATATATATATATATATATATATATATAGAATAGAATAGAAGATAGATAGATAGATAGATAGATAGATATAAATATATTTTTTGCTAAAGAATAATATTATGATTTTTATTAGTATAGAAACTAGATTGACACCGTGCGATGCACGGATCGCACAGGGTCTTTTATGGTATCAAAGTCAATTATTATATTTTTAATGTAAGTGTTATATTTTTATGTTTTATAGATGATATGTTAGTTAGTAAATTACTACTCTATTCAATTTGTTATTTTTTTAATTAGACTATTATTATTCTGAATTTGAAAATAATTAAATTGACAATTGATAAAAAAAATTAATTACTTGAATATACACATGCATATATGTATGTGTGTGTACATACATATAAATTTTATAATTATATATTAATATTATAATTAATTTTAAATAATTGCATAAATAATTAATGAACTGCAAAAATCAAAATACTATATATATATATATATTATAAATTTTGCAGCACTTCTTTATATACAACATTTGTAGTAGCATTTGTTACTTTATCATCATCTTTACAAATCAAAACTTTCAAACCCGCTCGGATTGTCACTCGTGAAACTGCTACGTACAACTGACCATGGCTGAAAACTGATTTTTTCAAAAATAAACCAACATGTGACAATGATTGTCCTTGACTTTTATTTATGGTCAACGGGAAATTGTTTTCTCTGAAACTTGAACAGTAATCGTGGATCTGATGGTGTGAGTGTCATTCTTAGAATAAGAACTTTGTTCCTTGCATTTTGACCAGTACTAACTTTGTCTTCTAGTACATGGTTCCCAAGTCTCGTAACAACCAATCTAGTGCTATTGCACAAACCATTTGCATAATCTATATTTCTCAGAAGTATGACTGGAGTTCCAACCTTCAAGTATAGCTCATGATTTGGTAGTACGGAACATTGAAGAGTATTTAAGAACTCAGGCGTGTGTATGTCTTGAAACAAAGAACTTCCTGATTCAGATGTGCATGTGCTATCTGAGCTCAAATATTGTCTGCCCTCGGATTTATTCAATGTCACCATATGTTGATTTATCGACTCAACCATACTCAATATCGGTGCTAAAATTGCTCGTTCTTGTAAGTAGCTTGAATTTTCAACGTCATTGCAAGGAGACGAATAAATCTCCTGAACAATGGCTTCAATAGGATTTCCTGAATATTTCACAACAATGTCATCTGGAAGTTCAATGCTTGTTTCACCATCATTAGGACCTCCAATAGTCTCATCTCCTATACTTGCTACCCACTTCGCAAATTGCTCCAATTCAATCGATTCATCATTTGTGCATGCATCCCGAAGTCTCATGTTCTTTGTCAATCTTAGGACAATGTAATGTTTCCAAAGATATGATGAATTGATAGTTGCGTGGACGATGTCTCGTCTGCTGCCTTTTGGAATCACTGGTAAAATTTGACGAAAGTCTCCACCAAATACAATTGTTTTACCTCCAAATGGAACATCTAAGCTATTTGTCGATGAGAAACGCATGATGTCACGCAAGTTTGTATCCAACGCTTCAAAGCAAAATTTGTGCATCATAGGAGCCTCATCCCAAATTATAAGTTTGACCCTTATAATTAGATCGGCGAGTTCACTTCCTTGTTTGATATTGCATATTAAGTCTTCATTCAAATTGATTGGAATTTTTGGAATTTTGAAGCGCGAATGAGCTGTTCTTCCTCCAGGCAACAAAAGCAAAGTTATTCCATTTGAAGCAACATTTAAGACGATTTCCCCCCTTGACCTTATAGTAGCAGACCATCCCTTCCAAATAAAAGTTTTCTCAGTTCCTCCATATCCATATACAAAGAACATACTGCCTGAATTAGAATCTATTGCTGACAATACTGTATCATGGACCCGACGTTGCTCATCAGTACACTTCTCAATAAATTGTTCATACTCATCTTTGAGAACTTTGCGATCATATCGCAATTCATCCATGATCAATCTGTTTTGATTACTTCCAAAAAATTCACGGTTTAGAAAAGACATAGATGGGAAATCACGTAAACTCCTACTCAAATTCCGCAACAACTTCTCAGTCTCAACCAATGCATAATTTTTTATTTCATCGTCATCTAACAACAATTCTGCAAACATGTTTTGTAATTATAAACAATTAAATTTTTGGATGACTGTTCAAAAGGTTCAGTGTTTATCTTCTAACTACATTTTTGGACTGTCCAAAAGGTTTAGTGTTCATCTTCTAACTACATTTTTGGATGACAGTTCAAAAGGTAAAATCAATATGCTTTTGTGGAGGATTGGACATATAACCTCAACTGTAAAAATAACTAACTCGAGGTAATATATATATATATATATATAATAGAATAGAATATAGATAGATATATATTTTTGCTAAAGAATAATATTATGATATGATTTTTTATTAGTATAGAAATTTCCTTGTAAGTGTTTTTATTTGCACTCTAATTTTGTTGTTTGCACTACATCCATTTTTTACCATTCATATTTTATTACTTTACTTTTGATACTATACCGTATGATTTATTTATATTTGACTCTAAAAATTTAATATAAACAAAATCAGTTGTATTTGAAAATATAAGTAATTTATGTAGGGTTATGTAACTTAAAAGGGACATTTAAGTAGTCTAAAAAATATTTTATTTATGTATTTTTTAATTTATATATAGTGCACAAAATTAGCACTGCAAATAGAAAAATTATTTCCTTATTTTGATTGTAGTGATATGTAGATTAAGAAACATAAACAGCAGTTGATTTTCATAGCATGGAAATATTTTCTTCAAGAATCCAACACAGAGATATCCGTCAATTTGGAGAAGAAAAAGCCATAAACATGCCAGGTGGCAGCGCCCCCAAACCCCCCCACCACCATTCCCACTCAGCCCCTACCCACCACCGCAAATCCCGATGGGAGTCCTCCTCCTCCGCCGCCGCAGCCCCAAAATCCAAACCCTCCCCTCACCCCGCCGCCACCCCTCCAAACAACAAAGATTCAGTCAACAGACCCCTACTCACACAGCCGAATCAAAGGCCCGATAACCCATCTCCAAGGCCCGGAAACCCGAATTCGATAGCCGGACCGAGCTCGATATTCCCTTTGAACGATCCGACCCCGCCCCCATCTTATGGATTCCACATGCTCGATCGCCGGAGCATCGTTCTCGCCGATGGCTCCGTGCGGTCTTACTTCGCTTTGCCCCCGGATTATGAGAATTTCGCTCATATGCATCGGCCCAGATTCCGGCCCGGATTCGTTGGCCAGAATGAATTTGGGCTTGATCGCCCCCCTTTCCCGATGAGCCCTGATTTCCGCGGTCCAGATGCTAGAGCCCGAAATGCAGATTACCGTAATGTGGCACCCGAGAATTCGTTGAAACGGAAGTTTGGGGAAGATGAGAGGGGTGTGAGGGATGATGGGTTTCAGAGGCAAAGGCAACAGCTTTTGCAGTATGGTAATGCGAATGGGCCGGGGGTAAGTGTTGGGTACGATTTGGGGAGAGGTGGTGAAATGAGGGCTGCTAAGAACATGAGGTATAATGAGGGAAGTTCGAGCAAGCTTAGGCATAGTGAGGTCGATCAGAATGCATTAAGGAAGGCATTTTTACATTTTGTGAAGTTGGTTTTTGAGACTGCAAATCAGAGGAAGAATTTTTTGGCGGACGGCAAACAAGGACATCTGCCATGTCTAGCCTGTGCCAGGTCTGATGTTTTATGGTTAAGAATTAAGATTGCAAAAGTTTGTTTTAAGTTATCTGCTTTTCTCCCCTTTACTGTTTGGTTTGTAAATGCTCTTAGTTGACTTGTGTTATTCCAGTATTATGTGTTCATGTAATTTGTTTGATATCTTGCAAGTAGTGAGATTTTGAGCAGTAGGTGGAGGATGTTTTAAGCAGTAGTGAAGTGGCTGAAGAGTTTCTGTAGGCAATATGGATACAATTGCGCATGGCTAGTCTGAAAAGTTTACTGAGTTTAAAAGGTGTATCAGAATTTATGCTGGTTGATTATCTTA
This sequence comes from Perilla frutescens, assembly GCA_026008535.1. Lineage (NCBI taxonomy): Eukaryota > Viridiplantae > Streptophyta > Magnoliopsida > Lamiales > Lamiaceae > Perilla > Perilla frutescens. Next base: position 5,226,393 of record BRKX01000013.1, read on the forward strand.
GACAAAGACATTCCTTTCATGCTTTGTTTGAAAGGTTTGATTTGTTGAAGAGTTTGACTGGTAGTAAGATGATTCTTTGCTTCTTTATTTCTTACAATAATTACCTTTCAACATATTGCAGATATGCAATGTGCAGGAAACGCTTTATCACTTACACTACACTGTAACATAGTGTGGTTTTAGTGCTTCTAAATTTGGTTAGGATTGATAATCTTATATTTTTGATACAATATTGTTGAAGTATGTGCCTACTGATGTTAGTGATGTGATATAGTTGAAGGTGTAAACCTTCAGCTAAGGAATGAATTGTTGTGGCAACTTTCCCTGTTTTGAAATCTTGTGAAGGATAGGAGGCAAATATCTCACTTCACATTCTGTTTAAGTTTAATTGAATTTTCTTGATATTTTATTTCTGATGTCCAAGGTCATGCTGCAGCAGTAAAGTGAAGCTCCATTTTATAACTTAACTGCGTTATGTCTTAGTAAAGTTAGTATGAAGCTAATCATCTCGACATGGCTGAACTTTTTTTGTGTGTGTGTGTGTGTGTTAGCACTATATTTCATGCCATAAACTTTTGGTTGAACTTTTGTCTTAGACTATAGGCCACTTTATGTTCACTGTATCATTGTGATAGACATTATTAGCCTAGAGACGGCTGTTATGTGAGAAGTCTATCAACTACTGCTGTATGTAGGGCTCAAATTCCATTGTTTTCCTTACATCCCGCCGCATTGGTGTGTTGGATCTCATAGCAATTTCTGTACACATAAGCTTCAGGGAATTATTTTTTGCAACAGTATATCACTGGGCTCCTACTTTTCCCAGCTAAACTGCAAAGTTGATATACTCATACAGGATGAATATCCTTTCTTTTTTATCCTCCCCCAGTTCAGTAGACTAAAAGTTACATGGAATCCAAGTGCAGACAGTTTTACTGTACATAATTTTTCATTTTGTCGTTTCAAATTTCATTCTGAGTGTTTTATTTTGGGTTTCTTTCTGGTTGCTTGTGCCTTGTGCAATCAGGAAGTGTTAGGTTAATTCTCATATATAAAGCCTACATATATGCAGGACATTGTTTGTACTTTGTACTTTATGCACCATGTAACCTGACCTGACCTTTTGTGGTTAGAGGGCAAATTGGATCGATCGATCGATCCAGCCTATTCTCGGAACAAACAATGTAGAGATTGTTGTCACCTGGATAGATTGCAGAGTGGTGGTATAACTGATTACATATATTGTACGCTACTTTGATCTTCATTTTCCCACCGCATTGGTGTCGCAGATGCAATAAATCTAGAATGATTTATTCTTCCTATCTCTTAGTTCTGTATAATGTTTGCGGTTTTGGTAGGAAGATAGTACCCCTCATTAGCTGTTTAGCTCTTAACTCTATTCATACAGAAGTCTGGAAAACCTTTTGATGTATTCTCCCCCAATCAAGTGAATGTGTTATTTGAAACTTAATATTTATGAAAACTGTCTTTACAATATATTGAATGTGCCCAAATACTAGCATTACATTAAGAGTTTTGGAAAAAAGAAACTCAACTAAATCTATGTGAATATATTGAGTTTCTTGACCAAGAAGTTAACCAATGCTACCTTTATAAAGGAGAATAACTAATCATTTAGAAAGATTTCCTATATCTGTTAAAATTTTGTTGGTGTTGATTTCTAGAAATAATGTCTTTCAGAGTTTGTGTAAATTTTCTTTTCAACTGATGAATGATGATTAACCCGCTTGTGGGATTGCCAGTAAATAATCCCAAATATATTTTGTTGCGTCCACTTTCCTGCAAGAGAGTTCTGGAGCTGTTGATGCCTTGCAAATAATTGTGATGGAACATCATAAGACTATTTGGGTTCAGAATTCTCCCTATCATATGTGCATTTGTCCTTCCAGGTTGTTCTTTTGTTAATTTAACATTTTAGTCTTATTACGAATTACTTCAACTGAGTTCCTACATTAAATTCTGGGAAAGATATGAAGTTGAGTGACTGCACAATTAGGTTTGAGTGGTTGGCATATTTTGCTTCTAGTTATCAGTTTTCAGCCGCTACTTTTCTTACTAACACTGACAAATTAGTCATAACATTTCCTTGTTGAGATTGGAATGGAATGATTGCGATGCCGTGTCCTTGTGCACAAACTTCCATGAATGATTTATGTGCAGTTCAATGCAGCTATTTTCTGGCTAATAGCAGTGGCTTTATATTAGGCTTTAACTTGTAAATGTTTTGCATTGATGCCTCTGGTTTGGACATTGAGTTTGATTTCAAGATGTATATTGCCCTGGTCATGTTCTCATTTTATCTTTTAAGTTCCTTGTTTGTGGGTTAAGGTTAAGACTGTTCATACATGTTTGAACACATGTAATATAGCTGAATATGAATATCCCATATTCCCATGAAAGCCGAGCAGTGTTCCTCACAATGAAAAATATCTTATGACTGAGAAGGATAGTGTATGTTGGTGAAAACTGTGAGTGACTATATATTCCAAATTGATTTTGGTTATTCGATCCATAAATTGTACCTACTGGAATTTGAACCAAATCAAATTCTCCAGCCAAATGAAGATAATGCTAAAATTTCCATCGTATTATCTTGATATTTTTTAAGACTTGTCTCGGTGTCTGAGACTACTACACGGTTTTGCCATGAAAATACAGGTCTTCAAAAGATTTTCCAGACACGCACAGTCTTATCATGCACGCATACAACTCAGAAAGTGCTGACTCACTAGTGGATCATCTGGCCTTTCATAAGGCTTTGTGCATTCTGATGGGCTGGAACTATTTGATGCCTCCTAATAACTCAAAAGCCTATCAGAATCTTTCTGCTGGTGATGCAGAAGCAAACGTGGATGATCTGATTATATGGCCACCTACTGTTTTAATTCATAATACCATCACGGGAAAAGGTAGAGATGGACGAATGGAAGGTTTAGGAAACCGAGCAATGGATAGTATTCTTAGAGGTATCACACACTCCCATTCTCTATCATGTTTTCAGCTCTTCGTGAATTAGGTTCTGTCAAGTTTTTGTCATCTTTGGTGGTTGCATCAATAGTGCGTGTGTATGTAGCATTCTCTACAAAACTTTGGTACTCATCTAGATGAATCATCTTCTATCTTTGTCTAGCATATATAACTTTTACTTGACCTAAATAAGTTGATTACAATCATTATTGTGTTGATGAGGAACTGTAGACTGGTGGCTACCTAGGTGAAAACACAGATTCTCTATGATCTGTTGCTACCACCTCCACCACAATTAGTTATGTGGCAGTGGTTGTAGGTGGCCATGAACTGTACTAATTGTCATGTTGCTTCCAGTACATTGCTATCTCCCCTTTCATTGATGCGTAGAAGCACTTACACTGTTACACATACTTATTAAATTGCTGCTAAATCTGTGGCATAGTAGTTATCCCCAGGCTGATTTTTGTATTAATTAAATGGAAAATAGTACTAATTTAAGTTTACCCAATGTTTTGCTAATAAGAAAGACTTTTCTAGTGGCGTTGTCTAGTCCTGATCTGGTGTATTCTGTTCTGTTTAATTTGGAGTGAAAAATTGTAGGACTAGTGATATTAAGTATCCTATTTCTAAGATACCCTTAAGCTCAGCTTATGTAGGCACTCAAATGATCACTTTTGTCGTGAGTGTTGAGATTGAGGTGTGAGTTTAGGAATCACCAAGAGTGATTTGAAATATTAGTTAAAGCCCCCCTCTTTAAAAAATGTAGGATTTTTAATGCTGCATGGCTTCGAGGACCAAGCCTAAACTGGGGTTGGCTTCTAGATCTTGGTTTGCTCATTTATGCCTTTGTTATAATGGAGTATAGACGCATTATGTTCGATGTGATGAACTGATTTTCTCTCTCTTGGACTTGTGAGTCTGATTGCAATTGTTTCTTCCTGATCATTTATTCGACCTTGGTCCAAGGACCAATAGTTTGCATAGATAGAGTGGGCTGGAGCAACTGGTCGTATAAATATTTCTTTTAAGTTCACACTTCTCGGATGGGAGCAGGGTAGCTACTCTTCTAACTAATCTTTCATCAAAATATCAACGTGAATGGTAAATTGTTAACCAAACATCTCCTGTAGAACCAGTGAAGGCATTTTGTTATGAGTTCTCAACAATTTTCTTTTGGAGCAGCCAGTCATCTATCTGATTTGATGAAAATGCTTAAAAACTTGTCCGTGTTGCTGAGACTTTTAGCTTACACTCTGCTCTTAGCTTTCAAGCATCTCCCATTCCCATCTCTTCCTGGCCAACTGGATATTATTGGATATGTTATCATTTTCTCTACCAAAACATAATCTATCCTGTTGTTGGTATATTATCATTTGGTAGATCATAGATGATATTGACATGAGGCAAGAATGTATCTCGTGCCATGGTCTAGATTGTGGACAAATATTAGTTTGTAGGTTCCTAATATCTGAATTTTGATATGTTTCGATGCACAAATTGAACTGTTTATTGTAAGTTTTGGGATCTCATTCAAGCCTGTTTGTGAATACTCTCCTTTAGATCTCGGATTTACTAGTGGCAAGTCGATGTCATTGTATGCAAGAGAAGGTCATCTTGGCATGCACACGGTGAAATTTTCAAGCGATGAATCAGGACTCAAGGAGGCTCGGAAGCTTGCAGATTATTTTGAGAGACAGAAACACGGGCGAAAGGACTGGGTCCATCTGCAACCCTTAACAGTCGGCAAGGATGATGAAAAGAACCCAAACCTTGTGAAATTGGATCCTAAAACCGGAGACAAAAAGAGGGTGTTTTATGGCCATCTAGCTACTGTCACTGATCTTGACAAGATTACATTTGAGCTCAAGAAGAAGGTCTCAATTGTTAGCGCACGGGAATTTGCACAACCCCAATGATCCTTGCCTTGTTTGCAGAAGAAGGTACCGCAATACATTACATCACAGCATTATGCAGTTTTTGTATGAGTTTATGGAGATTTCACTTGCTTTTATGATTGGAAATCTTGACAGGAAGAAAGAATTGCTTGTAATCTGATAACTTAAGGGCTCTCTGCCATATTCAAGTAAGTATGTTTTTCCTGTTGCCGAGTCCCTTTCGTTTTGATTAGTCGAATTTGTGTAACGATATTTAAGGATTCATGCTTGGAAACTAGTCATTGAGAGGCTGTCTGGTGAATTTGTGTCTGAGCATCATCTCTGTTTAAAGCCAAGACGATATGGCTAGCCTGTAATAATGTTATACATTACTGGCCTTGAACAAAGAATTGATGTGGGATAATTGTTCCAAGCGTTGCTTCGATTTGCAGACACAACGTATTCTATCTTTTGCTGACTTGAACTCTCCTTAGGATCCAGGTTTAAGGAAACTGCCGAATTTAATTTTGCATGATTTTGGTGTTCTTAGTGAATTTATTGATAGGTGGATAGCAACATTTTGAGTTGATTAACCTTTTATACTTGTTAGTCTGTATATCATTGTGTGTGTGTGTTGTCGTGTTGATCGGCGGAGGTGCTAAGCCGCTGGAGGCGGCAGCGACCTCCGGCGGATGGTGGAGGTGAGGAGTGGGAAAGATAAGAATCGTTGATTATTAAGAAAAATGAAGTCTTTGTGTGTGTGTGACGAGGAGTTGGATTTGACATATTTTTTTGGCATCGAAGACTAACAAATTTCGACAAAATATGTGACTAAGAAATGTGTGGTTGATATGTTTAGGTCTTCGGTCTTTGGCCGATTTGAAACGCTTTTGGCAATATTCCTAGAAGAAGTCACTCGATTTTTATTTATTTTGTGAGTGTGTGTGTGTGTGTGGTTACGGATGATGGATTATAGAATTGATTGAAGTAATAATTGGATTGGTGTTCCTAGACCTAAGGAAAATATTATTTCACCAACGCATTTTTATTCCTACTAAAGCACAAAATATATGTGAAACATGATAAAATAGAATATGAAATTGATTAATTATTTTAAATATTGAACATTGTAACCTATAGAAAGAAGTGACGAAGATTAATAAATTTTCGCATAAGCGTCATCTTGTATCTTCGGATTGTGACTTCAAAAAAAAAAAGAAAAAGAAGAAAAAAACTGATGTTTCCAAACTACATTGGACAAAATTTATATGGTATAGGACAAAAATAATATCTATTAGTACGTATAATATATAATGACAGGTCACATTATACACGTAAAATATCGGACGCACAAATAAAAAAAAATCTGATTATGGTGATTCGTGAGAGAGAAAAATAGACACAAAAAAGAGATAATAATTTAATATCTATAATATAATATATGTGGTCCCATTCCCATATGCCAAAGAAAACAGAGGGCGCCGTTTGGGGCTACGAAACGACGACATATATTTCTTTCTATTTTTCTTGTTGACAATATTATTATGTTTTAAATTTTATATGAGAATTATATATGCAATCATATGGTAAAAAAAAGAAAACTAAATTAATTCGTAAGTATGAAAAAAAAAGACACCCACAATATGCACATACCAATAGTCATGTTCCACCAAAAAAGTCACGTCATTAAAGTCAGTTTATATCACATCTAGTAAATAAAATTGATGTGGCAATTGTTTGTTGTGCCTCGTGGTGGTTGAGATTTAATTCATGTAATCTAAACTGAGTGAAAAATTTCAATATTTAATAATATTCAAATACGAATAAATAAATAAATTACGAACTCATGAGGTCCTCTTATATGGCCCAACACGACTTTTATCTGTAGATACTTGATTATCCATAATTACTTTCGTTTATATATAAAAGCGTTATCCATAATTACTTTACAAAAGTAAATGTTTGACTGAACATTCTTTTTTTTTTTTGGGGGGGGGGGGGGGGTATTTCTCTCACCCGTGAATAAGTAAGAAATACTACTATTATGCTACATATCTACACTATGAGGGTAAGAAATATTATTATGCTACATACCTAGGTAATAGTCAACATTTTCAAAAATATTCATCAATCATAGATTCATAGTTCGTATATTGCAGATTAAAAGTCAGTTACTCGAGCTATCATTAAAAATAATAATTTTAAACTACTGAGTTCTGTGCTTAATTCCTAGTTATATGAACAAGAGTTGAAAAACTAATTAGTATCCTCTAGAAAATCAAAATACTAAAAAATATTGCTTCCATAATATTGGATTATGTTCTTTTGGTATGGATACAGAGGTACTGAAAAGATATTTATATGGAAGACATTATCAGCAGCGTTGAGATCAAAAGGAGAAATAGTTTTAAATGTTGCATCAAGTGGTATTGCTTCTATATTATTACCAGGTGGACGGACAACGCATTCAAGATTTAAGATACTTTTAAATCCAAACGAGGATTCCACCTGTAATATTATCCAAGGAAGTCCGCTAGCAGAACCGATTCTTAGATGCAAGCTGATAATTTGGGATGAGGCACCTATGATGCACAAGTATTGCTTTGAAGCTTTGGATCGAACACTTCGAGATATAATGCGTGTATGTGATTCTTCAAATGCACGTAGAATTTTTGGAGGAAAAACAATCATTTTTGGAGGAGATTTTCGACAGATCTTACCAGTTATTCCAAAAGGAAGCAGACAGGATATTGTTAATGCGACAATAAATTCTTCTTATCTGTGGAAAGACTGCCGAGTCTTGAGATTAACAAAAAAATTAAGACTATCGAATTTGGGGTCTAATGATGTATGTGCTGAGGTCGAACAATTTGCAAATTGAATTGCTGGTATTGGAGACGGTACAATCGGTGGCCCAAATGATGGACATGTGAATATTGACGTCCCTGATGATATTGTATTGAAATGGTCAGGAGATTCAATTTCAGCAATTGTTCACGGTACCTTTCCATCATATGGTACTGATATTACAGATACAACTTATCTATAAGAAAGAGCAATTCTTGCTCCAATTTTAAATGTGGTTGAATCTGTAAATTAATACATGCTTTCTCTGAACAAGGGTGAGGGCAGATTGTATTTGAGTTCTGACTCGACATGCAACTCAGATAACAATACGGGTTTGCTGCAAGAAATTCATACTCCGGAATTCTTAAACAGTATCAGGTGGTCAGGGGTTCCGAATCATGAATTAATTTTGAAAGTAGGTACTCCTGTTATGTTGTTGAGAAATATAGATCATGCAAGTGGTTTATGTAATGGGACTCGATTGATGATCACAAGGCTTGGCAAACATGTTGTTGAAGCAAGATTTCACAGTGGTCAAAGTGCACAGCAAATGGTACTAATTCTAAGAATGTCTCTTACGCCTGCTGATCCAAGATTGCCATTTAAGTTTCAGAGAAGACAATTTTCTCTGATGCCCTCATATGCAATGACGATAAACAAGAGTCAAGGACAATCACTGTCTCATGTTGGTTTATTGTTGCAGAAGCCAGTATTCACTTATGGACAATTCTATGTTGCTGTTTCAAGGGTTAGAAGTCGTGGTGGATTAAAGATCTTACTTGATAATAATGATACAAATACCACCACAAATGTTGTATATAGAGAAGTTTTTCAGAATTTGTAAAATTCCTGCTTTTATTGTTTTTTTTTTTGATAGTGACTTTGATTTTTCATAACATAAAGTGTATATAATTTAAATATGAATTAGTATTCATTTAAAATGTTAAGAATTATATAAGTACCTATTATATATATATATGTGTGTGTGTGTGTGTGTCATGTAAAATTTGTGTTAGTAATTGTTTTGGTAAAATTAATAATTATTAGCGATCAATTTTATAAATTTATAAAAAAATTAAATACCAATATATGTAAAATTACAGAGAAATATAATATAATTTTAATTTTAAATATATTTGTATTGCAAATAACGCAACGGTGAAATAAAAATTCGCTTCCACCGTGCAACGTACGTCTCACATCCCGCGTTACTTCCATCGCGCAACGCGTGGGCACTGTACTAATTTTCATCTAAAAATGTTGTTGAGAATTGAGATTCCTTCCATGATTGCAATTCAGCCGACTGGGCAACCATAGTAACTTAATTTCTTTATTTCACCACTATTTAAATCATACTTTATTTTCTTGTTTCATTTGTTTGGACTTTGGAACCTAAAGAAAAGAAACTTCCAAAATATTCAACGCAATAAATTAGTGGCCATCCTTATCTTTATATTTCATTTTCCATAAAAACACTATAAAAAATATTTTCTACATATAATTAACAAGGTGAATTATAATTAATACCATAACGTTTGTAATTTATATTAATAATACGCCAATCTATTTTTAAGAGTAATGTATTCCCAACGTTTCTAGTTTGTATCAATTCTACATCACGTTGAATTTTCTGATAACTGATTGTTCACTCAGACGTGCGGAACATTAGCGACGCATTAGCGGAGGAGCCAATCCATATGCGCGGTCTTCCCGTGGTCGACGTGAGCTATCACGACTACATTTCGGAGGTGACTGAGGTCCACAACCGTGACAGAAGCATTCGCAAATTAGAAAAATCGGATAAAAAGATGAACGCAAAAAAATAAAAGTAATTGATTTTAACCAAAATGATGTCGTTTTAACTTATGTGCGATTACTTATTATTTATTTTTTCTAAATTTACATGTCGAAATTCCAACAACTGATTTAGCTTTCAATTACTAGAAAATTTGACAGATGATATAAAATTGATACAAAATTAAAATATTGAAAATTGAATTGCTTTTAATATAGATCAAAATATTATTGATATTTATTACAAGACAAAGTCTCCTGTGCATCAGATGCATGGGTCGGCCCATGAGACGGACCCGCTCCGACCCGGGCAGACCCGCGAGCAAAAAAAAAATAAAATCGCCACCCATAGTACTAATTCGAACACTAAATAGTACCAATTCGTGTTTTTTTGTGTTTTTTAGGATTTTTTTTGTTTTCTTTTTCTGTTTTTTGGGGGTGTTTTTAGGGGTTCATTTTGTATTTTTGGGGGTGTTTTTAGGGGTTTATTTTGTATTTTTTAGGGTTTTTTGGGGGGTGTTTTTAGGGGTTTATTTTGTTTTTTTAGAGTTTTTTGGGGATGTTTTTAGGGGTTTATTTTCTGTTTTTTATGATTTTTTTGGGATATTTTTAGAGTTTATTTTGAGTTTTTTATAATTTATTTGGGGGGATTTTTTAGAGATTTATATGTTTTTTTTAAGAAAAAATAAAATAAAAAATAGAAAAAAGAAAAAGAAAAAAAGAAAAAAACCGTAAATGAAAACGTCAAAAAGAAACAGAAAAAAAAAAGAAAAAAAAAGAGAACAGAAATGACAAAAAAAAAAAAAAAATTAAAAATGCGCGGGCGCGTGTACCACACGCGCCGCGCATGGATCAACGCAGGCGCGCATGGTCGCGTCTCACGCCGTCTCACAGGGAGGCTCGCACAGGAGACCTCCCATATTACAAATATTGAGATATTAAGTTTATAATTTATCCAATAAAAAACGAAGTGGACTTTCAACGTAATCGCAATTCGCATCACATCAGAATTTCTATGATTCAACTATGTATATAAAAAATTATCACTTTGTACCCAGACAATAATTCAGGCGCCATTCATTGGATAATTTGACAAATAAAATCGTTAGAATATTATAAATAGGATTTAAATAATAATTATCGTGATTAACGTTCCGGCGGTGACATCGTGCGCAATCACCAATGCAAGATCAAATTTTTTATTTGATAAATAATTCTATGACTTTTTTTTTTCTTAAATACAGAATTATAAATTCATTATAATATATGATATATAAAGCCAATAGAATTTATAATGAATTTATAAATTCGTTTCTCGTTATTTCAACAAACACAGTGTAAGCTGAAAGCCCACTAAAAGGTGATTATGCTCTGATTTCCTGTTCTTCTTCTCTTGATTTGCGGCATTCAGTTTGTGCATATTTTCATCACTGTTTGAATCTTTTTTTATTAAAAGTTTTGAAGTATTTTCGGTTGAAAGAAAATGGAGTACTAGATCGATTCGCCTTTTATCTTTGGAAGAAACAAAAAGGGAATTTGGCCCATTTTTTAAGAAGCTCGTGTTTAAGGTTTGGTGAGGAATGGATTATTTGCTGTTTTCTTGAAAAGGGCTTTACTCCTTTTTTTGCCTTTTAGTATGAAATTGAAGTATGTGATAAATCAATGAAGTTTTCTTTGATTAGATAAGGATAAGAGGTTGTTAAAGATCAAATTTTGATTTTTCCAGTTTTATGAAATGAAGTGTGACTTTCCCCCTCTTATTGGATTGTTGCTTTGTTGTATGAATTCATTCTAGTTGCAGATAATGTGTTTGCTGTATGTCCTAATTGACCATAAACGGTTTGAAGCTTTGAAGAAACATATTTTTCGATTTTTGTGCGTGTGTGCGTGCGTTGATTCAAGATTTTGTGATTGGTTTGCAGGATTAATAGATAAATATGGCTGAGGGAATAGCTAAGGATGTTACTGAAGTAAGTAAGTCTGCAGATTGATTGTTATCTTTTTTTTTTTTTACCAACAAATCAGACTTTGTTTTTGTTTCTTCTCAGTCTTGTGTCTATGCTAAACATTGTTATCTTTATGTTATAGTTGATTGGTAAAACTCCATTGGTATACTTGAACAATATTACTGAGGGTTGTGTTGGGCGTGTTGCGGCCAAGCTGGAGTCGATGGAACCATGCTCTAGTGTCAAGGATAGGTATAATTCATTCATTTCATGAAGGAGAATCTGTATACTTTTATCACGACTTTTTGTTGTTGCTGTGCTGATGTTGGTACAGTCTCTTTCAATGTCGATTTGTCTCCATGAGAATGTTTTATCTATATGCTTTTCTCCATGCAGGATTGGATATAGTATGATTACAGATGCTGAAGCAAAAGGCCTTATCACTCCTGGAGAGGTAGATCAACACATATCAACTAATTCAATGTTTATTTTTCTGAAAGTTAGGCTGTAACCAAATTCTTTTAGTGGTGTTTTGATGGGCAGTTGATTCTTATTTATCTTGTTTCTGACACCATGCAATCTTGCTATATTTTTCCAACTGAAGAGTGTCCTCATCGAACCTACAAGTGGTAACACCGGCATAGGCTTGGCCTTCATGGCAGCTGCTAAAAACTACAAGCTCATCATTACCATGCCTGCTTCTATGAGCCTCGAACGCAGAATTATTCTCCGTGCTTTTGGTGCTGAGTTGGTTCTCACAGATCCTGCTAAGGGAATGAAAGGTGCTGTTCAGAAGGCTGAAGAGATACGGGATAAGACGCCCAACTCCTACATCCTTCAGCAGTTTGAAAATCCCGCCAACCCAAAGGTAAATTAACCACTATGCCACTATATAGTCAATGTAATTTCCAATGGGGTAAACCGATTACATGATGAAAAACTTCTACCAGATACACTACGAAACCACCGGGCCTGAGCTCTGGAAAGGAACAAATGGTAAAATTGATGCATTTGTCTCTGGGATTGGGACAGGGGGCACTATTACAGGTGCAGGAAAATATCTTAAAGAACAGAACCCCAACATAAAGGTCAGTTCATCATATCAATTTAGCATATTTATGTGGTTCTCTATTATCTAATTTCTGATTGTTTGATTATTGTGAGTTTCTCACCTTTTGTCTTATTTGTCTTTTAGCTATATGGTATTGAACCAGTTGAAAGTCCTATTCTTTCTGGAGGAAAGCCTGGTAAGTTCTGTTAAATTTAGTTCTGGATTGAGTGAAGAACTGACAAAATGCATGAGCATTGCCAATAAAATACTGTCATTGAACTTAAGTCCGAAGAAAAATGAAAGCTTGATTTGATAAATTAAGAGCTTAATAGAAGTTGAAATGGCAAACGTTGAGCTGAACACGGGGATTCGATCTAAACACCAGCTGATTGTGAGTGTGTTACCCGAAACTATCTGCAACATGCTTGATGAGGCCTGAGATTAAACTAGATATTATAAACTACATGATCCTATGTATGAAATCTATAGAAGCCATGTTAAAGAAATCATAGAGATTTTTTCACTCCAAAAGCACCCAATATCTTACACTTGAACTAACTCAGCTATAACACAATTTGTCTGTTATCTGATTTGCGTTCACCAACCATAAACATGCACTTTATTGATAACTTCATGTGATCACTGCAAGTTGAGGAACAAGTTTGTGATAGCTTGCTCTTCTTTCTGACACTACTCATTGTGAAGACAAGTCTCAACCTTTGAAAGTAAAATGTTTATGATTTCAAGGCTTACTGAAAAATTTTATGCCTCTTGAGAAATGTGAAATATGCTCTTGTTAGTTCTCTCTGTGAGTGTGAGCAATTTAATGCCATTAGCCAAGTAGTTGTATTTTTAAGTTTCTCCCTTTTGTATTATCTTTGAGAAGTTCCGTATGTTTAGCCAACTTTGTAGTTGGCACCACTGTAATTCCACAGGTTAAGAATGGTCTTTAAATGATGCTCAGGTCCACACAAAATTCAAGGAATTGGTGCTGGTTTTATCCCTGGTGTTTTAGATGTTGATCTCATAGACGAAGTAGTTCAAGTAAGATTCATTTTAAACTTATTATTTTTTCCAATCTGGATAGAAATATTTCAACCAATTGCACGGCTGTCAATCTAGGTTGATTTACAGTGACCTTTTGTTGCGCTGTGTTTAAATTGCGAGTTCCCCTGTACATTTCCAGGTGTCAAGTGACGAAGCAATAGAGACTGCTAAGCTTCTTGCATTGAAAGAGGGATTGCTGGTAAGTTCCATTACTTATGTTTTTTTCAAGGGTGGTGCAAAGTGTTCGACCATTTTTACTGGTTCTACTAAACAATGACATTTGATTCTGAAGCTTTAAATGTTATGCTACAGGTTGGAATATCATCTGGTGCAGCAGCAGCATCTGCTATTAAGATTGCAAAGCGTCCTGAAAATGCTGGAAAGCTCATTGTTGTAAGTCCTGCTTCTTTATCTTTGTTGATATAGTGTAAATCCTCAAAAGGCTTTTCAGATTTGATGCTTTACAAGAAATTGGCAACCGAATGACAACTGATCTAAAGAACCTTCTCTTAACAGTATCTCTTGGTGTCAACTTTCATTTATGAACTTCACTCTATGAAAAACGGGGTTCTAAATTATATATACATATGTTTTCTTGTACTCAGTTAGAGGTTGCTATATGGGTGGATTACTACTATCACGCCTCTGTCCAACATATGTAGGCTACATTTCTTTTCTTGGGATGTCCTAAATATATAGTTAAATTTCCATTTTGATAATAGCCTTTTGGTCCATTTATTGTTACACCCCCTATTTAATATATACATTACAATCAATTATATTTTATATTTTATATTTTATATTTTACCCCCTATAAGAGGGTCCATATACTTACTCTCATGAATCTTTGAAGCCTTTCAAGTATTTGGTTGGGTCAAAGGACACCATACAAAATGTGTCGACACCACTTATTAGCTATTTTACATGTTTGTGTTCATTTTTAGAGAAGCTGTTATGCTAATGTATTGTAGTTGTGATTACATCTCTTACATAAATTCATTTTGTAGCGTGATTCCCATTCAATATTTTTCTTTAACCTTGCCTACAGGTCATTTTCCCTAGCTTTGGGGAGCGATATCTTTCCTCGGTGCTCTTTGAGTCAATCAGAAAAGAGGTTGAGCACCAGCCTATCGAGCAGTGAACGGACTCCCGGGCTACACTGTGAATTACTTGGAGCAATACAATGTCGTTAAGGGACACATGCTTAGCTTCTTTCAGAGATGGAATAATGCAGAGACGACGGGTTCTCAAATCACTTTCTTGTATTTCACCTTTGCACTTGTGAATCATCCAGAGTTATACTTCATTTCTTCCCTGCTGCAATTGAATGTCTTTTGCTTTTCTATGAAGTTATTTGATGCAGTTTGTCATATATTATATGTCTGTGGATGTTTGTCTTATTATATGTGTGTGTTGCTTCACCTGAGAAATCAAATGCTTCTGTAAGAATTTGATTTTGCATGACAAATTTGCT
The DNA here is from genome assembly GCA_026008535.1 of Perilla frutescens. Classification (NCBI taxonomy): domain Eukaryota; kingdom Viridiplantae; phylum Streptophyta; class Magnoliopsida; order Lamiales; family Lamiaceae; genus Perilla; species Perilla frutescens. Next base: position 5,241,417 of record BRKX01000013.1, read on the forward strand.
TGAAAAATTTCTAGAAATTATTGGTTTACTCAAAAATCAATAGTTCACTCTCCTTTTTAATTGGTGGTTTCTTTCCCATTGAAATCGAAAAGAGATTAGGAAATTCTTAAATAATTTTCTGCGAAGGTAATTGCTACCCATGCTATTATAATCTTGTACTAAGACCATCATTATCAGTCAGTTTTGTGTTGGAACGGTCGAACGCCATGTTGACAAGTAAAAAAAGAAAAAAAGAAAATAGCATGCAGACCGCGGTTGAGAATGGGCAAACAGGTGAACGGGTGGTCTCTCTCCTCTCTCATCCACTTTTCTCCCCTCCAATAAAATGGAGACGTGTCTCCATTCTATTAGATATGTAAATTATATTTGAATAAATAGATAAAATTCATATAATTTTTATATAATATATTAAATTTTTTTAAAAAAAATATCAAAATTCATATTTTTTCATTCTCTATAAATAGAGTCCAATATTGCTATATTTTGATATATCTCAAATTTTTCAATATCTCATTTTATAACATTTAGCATTTTTTGTTTATCTTCCTATGGATCGGGGAAATATGAAAACTAGATCATAACTTCGCAATTGAGAAGCTCACACTATTCTTCATGACGACTTAATCGAGCACATATGGTAAAAATCAACACTAAATTTATATTGTTTTCATTTATTTTAATCGTCGTTTGTTTATTTCAATTTATGTTGAGTTTATTGTTATTTATGTTCTTGTTTTGTTTATTTTGTATTTTATCATATTGTCTATTTTATAAAAGTTTGTTATTTTATGTTATTACAATTTTCAATAATAATAATAATAATTATTTATTTTAATTATTATTAATTATATTATATTTATTAATAAACAAAAAGGAAAAATAATATATAATGTTGTGGTTGGGTGTTTGGAGTGGTTGCTGATAAACTATCAAATTATATGTGGTTGGGTTGGATAAAATATTAATGATGTGGAAGAGAGAGAAATTAATTAAATATTGAGGTGTTTGTCCTATTACTGATAATGGTAGTCTAATATGGCTGTCAAATGGGGTTGGGCCGGGTCAATTTTAATTGAGTGGCCCGGCTTGCCCAGTCCGAACCACTTCGGACTTAAAAATCATAGTCCACCCCAGCCCGAAATTTGGGTCGCCAGGCTAATTTTTCATTTTTTCACTAGGCTGGTCTGTCTCATTCGGGCCAATTTTTTCAGGCAGGACTAAAAAATTATGGCCCAGTCCGGCCCCAAAAGGACCGGGCCGGGGCTATTTGGACACCGGTACTTGTACATAGTGTTATTTATTTGGAGTAAAAGAACTTTCATTAACTACTCCAAATCCAAAGAAGCAAAATTCACGTTAGCTAGGGAAATTAGCACCTAATTGACTCGATCCTAAATGTTTATTAGGGTTAATGCATGAATTAATACAACATATTTTCATATTTAATTATTAAATTTTTTGAAATAATGGGGGTTTGGGAGGACCGTGAGTTTCCCAAGAAATAATACTGGGGTTTGGGACAGTGAGTTTCCGAATGAAATTCCAACCAGTTGGGGCATCGTTTTCATCAATTCATTGAGGGGAATTTTTAAGTTTGAGGAGACGAGTATTTTAGTATAAGAATCAATGATAAACACTGGCTGATGACAAATAGTTTAGCAGTTGAAAATCCAATTTTTAAATTACTAGAATTGTTAATTGCAAAAAAAAAATAAAAAATTAAAAGATTGTGATTCAATTACAATGTTTTGAAGGTTATGTGAAAATTGTAAGATAGAGTAACCCTAATGTGCAATTATTAACCCTGAATATTAAAATCAAATTGTGTTAGAGCAAGCGCAATAACATTAGCACTACAAAACATTATATAAAATAAAAATAAAAATGAAGGACAAACCCTTGTTTTATATTAGCCACAATGTCATAAATCTTTATCAATAATGTGTTGTGAACCTACCACAAGAAAGGAGGAAGACAGAACGTGTGCTCCAGCCAAGACTCCATTTTTGGGATTTGCAGAAATGGTAAAAGAATTGGGGAGATTGGTGGCAATGGGTTAATGGGTTTAAGTAGTTGGGCCTTTATTAATTAGTTTGGGCTTTCCTTTATTTGTTATTAAATCAAGGACATTGCTCCAATTGTACGGGGTTTATTTTATGCTTGAGTTATTGTCCACAAAACTATTATGTTGTAGGGTTTAAATACCAACTCCTATTCTATGAAAGGCAGCAGAAAGTTATAACTAAATTCCTTCCCTCTCGTTCTTCTTCTTTCTCTAAGCTTTTCTCCCATTTCTACCACCAAAGAATTATAAAAATTCCCACTTTATTAGAAGACTAGTCATTACAAACCAGAACTTGAATAGAAGAAATCAAGATCACAATATAATGCCAATACATAAGATAAATGAAGGGTGTGGTGATACTGATAAATTAAATGAAAAATGTACAGTGAACATGTAAATAAGATCCAGTGGAATAGTATACTTTGAAAATAAAATAAAATAAAGCACGAGACTGAAAGTGGTTATTAATTTTGTGAGAGTGATTGAAATGACACATATATTTGTATATATTGATAGGCAATCTTTGAGTTTGGCATCTTACCATTTTCAGTTATTGTCATATGTCCTATTCCAATTATTACTCTGATTTTTTACTATTTGCTTCTCTTGTAACAATGTGACAGTACATGCATATACTACAAAATCATCGATTCAATTTCCCATTATGCGATTGTTGATTTATTTTTTTGAATTGAATAAATTAAGAGTAACACTATTCCAAATTAGTATCCTGTATTTGCATTTTGTTTTTAGGGTTGGAACTTTGCGATTGTTTGTAATCTATAATTTCTAAGAAGCTAATTAACTATGATTTCATATATGTGAATATGTATGCATACGTAAAAAAAAAATTAAGTGACCTATCTATATTTGCTAATTTGCCTTCTTCAATTCGGGCTTGTCGTATAAATAAACGTAACTAAAATATATTAATTACTAAATACTAATTAGCTTATAATATATATAATTTGGAATCCAAGATCTTATATATATATATACAATATAATATGCTCTATTACAAATCATTACGCCCGCAATTGTCACTTGTCAACCAAGAAGAAAATCTAGAATGAGGTGTACCTTCTGCTTCATTATTTTCAAAAGTTCCCAGTAATTTTTTTAGTATTCAAATGTTTTTATACAAAAATAAATGTATTCCGTTGAATTGAGTTTTATCCTTATTATTTTGGTTTTCTTCAAATGCATTAAAATGAAATAAACTACGAAAATAGATTAGCAAGTGCATGAACTAAATACTAAATCTTAGTCAGTTATAAAATGGACTTGGTTAAAAATTAAAAAAAATCATATTTTTTAATCGAAATGCATAAAAAAAAAAAAACTTAATATGGTTTTGTAAGATGGGGTGTGGATGTTTCTGCATCATGTGTGATGTATTGCTGTAAAAATATTTATAAAATAAAGTATATTTTAAAATCTTAAAATTTAAAAAATACCATGTTGATTTTCCTATATATGGTCTAATATTTACCCATAAGCAGAACGGAAATTGCCCAAAGTCGAAACTAATAGAATTTGTGTTGATATATAAATATATACTGATATACCAAGAAGTGAAATTATGCATTTACATATACACTGAAACTACAAATTTATTGCTCAAGTGAAATTAAAGTCTCGTATCTGGTACATCGTGGACATACCTTGAATAAACCGCATTTTCGTATATTAAAATCTACAAACCATATTAAAAAGATAAATCGTACTAGACAAGCCTCTTGCAACGGCATTGTATACATATATAAATGATTTCAACCTCAAGTGTATTAATGATGTTTGATTAAGATTAATTTAGTAAATTAGTGAAGCTTTTTAATTTTGTGGGTGCATGAATGTGAATGTGGCAGGTGATTAATTCTGACAAACTCTCTGTTCATTCCTTTTGAGTTTGTCAAACAACTCTAAACACCCAAATCATATGTCGTTTTCATCTAGATCGATTTGCCTTCATTAATCTATAATTACTTGTTGTCGTTTTCAACTTTTTCTCCATTAATCAACAATTATTATTGAAATCTTTCTTGCATTCATTTCTTCAAGTGTGCCCATTTCAACTTAATTAATTGTTAACTACTTCATCTAGCTCATACAATTAAACACATATCCTTTTTTGTTCTATTAGACACTATGTCGCGCGGATCATTATTTTAATTAACAGTTTTTTTTTTTTAATCTTGTTTGCACTTGGCATGCATAATCTGGATTTTTTTTCTACTGATAATATTAATTTTATTGTATATATGATGACAAAAGAAACATACATGAAATTAAATCGAGAATCTGCTGGATTTTGTAAATACACTCATTCCATATATACACGATTAATAAAATAAAAATACGATATAAAACAACAAATTCTGACTATATATAGACACACACACACACACATATATATATATATATTATTATATTATCAGAAGCAACTCAACTATACATGGTCCCAACGATAATCTAAACTAGTCTAAGGAATATATAAGTTAATTAATCAGACCAGTTTATAATTAATTTCGATGGAAAATTAAAATTAATTAAGCAAAACACAAAATAGCAGTCAAGTTTGTCGCACTTAAGCTCACTCTCCCAAAATTAGGCCCAAAATTAAACAAATACTTAATGTTTGCCATTATAGCACACAAATCCTACTACATCTAAAAAGGGAACGACTTGAAATTAAATAATTCAGATATTCATGGGAATTAGGTAAATTATTACATATCTAAGCCAACTAACTTGAGCATAATTGTTAGACATGTATAATTGTAATTATTTATTTAATTTATTAATTACAATGTGGTATATAGTAGTTCGAAGGCCTTCTTTGGATTCTTTTTTGGTTTGTCTCTATGCAAGAAATAAAAACCACAAGCAATCCTTATTTAATCTTAATTTTTAATTCATGGTTTGTCTATACTTGAGTTGACAGAATACTTTATTGAGAAAGGGTAATTAAAAAAAAGGAGAGCAATTCTTTTAGTTGGTTCGGACAAAATCAGTATAAACTAAAGTCTACTCTCCATAATTAATTAATTTAATTGTGTTACAATCAGTGTTGTAAAAATCGGCCTAGGCGGCCGCCTAGGCACTAGTCGGTACCTATCCGCCGTGAAAAGGAGCTAGTCGGCACTGTTAGGCGGGCGGCCCGCCTAGGCGGATTTGTGCGGCGCCTAGGCGGCCGCCTATTCTATTTAAAAAAAAAAAAATCTTATTTTCAGAATTAAAATTAAAATTTAAAACTGGAGGGATTAATAATTAAATTTAATTAGAATTTAGAAGACATAAATTAATAATTAAATTTAAATCTTATTTTTGCTCTTGATATGCTTATTTATTTTAGATTTTGGATGATTTATGTTTATTTTATTTTGGCTCTTGATATTATGTTAATGAATTTTGAATAATTTAATTTTGATATGTTTGTTTTATTTTCAATTTTGGATGATTTAAACTTTAATTTATATTATTTGAAATGTTAAGATTTATGAATTTATATATGATTTTTTTTATATTTATTAAGAAATATATAAAATAATAAATTAAACGCCTAGAATCCGCCTATGTCCCGATATAAAATAATAAATTAAACGCCTAGAATCCGCCTAGGTCCCGCCTAGGCGCTCCAGGCGCTAGGCCCCCATCGGCCGCCCGACTAGCGCCTAGCGCCTTCTGCAACCTTGGTTACAATAAGAAATTAATATAGATTTTCCCCAACTTATAAATGACGAATGCATTATAATTAGTTCTAATTTGAGCTCGAACAATAATTGAGTTGATAGATTTGTAGATATGTTTTTTATGGTATATTAATTAAATCTTAGTTAAAATATACTATAGTCATAATGGATTGAGGATATATGTGATGCCGAGTATTAGAATAATTATAGATATATGAAATGGACTTAGAACTATAGAAAAATATATTCGCAAAGAATAATGCTAGTCAGCCAGATTTTGGCTAGTCAGAATCTAATTTTTTGATGATTAATAAAATTGTATTATTAATAAATTAATTATGTTAATTATTAAATGTTATGTTTTTACTATATTATCTTTCTGTCATGAAATTAGTGATTTGTAATTAATTATTAAAATCACTCCAGAAGCGGATCGGAAGAAAGGGGCGCAACTTCATCTTCTTTCTTTTCTTAACTTCTTTATTTTTTTTCCATCTTCGATTTCTTCAGAATTGAAACACATATAGAGTTACCCTAATTATTATGGAGAGCATCAATGTAAATTTATTGAATAATTAGTGTTTTATTAATTAAATTAATTAATTATCAAAATCACTACTCATTTGCAAATTGGACATTCTTTTACAAGGATACGAAATTCTCTATTTTAAATCATACTCGATCTCTTACTTTTTATGTCATCCACAAACATTACGAGTATTGAATTATATCCTAAATTAAAAATAACAAATATTAATAATTGGAATATAATTGAAGATGAATGAATCCTTTTAAAAGATAATAATTCAACAACTTTATATGAGCGCAGTTTTTGGATTTTGTGCAACAAGATACCGAAACATTTCCTCGAAGTAAATTATAAATATATACAAACCAACTCCATCATCAACACTTTTTTTCCTTTATAATTTTAAAAAATTTAATTTAACCCCCCCAAGAAAAAAAAGATTCAACAAGAAAACACATTCACAAAACGAGAAAAAAAAGACATTCTTTCACTGAGACAACATTTTACACAACACAAAAATCTCAAGAATATTATTACATGTAACGAGACACAAACACACACGCCTGCACATAAACAAAAGCCAACTTGTTCAAACTATTTTATTTTTTTGTGTCTTAATTTGAAAAATGTGACGTGGCACCGTGTCGTCGGAGGTGGGGTTTTCCGGCGGGCGGCGGCGAGACGAGTGATACGACGACGTCTGCAAATGCTCCGACTATAAACTTGTGAGTATGCTTAGGGTTTAACGTTAGATAACACAAAAGCAACTCATTCAAGAATTCCCAATCAGCCTCAACGTCGCTCAGATCACGAGCTTCAATCATTTCAAGCATGGATTGTCTGAAATCGTAATAAGGGTCCGGCGAAAATGTCTGCACCGCTACGCCGCCGCCTACCACGGCGTCTGATCCCTGCGGCGGAGGCGGTTCGGGCAGCTCGAATATAGAGTTTGAGCTGCCGGGGGAGGAGAAGAAGAAGCGGTGGGAGGCGAAGGCTGAGGTGAAATCTGGGATGCAGTCATTGTCGGAGTCGGCGGAGGAGGAGGAGAGGAAGTCTTCTTCGGTTGCGGCGGCGGCGGTGGCGGAGGAGGGGGAGAAGGTGCGGGATTTGGAGGTTGAGGAATCGGAGTAGTTTGCGTCGTAGAGAGAGTTGAAATTCTTGAAAAGTGTGGGATTTGTGGTGGCCGAGAATTGGTGGTCTTGGTCTTGTTCGTCGTCGGTGTTGACGGCGGCGGCGGGCGGTTGGGAGAAAGTTATGGTGGGAAAGCACTTGAACTTGGAGAAGCAGATGTTGAAGCTCTTCCACATGAGGCTCGACATTTTTTTTTTCTTTCTTTTTTTAAGGTTTCAGTCGTTGGATGATGAGTGTATACTACATATATAGTTGACTCTTTACAAAATTATAATAAAAAGCGTTATTTTGCCCTTTATTAAGGCTTATAATAATATTATTGTTGTCATATTTTTGTGTTTAAAGTGTAAAATGCTCGTATCTTGTAAATTAAATTATAGGGAAAATTATTTTCCCTCATACATTTTGACTACACACTGACACTACTCGTACTCGATCTCTTGCTATTGATTTCTTAATTAATTTCTTCTTCTCCTAGAAATCAGATAGGGTTGAGCATACGGTCATTTTGATTGAAAATCGAACCGAATCGTTTAAATCGATCGAGTTTTTTGATAATTTTTAACTGAATCGATTGAAGGATTACATTTCAACTGCACCGAATCTAGCTCGATCGGCTTCAATTTTAATCGATTTTCAATTTCAACCGAATTTCACCTCCTTTTTTCTTTACAAAACTTGAAAACCAAAAAATGTGAATGGGGTCCTCTATTTCAATTAAGTATTTCATCTTATATTACAAACATTTGATTTATATTATTTGTATTTAATAAATTAAATAATTGTCCACTAAACAACATTATGATAAGTTACACATTAATACCCGACCTTTCAATCTGTTAATAAAAATGTCATGATCTTTGAATATTTACAGTTTAGTGTCTGATCTTGTATTTTTTTTTTATCAAATCTATTATAAAGTCAACTTTCCAGTATCCTATTATCTATGTGGATCGTCAGAATTCTAAGGTGGATTTTTATAATGTCACATCAGATAAAAAAAATTAAAAATGTAAATTTAAACCATAAAATAATGTGTTCACAAATAGAAATAAAAATAGGACCATTCCCAATTTTAACTCTACCTAGTCATCTCATCTTTAAAGATTAAAATCATCTCCTAAACATTAAGATCTATTATATATCTGGAATATGAAGTAGAATTTAGTTGTGATCATGATCATTGTTGATTGAAAATTAAATAAAACATATTTCCTAATTAATTTTTTTAAAACAATAATATTGATAAGAATATGAAAATATACAATAAATAAATATGTTGAAATATTCGATGACATCATACACCAAAATATTTGTTTTTATTGAATTGGAAGTCAAAATTATCTATATTGACAATGGTCCAGTCGTCGTTTAATCTACAACGTTGCTTCAAAAATGAGATATTATTGAAATTTTGATAGAAATGACAAAAAAATGATTGATAGAATAGACAAATTTTGGTCGAAATTTCATCGATAAAAAACAAGGCATCACATTTTTTGGAATTTCTTTTTTCAATATAAAGGTTTCTATTTTTCTATTTTATTTTATTTTACCCATTTTTTTTTATTGAAATGTTTTAATCCAAACTTAGTATTAATAAAAAAAGATAATTAGCACAATTTTCCTTATTTTAATTTGAGGAATCTGATTCATTTCCATATTACATAAAAAATAAACCAAACGCAGTAATGTTAAAATAAGGAATTAGATTATTTTCTCAAGTTAGATTTCGTACCAACCAAATGTTGCCCGTATTTACTAAAAAGTTGGTGTATTTTTTTTGAAGGTAACCTCACTTTATCACTATGCAATTCTCACATGAACAAAAAAAAAGTTAGTGTATTATAATAATGGATTTGATGGTGAGCTCAAGGGTGAGACTATAAAATAGATTAGATATCTAAACTCCTCGATCATCCAACTTTGTCGATAAGAACAACTTTTCTATGCTATGAATTTAGTTAAAAACATCTTCAGTGATTTATTCTTAAACAACAATATTCATTATCTTCCCTCAAAACACATAAAAAAAAATTCATTATCTATTGAAACGGTCTCATTCTCGAGGGCCGAGATGAATTGGATTTTAGTTCGGCAAATGGATATATACATATATATCTGAAATAAATTATAGTCCAAAGTTGGAATTTAATTACATGTAAAACAAAATTGGATCCGACTTTACATTTCTGAATTAATTTGTGCATTGAGATTTATTTAAAACCGACTTACATGTCTGCTCGTTGAGATAACTTATGGGTAATTCTATATATTCACAACCCCGATTTTCTCTTCACAACCCCAAATATAATTAAAATATAATTATTATTTTTATGGACCTTTCAACCCTTTAAATTCTATATCCTTCCTTATCACCCCATCATTCCTCTGCAAATATATATTTTCACATTTGTTCTTTCTCTTCTTCATAATTCATATACACAAGAATATTTAAAAATCATGAAGTGGCTGACTTCGAATCAGAAGTCTCATTTAATTTTCAATTCTCCCATTATTTCCTCTCCCTATTTTAGTGTTTTTGAGCAACATAGCCAGCCTCCATATCCGGATAATTAGTATCAAAATGATTTCATTGTGATATAATAATTTATTTGAGATCATAGTTTGTAATTTATGGATTTCTTTCAATTGCTTACCATGAGATGTTTAAGGACAGACATACCTAGAAAGATATATTATTAGACAAATAAGCACTACAGGCCTGCAACGTAATATTACTACTCTCTCTCTCTCTTTCAATCCAAATGCAACAACAATTTATATGTTCATGAAATAGAAATAATCAATTGCTCCCAGTTCTGATTAGTGGCGCCAATAATGTGGTCAATACAATTATACTCTACTAAAAGGATGATATGAGTTCTTGTTGGATTTGCAAAATTATATTTGTAGAAGATTGGAGTTCTGATTTAAGATAAATTCATAGAAATTTTAGTTAAAAATATGTTGGGGGTTGTGCGTAGAGGCTTAGATGGGTTATTGAGTGTTGTGTTTTTAATTAAGAGAATTTAAAGGGTAAAAAAGTCTAAATTATTAATATTTATATTTTAAGAATTTAAGGGGTTATAAGGAGAAATTTGGGGGTTGTGAAACACACCCATAACTTATATGGCTTATATGTATACACTAGTTGATGAAGATTCTCCTAAATCTAATGAAATTAATTTGATTGGTTTGGGTCATCACGCATTGGAGAAGACGTCATCTATGGACAAAATGTTTACATGGCCCAATGTATAAAAAGTTTCAAATCTCTTTTTGGGACGACCATGTCTCATGTCTCTCATCGTTCATCACCAACAAAGACGGTTGTGAGGGGAGAGAGAAAAAAACTGTTTTTATATATTAAATATTATTTTTAAAATTATGATGAATAATTAATTGTAGTAATTAAGGTATCCTCGAGCATTTCCTTACAAATGATTAATAAATAATATAGTATATTTTTTAAGAGTGACAAGTGAATACTTTTCTATATTAACACATGAAGATTTTCCTCAATTTTTCAATCTACAGCGAATGGTACGAAACGTAAATGCTAAACTGGTGCACATGAAATCAACTCATATTCTCAAATTTTCTGGATTTCAATATTCAGCCCACCTTCTCATATCATAGTTTACAGTTATTAAATATTTTTGTGATCATCCGTCATTTTATTTATAAGCATGCCGCCCACATAAATTAATCTTAAGAATTATTTGAATTCGTAAAATTACGATCGATTGTGACATAATTATCCCGTAAATTTTAAAATGTGGCAGCTTTAATCGTTAGTATCAATTATCATCCTAAAATATATAATTAGGACTACACGTTAATTGTGCCTTAAATTTTTTAAGAAATAAATTTAAGGCCGACTCCCCAATTAGATATAAATTGACAAATTTTTTTAACCACTATACAAAATTTTGACTATAATTAGATATAAATTGAGAAAAACAAGAAAAAAGAAAAAATAGGAAATATATATAGGAAATAAAATCATAGTGAAATCTCAATGGGTGTAGTGATTGGATTGGAATGGCTACAAGAATGAAAGAAAGATGATTTATAATAGTTTTTGCTAACACATTAATTTACATGTTTGTACACACATAACATCAAGCAGACCCCTTCTCATTGAGCCTGGCCGCCGCCGCCACCGTCTCCGCCACTCCGCCGGGATGTGTCTTCATAGCAGGATCATTGCGCAGCTCCGCGCTTATAATCCCCTCGGCGTCTTCCCGCGTCGCCGCCTTGTCCGCCGGGAGTTTCGCGGCCGCCCCCTAACACATAACACAAATTAAAATATACGAGAATATAGAAGATGTAACACGATTAATTTAATTAATTAGTAGGCCAAAACCTAATAAAAAAATGAAGCTCCAAATTAATTAACATAAAAATTACCGATAATACGTCCGCCAGCTTCACTTTCCCCTCCTTCCCGACCAAACCGTCGTTGTACGCTGCGGCTGACTGAGCCACCGCCGCGATCCCGCCGGGAGAGATGAGATTAGAGCCCGTTGCCCTGCATTCCGCCGCCTGTATCGCGGCGGCGTCGCTGTGGTCGACGGCTTTATCTCCGACTGTCCGGCCTGCAGCTTCCAGTGCTTCTCCTATAGTCACCATGGCCTTCCTGCGGGCACCTCCTGTCGCGGCCAACACCGGCGTCGCCTGATAGTACTTCCCCACAACCTATTTTCACAATCAAATTAAAATTTTGAATTTCTTCAAATTAAAATTCTGCCTAAAAAACGTAGATATATATTATAATGTGATTTATAACCTGTCCAGCAACAGATTCGGTGATTACAAGAGAGCCGGGAAGATCAGTTTCCACGACGGTGACGCCGCCCTGCCTAGCGGCGTCGGTGACATCGTGGTGGTCGACGAGGCCGGCTCTCTCGTTGATAGCGGCGGCGGCCTGCATGGCGGCGGCAGGGCCAGCTTTCTGCGTTTGACCTAACACAGTGGTTTCGGCGGCCTGCATCATGGCGGCATCTTGCGGCGCGATGGGCTGGTTCGCGAGGTCGCCGGAAAGCTTGAAGACGTCGCCGTATTTGATGGGCTCTTGCTGCGGCTCCGCCGCCTGTGGCCGTACCGGTTGTTCTTGACTCATAATTAATGATGTTTTAATTTGCTGTTACAATTTTTGCAAGTTGATGTGAAACATTTAAATAGATATTAATATGGTGATTGAAAAGGAATTGTGGTGTTGGCAGATTTTGAAGATATATAGGTGGCGGATGTTTCTTGGAACAGCAGGCGTTGATGGTGCACGTGGTAGCTCCGGGGCGGCGCCGCCGCTTCAGAAGAAGCTATTTCGGTGGTTTTTGTCTTTGTCTTGGTGGTTATAACTCTCACCATCTGTATTCCTTTTCTACCGGAACAGTAAATTATTAATTGAAAATAAAAAACTGAATGGTAAAAAAAAAATCTTATTTTAAAAGTGACACCAAGGATCGTATGTAACATGAAATCAAATGTGATTGTAATATATGACAATATAAGTATTTATAAATGTGTATTGATAAAGTACAATATGATGTACTATATATAATAGCCGTGGTGTACCAAATTTTGGTATATAACTCAGTCACATCAAAAGTCATGTACCTACTTTTCTAAATAGATAATCTCCTTCAAAACATCCTACATCACTCATGGTATATACATAACTTTTGCAGGTCCCACTATTATACCATTCATTTTTAATATATATATATATATATATATTACTTTTATACATAATTAATTAATTAATTTTTAAATATTACTTTTAGATATAAATATTTCAAAGTTATTATTAAAGATTTTATTTAAATTTTTTAAATTAAAATGAATCAAGTTTTTTACCAAATAATAAAAAAACCGATAATTTTATTCATACTAGAAAGATGAGTACAACATTGAGAAATAAAACACAAAGGTTACATAAAATGAAATATTGAAATACATAAACACTTCTTAAACTAACTAGTTATTAATATTATTATTACCATATTTTGCCCAAATATGCTCAATCAAGTCGGCTCGAAGCTTGTGATGCTGTTTCTTATCTCGTAGCTCTGCCTCTATATTTACTCAAGCAGCAAAATCAGATGGAGCTCCCGATGTAGCAAGATTGATCTCGTTATTGGTGGATTATAACATTGGATACAATTCACTTGATAGTTTGAGTTAAAATAAAAATTCGGGCGACGAAAGTTGAGATTTTGTTGGGGAATGTTGGAATTTGTTGGGAGAAGGTTTGGATTTTGGGGTGGATAGTTGAAATTTTCTTCTGGATATGAAGAATTATAGAAATTGGTCCAATGATTTCTTTCCATATTGAAATTTGAAAATTTTTAGAGAGAACAATATACAAATGATAGTTAGATACATATTCGTAAGATGTGTATAAATCGATATCAACACCAAAATAGTTCTACTTATAGATCTATTTTCCCTTAATAGTTTCTTACCCATAATGATTAAAGTAGATTTCTATAGTGGAAAAGAAAGATTGATAGATGCATGCAGACTGCCAAAGGTGAGAAATGACACATGACTGCCCAAAGGTGAGAAATGACACATGAATGCTAAAAAGTTGGGATTGCATACATGACTGCAAAATGTATTAAATGCATCCAAAAATTAATTCAAGACATCCAAACAACACATACATTGCAAATAGTGAAAATAAATATCTAATTTAGGGGATTTCCCATTTGGCAGTTAAAAATAAATATTGTAAAGAGTACGAGAATTTTGATCAAAATAAATAATCAAATCTAAAAACACAATTAAATAGAAAGAAAGAAAACTAAGTAAAATGAATTGAGGATAGAAATTCAAATAAATAAAATCAAAGAAAAATGAATTGAAGATATGAATTAAAAAATTAAAATAAAATATTTTAAAGTTATCATTAAATATTATTTTTAGTTATAATTTTTTTTTTAATTTTTATGCCTGTCAATTCAAAATAAATGTGAAAATTAATACGTCACATAAAAATTATATTTTAAAAATAATTCCCAAAAATAAAAAATTAAATAAAATGAATTGAAGATAGAAAATAAATAAAAGAGAAAAAAGGAATTAAGTAAAATCAATCGTAGAGAGAAAATGAAAATTAAAATAAGTCCATCCATCAAGTAAAATGCATTGAAAAATTAAAAGAGATCCATCGATTTGATGAAAGAGAAAAGGAAAAGAAAAAAAAATAAAAAAGGGGAAGGGGTTGGGCAGAGGTCTGTTTTTTTGCAGGAGGAGCCACTCTTTTTTTTTGTGAATGCATGCACGCTCCAACTTCTCATCAGCGGTGACTCACACTGAGTCACACGCATTCAACAATGCATTTTTCTTCAGTTAATGGTACATGCAGTTAATCTCATTTTTAACTTTGTAACGATATATTCTTCTTTCACTATAGTATGTACCAAAAATTAGTACATACAAACCCATTTGTACAAAAAAAAAATCAGATGCTCTAAGAATGTTAGAGAGATGCTAAGCATGGAGAATATCAAAATTACAGAAATGATATGTACACAAGCATAATTTCAAATTTACATAATTCACTAGACGCTAGTTGATCAAAAATAATGTCTACATGAGGATAAGATCAAAATTAGAGGATTCACTAGGCACTAGTTGACCAGTCTAGACGCCTAGTGTAGTGCCTAGCCTGCGTAAGTTTTTTTTTTTTAAATAATTCGTTCACTATATATGCATTAAAAAATATAATTAATACAATATAATATATTTATTATATATCCATATAAAAATATACACAATTCAATATATTATGGCATACATGTTATTTATATTAAAAAGTTCATATATAAACACAACTTAATATTTGGCAGGATGAATAATTACTTGGCCAAATAGATGAAGGTCCTTAAATCGACCTCTGAGAGAGCCAAACTCTTAATTTTAGGCGTCAATTTCTCCAACAATGGATAATAAAATAGTACGATTTCAAGACCGCTTCTCTACTAACATGTTGATAAAACGTGAATAGAAGATGAAATACGATTTGAAAACCAGACCACCGGTGTACACGCAAACCAAAATCATGCTTGATCTCGTGTCGTTTTGGTCATGTGAACGATAGTACACCACCCCCCGAAGGCACATTCTCATGGCTTCAACGAGCCATGAAACCTTTCTGGACAGCCAGAAGATCCTTAATAGTTCCAAATTCATCATAATTTGTCTTAAATTGTACAGTACTAAACTGCAAAATGAAATAAGAAACATTTTTATTTAGTATTTACATTCGTTACTACACTTAATAATTACTGGTATCCTTGGATCATTTGAAAATGCCTGATTTAGAATACTGGCATCTGGCTTGTTACCTCTAACCCGTTTCCTGCAAATCGGAACAAATTAAGATCCAGTTACACAAGGGAAAATGTCGAGTTTACCACGAATGCATGTTGAAAAATAAGAGTACAAATATGGAAACCATTGCATTTCAGGCAAGAATGGTTTTGGATGTCAACAGATGAACGACTCACCATCTGGATCGAAGAAGAATGCCTGCTTCGTCTTCCCATCTGGTTGACTCTTTTCATGCATATCAATTCCTTTACCCTGTTCAGGAAAAAAGAGCAAATCTTTCGTAAGAAAGAGGGAAAACGTGAAATCTGGAAATCGAGTTGCTCTTTTCTACGGTTCAATAGTAAGTTACACATCTTAGAAATAATATTGCAACTTACAGCAGCCATAACTAATGCTATGAATTTGAATATGCTTTTTTTTTTCTTTCAATTTTGTTGTTGTAATGTAGCGTGGCTGCGATGCAAGGATGCTACTGAACACGTCTAAATATCCAGACAATCAAACTAAATTTTGGTTGCTTGGCATTTCCAGCTAGAAATCCCCAACCAAAGGAAAAAAAACTTTTCATCCATGGTTATATAAAATGCATGAAAGAATTATAAGAATAACAACTTCATCTACTACCAATGAGCAGATATTTTCATTGCTCTTAAAAAAAGATTATAATAAAACCAGAATCCCTAAATATACTAAAGGAAAACACACACACAAAAGATAACATTGGAAAAGCAAAACTTAAAAGATCCTACACTGGCTCCGACCCAGTTATCATGTGCTATCTCATTCTTCTACACAAAGTTCTAAGTGAGGCCAAGAGCAGGCTATGAAAGGGAAGTCCTTCATGAACCGACCATTTATTGGTGAGGGAATTTACGAGCATACATATATGGCATGAAAATCCAGAGCAACTGTTGACATAATAGTGGAAAGTCCAGCCAAGTTCTCAAGCTATCAAACACCCTGTATGCCCCAACTGACTGCACAACCACACCTTCAACAAGGTCTTGATTATAAATAATAAAATAAAGCAATCAAATTCAATCTATTTATCAGTGTGAATCCACAAAATTCATATAAATGATAAACAAAAAGACATAGATACAGCCAAGGAGGTCGACTCGGAGAACACCATAAGTCTCAATATTGCCAATGACAATCGATATGTATCATCCAGCCACATTAAAAAAAACCTCAATCACACATCTGCAAACATACTCATACACACAATAAAAAAGCCCATCTGCACAATTTGCACGAAACATCGAAGAGAGACTTCACATTGTGCACCTTTACTCTCAAGCAAAGGAGTCAAAACCTCAATCACACATCTAGACATATTCATACACACAATAAAAAAGCTCATCTACACTATTTGCAAGAAACATTGAAGAGAGAGTTCACATTCTGCACCCTTACTCTCTAAGCAAAGGAGTCGAAACCTCAATCACACAACTGCAGGCATACTCATACACACAATAAAAGAGCTCCTCATCTACACTATTTGCATGAAACATTGAAGAGAGATTTCACATTGCGCACCCTTACTCTCTAAGCCAATGAGTTGTAACCTCAATCACACAACTGCAGACATACTCATACACATA
Source organism: Perilla frutescens (assembly GCA_026008535.1). NCBI lineage: Eukaryota > Viridiplantae > Streptophyta > Magnoliopsida > Lamiales > Lamiaceae > Perilla > Perilla frutescens. Next base: position 5,258,784 of record BRKX01000013.1, read on the forward strand.
ATAAAAGAGCTCATCTACATAATTTGCACGAAACATCGAAGAGAGACATCACATTGTGCACCTTTATTCTCTGAACAAAGGAGTCGAAATCAGGTACATAAAAACAGATATGGTGGCCTCTCGGAAGATTCTTTGGATCCGCCACAGCCGAGGCGGCGCTCCATGGACCTTCTGGAAGCATGGTGGTAGGGTCCCTTTCTATGAGGTGCAGGAACATAGATGAACCAAGCTTTAACCATGTCACCTTAAATTCGAACTTTGGAGACTCCACTTCCTCAAACCCAAAAACCTTCATTTAAAAAAAAAACTCTAATCAAGATCAAGATCACTTTTTTTTTCCTCGTTACACTATTCAATTATTTACATGATTAACCACAAATACACAATACGCAGTGAATGTTATCACTCACTCTAATTTTCTTCTTTCTACTGTCAATTAACATCACTATACAAAAAATAAAATAAAACGAAACATATAGACTTGCTCCAAAATCAATACTACTTACTGACTCGAATACTAAAATTCCACAAAACCCACAAAAATAAACCAGCCTTTTTTTTTTACTCTATTCTCATAATCTCTGCCAAAACAATTTTTTTTTTGAGAATATCCAAAACAAGAAAATTGAAAATCGAAAGGATGTAGAAAGATGCACCTCTTTATAGAAATTGGCAAGGCGTCGAATATCCGATGATTCTCTGGAAATATGATTGAGGCAAGCTGCCATTATCACTTCGATTTTCACTTTCTGGTACAGCGAATTCTTGTATAGTCTCGCGGCGCCGTTTTGTGCAATTGTGCACACACACTCCAGAAAAATATAATACAGTATAATATAATCCTACACCTCGCCACGTGTACTCATAAAAATACTCAATGAGTCGTATCTCATCTTCTTTCTAAAGCTTATAATTATGTACGATTTGATTTTTCTAATATAATAATTTACTATATTTTCCGATTATCAATACATAATATTTATTAAGAATATATTATCGATATATTAAATACAGTTACCAAATATCATTACAAATTTATAAAAACCAAATCAAATTTATGATATATATATATATATGTTAACTATCTCATATATTTTTTTAATTTTTTGCAAATATAATATTCATAGTTAATATATCTCATAGTTAATAATATATGATTTTAAAAAATATTGAATTGTTAATATATATTAGATCCAACATTAATCATTTGTATGATAATAATGAAAATAATGTATTATTATTATTATTATTATTATTATTATTATTATTATTATTATTATTATTATTATTATTATTATTATTATTATTATTATTATTATTATTATTATTATTATTATGTGTGTGTGTGTGTGTGTGAAATTTATTTCTTTAATATTTTTGAACCAAGCAAATTATATTATGAAATAAGGGAATACCATCTTCCGAAAATAGTAGTTGATATAATCGAAAGATTGAGGAACAAACAAATTCATCCATATTATATTTTATAGCCTAGCTCGTCTATTATCTGGGGGTTGTTTTATTTTTTCCTTATTCACATTGAGTTTGTAGGTACACACGCCGTAATGTATTAGTGTTGTTTTATTGAGCCTACATACAACATTAAACACTATTATATTCTTCAAAATTGAATTCCCAAAGTCGTTAAACTAATGTGAACTGAAGTAACATTTCAAAGGCTCAATTGCAAAAAATGAAATGGTTGGTAACTCAATGGCAAGACACATCGAAATTAACAGTAATAATATTAATTTATTCAAACTATATATGATGCGCTTTTAAAAGGTGGCGGCGGAGGATTTAGGAGGCGGGAGAGGAAGCACGGTGGTCGGGGGTGTTGTCGTCGGCCTCGAATGGAGTGATGCCCCACGCCACCTGCTCACCCTCGTCTAGAATCTGTTCATTTTCATTGACATTAGGAGGGGGAGGAGCATGGCGGTGGGGGTTCCGGACATGGAGCCAAATGGGAGCTCCATTTGGACTGATGATGTCCCACACCAACTTCTTATTTTCATCTACAATTTCTTCTTCAGCAAAAAACAACGATGAATCATCTTCTAATTTACGAGCCATAGAAGGGCTCATGGTGAGACCCAAGAGCCCAATAAGCAATAAGAGAGAGTAAGCACGACGCATTTTGCTTGCTTAATTTGTTGGTGAATTCAAGAAAAATGAGCTAGGCCTTCACCATTTTTATACTAGTGGATGAATAAATTTGTTGGTCAATTAATTTTATATATACTTGATCGATCCTATTTGGGCAATGTCACATTAATGCATTTTCATAGGTTGACGGCTAATTTTAGTAAACAAATTTAACACATGTTGACTAGATTGTCCTAGTATTTGTTATTAAGATTTTGATTCTTTCAATATCTCAAATATTTAATTAGTCTATTTGAAAGTTACCAAAATAAGATTATTTGATTTTTTTTTTTTTTTGCAATAAAAGTTATAAAAAAAAATCATAGTTTTGAATTTTGTGATCCATGCTATCAAGATATAATGTTGCCCTGGTAACATGCCTGTCATCAGATTTTCCTATAAATTGGATTATATTATTTTAAAAATTACAAATTAATACGTACATGAAGTAATTTACGTAAATTTGAAGTCCAATATTTGTTACTCCATTTTTTATAGAAAAAAGTTTACCGACGGTGATGATGGTGTGGCGGTGGCGGTGCAAATGTGCGATATGGCCAAAAATTGGAGTAAAGAAAAAAAAATTGAACTTTTATATTCGTTTTGAAAAAAATAATATCCAAGTGATAATATTTAGTTTTATATCGTTGGGGGTATACACGTGGACATATAAGTTTGTTGAACACATGTATATATTTTACTAGAAATTTAACTTATGTTTTATTTATAAACATTAAAAGTTAAAAAAATAGTGTTGTACGTGACACATTATTTATTAAAATTTATGTTTTAATTACAAATATGATCATAGTTCATAATTTTAAGATAATAAATCCCCCTATAAATTAAATTTATCCAAATGGCGGAACTGAGAGAGCCTGTGAGAGACTTGCCCCCCAAGCAAAAAAAAAAAAGTTTACATATATTTTTTTTAAAACAAAATTTAGTATATATAATTATTATTAAAGAACAATTCAATTTCTCAATGAAAAATATCTGATTCTGTCCTTGACTGACAACACATGCAATTTGGAATTCATACACAAACTTTGACTTTGCAATTACTATAAACAGTTTTGTAAAACTTTATTGCCAAATAAACACAACTTTACAATTAAATGAAATTCAAACACATATCAATCCTTATTGTATTAATAAAATTCAAATCATAATTATGCTATATATTATTTTTTTGTTCATTGGAAAATAAAATAAAATTAGGATGTATCTATTTTGCAATAAATTACAAAATTGTGTTATAATTGCAAAGTTTCAAAGTTACATTTTAATTGCAAATTGGGACAAACTTCTTAATTTTTCAGGCAAATCGCCTTTTATTTTATTGTCCCGGTCCCATATCATACATCATTTTTGGTTTTACCATTGCATGTGTCTGTTTTAAAAAAAAAAAAAAATACAAGATCATATTTTAACTGCAATATTTTAAAGTTCGTGTGTCTAAATTGCCACCCGTGTTAATGTTTATGCATTTAATCGCAATTAACCCTTAAAAAAGGTATGTAGGAACGACAGGCCATATAATTTATTTATTTATTTATTTATTTAAAACAATCATAATAAGAAATAGCTAATAATCGTAATTTTTTTAAAGGAATTAATTATATATCATTGATTGAAAACCTGAATGATAATTGAGAAAACCAATTTGTGATACTATTTCTTATTCTGTAATTTTAATCTTGGAAGACTCATCCTTCAAATTTTTTTCTTACATTAGAAGATATGATGAATTGAAGTACTGACTCAGAATAGTATCACATTACAAAATAACTAATAATATAATATGCTTTCAAAATTAATGTATACATAATGGACTTGTTAATTTACTTTCTCATTACGATAATAATAAGCTTTCAAAAGTTTTCTGGTGCAGGAGCAAGGTGAAAGGCAGGAGGAAGAGCGTCTTCATCGCCGTGGTGTTTTGGAGGATGAGCATGGTGGCCGTGAGGAGCGGTGGCATGGTGGTATTGGCTAGGAGCGTGAGCGTGCTCGTGCTTGTGGCCGTTGTGTTTGGGAGGATGAGCATGGTGGTGGTGGTGGCAAGGAGGATGAGCATGTTCATGTTTGTGCTTGTGCTCTTTCTCGTGCTCGTGGTCGTGCTCATTTTCTTTCTCATGCTTGTGTTTATGTTTGTACTCATGCTCGTGCTCATGGTGTTTTGGAGGATGGGCATGCTCGACGGGAGAGGGAGCAGGGGGGAACTTGACTTGTTCGATACTCCAACACACCCTATCAATATCATCATCGATGATTTCTTCATTTTCAGTTATGTCAAATCCAATAAAGTTAAATCTTCATTGAAACTACGAGCGAGAGAAGGTGTAGTGATGGTGAGAGCCACGAGCCCAAAAAACAACACGAGAGTATGCACGAGACATTTTTTTAAATATTCTTGTTTTTGTTAATTTGTTTTGTTTGTGACAATACAAGAGCAATACATATCCCATTATATAGTACTGGTTGGACAAATTTGAGACATTTGAAATTTTGTCAATCTCAATCAAAGTAAGTTTGTTGGTCAATATGACATCATTAATTTTATTTTAATTATGGCAATATGAGATATTGATTCACTTGATATGATCCCTAATTAGTTGAGCATTTTAGAAATATTTTTTTTTTTGACGACAAATTAAGAAAACAGATTTAAGATTTCAAAACGATTTTTGCACCTCGATCTGTTGATATTGTTATGTTGTTGATTTGTAATAAGACTAGTATTTCTCATGTGCGATGCACAAACAATTAAAATATTTTAGGTTTGTAATATTATGATTATTTTTAATTCTATATGTTGTGTATGATTATTTTTAAATTCTATATGTTGTGTTCAATTTTGAAAAATTAATAAAATGATATACACATACATTAATTAATTAGATAAGAAGATCAATTTTGTGTGCTTATGTCAAATAAAATGAAATTAAATTTTGACGAATTAAATGAAAATTAAATGACACGATTTTTTAAATAGCAATATTTGTCCACGATTAAAGAACATTTGATTTCTATAAATATGTGACATGATAAAAAAAAATAAATTATTTAATTATTTTAAATGATGAAATTGAAATAGAAAAATAATATATTATTACAAATTATATTTTACTTATGTGATCATCATCATCATCATCATCATCATCATCATCATCATCATCATCATCATCATCATACAGATGAAAACTATTTATAGGTGACAAATGTAGAGTACTACAAATATGTGTATAAAAAACTAAAATAAAAAATGTTATAAATCTCAAATTTCCAAGTTAAAAAATTATAACTAAGATTTCAAAAATTTGCTATAAAAAAACGGTTGTAATCTAAACTGTCGTGAAAAAAGCAAAAAAAAAAAAAGTAGAAAGTTTACAACAGTAAATATCACTACTGTTGTTTATTAACTCAAAACTATTGTGAAAAATCTGTTTTCTAAAATATAATTATTAAATCATGTGATAGACAACGGTTTACACCAGAACCATTGTCTATCACACGATTTTTGTCTTAATATATGTATAGATTTTTATTCATTCAACTAATATCCGAAATCATTAATTGTTCTTTTTAAATGTTACCATAATAAGACTATTTAATTTTTTTTGCGATAAAAGTTTAAATTAATTTGCGATCAGATTTTCCTAAATTGAATTTTAATATTTTTTTTAAGAATTATAAATTTAAAATGAAAGAATTATATTTAAGTGATTTGCAGTCCAATTTGTTACTCACCTTTTTAAAATGAAATCGATTACACGTACACAGATGCACCGCTTGAGATCATTTAGTCTCAACTTGTGTAAACTAGCCGTGTACTAAATCTCAAAATTATTGCCTTTTTTCATTTTTATTCTTCAATTTTAATTTCTTTTAGTTAAATAAATTTATATTATTATTTAAGGTTCATTCCACCCAATTAGGGTTTATAATTAATTTTTAATATTTAATTTCATTTTTTTATTTAATATAATTAATTTTTGGGGTTGATTATTCCAAACTAAGGGTATATAATTTTTAAAAATTTCAATTTTTAGCAATAAATATTAATTATGATTAGTTAAAATATAATAAATTTTATTTATATAAAAATATTATTAACAATATATAATTTAAATACTACTCCACGTGCACCCATGCATATGCACAAAGTCTATATATTTCCATACATAATAATTTTAATTAATATTTAAAAATTTTAGAATTTAAATGTTAAAATTTACTTCCAATAACATAAATTTAACAACTTTAATTTTATGATTATTTTACAATAATTTCTAGAACGGAGATGAAGAGGCATACATGTTAGATACGGAAAAAGCCAAAATAATGCACTAACACTAGAAAAAAAAAAATTAAAATAAATTTTACAATTTTTACAACAGAGATGAAGATGTATATATTTTTAATTTTTAAATTCTAAAAGTTGAAATTATATAATTTCTTAAATTTCAATTTTTGTACTCAACTTTAAAATTATACAAATGACCTAAATAACCTATAAACCTATTATTCTAGGTAATTTGGGAAAAAATGGTTAAAATACCTACCGTTAAGCTACCATTTTGGCTGAAACAATCTACGTATATATGGTACCAAAATGAATAAGATGTAAAACATAGGGTATTAAAAGGTCATTTTCCCCGAAAAAGGAAAGAAGGTGATATTTTTCAACTAGAGAAGGCGATATGATAAGAGAGGTGCAGCCGAAGGCGATGAGAATCATGAAATCTTTTATTGCACCTTCTGTTTAGCATTTTCTATTCACTACAAAATAAATGTGCTTTAACGACGGAATTAGTGATGAATCATAGCCTGACTCGATCCAATTTTCTGACATATTAACGATGGATTTAATTAGACTTTTAATAATGGAGTTTTTTTTTTTGAAAAAATTGTAGTAAAACATTCAATTTTCTTTTTAAAAATATTGCGACGAGTTACTGACATAAAATTTTGTCTCTAAATGTTTAATTTTATTTTTTACTTTAGTGATGAAATTTGTGATGGAAAATTAATCGGTAAACACAAATTAAGACATAAGTATTTTCATCAACATAAGTAATCACATTATGTCAATTGAAACATTTAACTGCTTTGAGAAATGAAATTAACTAGAGTTTTCCCATTTGATTTCGACTCCGAAGATCTCTCACTCACTTAGATATTAATCTATTTGAGTATTTAATCCCTTACAAGAGTCTCCACAGTAATAGTAATTTGAATCAAGTTTTTTTTTTTTCAATGGCAATTCGTCTAGCTATTTAATATCTTCAGAATTATAGAGATTCATATTCTTGTCAAAATAGTGGTCTTGACCTAATGCTAATGATGTAGAACATTTTTACATAAAAGTTAAAATGTAACACTGTATTATCTCATTTGCCTTAAGCACTTTTATGACTATGTATCTCATCTTCACTAAAGTTAGCATCTTAAGACGATGCATGTCATTTAATCAATGAGTATTTAATTAAATACTCCTTAGCAATCTAAATAATTATACAAACCTTTTCCCACTGTTGTAATTAGGACATACAAGTTTATTTTAAGTAACAAACAAGCGGGTTAAAAGAAAAATATGAAAACAGAGAATAAAATATGTAAATATACATTCAATCACATTCTTGATGACATGAATATACTGTAACCTCAAACAATATATAAATGCATCCTCCAACATCTTGAATCATATAAATGTAAGCCACGTTAGTGTGGACGTTTACATTTACATTTACATTTACAATTTTCAAGTAGGTTCTAAACCTTTAATTTCACCATCTAGTCAACTTAAGCTTACGACAAGTGAAATTAATAGTTGGCACCGTTTATATTGGCCCTACAATTAAATAAACAACTTGTTTCGTTGGAAAATTTGTTTAATAATTGCATCTAAGTGTATACCATAACTTATTAAATTAATACTTAGTGAACTTGTAATACAACAAATCCGTTATAGAAGTTGACCCATTACCAACGCGCATGTTGATTACTTCACATTATTAATTTTTATCATTTAGAAGTTTACTCTAGTTAACTTATAATTGACACATCCGTTATGGAGGTTGACCTATTACCAACATGCATGCCAACTACTTTACATACAAACTATATCTATAATTTTAAGATTAAATCTCATTTTTCATTTAGTTTAAACTAGTGAACTTGTAATGTAACACATCCGTTATGGAGGAAGATACTAAAATCAACGCGTATGTTGATTACTTTACATATAAACTAATACTATGAATAAATGAGATACAATTCTTAAAATTAAATCTTATTGACCACTCGGTAAAAGTTTTTAAGGCATCCACGACATACTCAAAATAAAAATTAAATAATCCATAGCATGATAGACAAACAAAAAACATAACCACAAAAAAGAATAAAATATTAAAACTATCATGGCACCGATTTTTCTTGTTTGGCCTCTACAAACACAGATCTTTCAAAGACGTTCTATTTGAGTGGTCATGGGACCCGTGGTTCATCCCAAGCCAAAAGTTATGGCATCTGGAAGAAAAGAGCTAGAAACTGTTTTTGGCGAAAAACTGCTCTCAAGAATTTCCGAAAATTTCGGATTTTGAGTGATTTCCTTCCATGTTTAGGATTCCCAGTTGCCATCTGCTTTGTATCTCTTCCATATGGACGAAAATCCTCTTCCATAGCAAGAATACAAGAAAAATAAATCTACAACTAGATCTAAACTATGGATACAACTCAAAACAACAGATTAGATACAATTTTGATACAAAATTAAATCTAATATAACCATAGATTTTCTCATGGAGTAAAAACTTGATCAAACCGATCAAAAATCAACCATGCACCATAAAATTCAAAAAATTAAGCATACATGCACACCATGATAATTGAAATAATTACCTTGCAAAATCAAGTTATGCAATTCTATATATACCTTTTACCACAAAGCATGTAAATTTTCAAAAAATACGCATGAGAATTCGATCACCACATAGAGCTAAAATCCAGCTCTGATACCAATTGATGGAATTGTGGATTCTTTTGATGTGTGTTGATTGAATAAAATATTTTGATCAAAACGATCTCACATACCATTGCTAGCTAAAATCGAATCTAAATCTCATGCGCAGCGGAAAATTGAGATTATCGATTACTTTGCAATCAGAGAGACACTGTTGAGAAGATATAGATATAAAATCTACAACTTCTTCATTCTTCATGTTATCCACTCCATGATCTTCTGTTGTATGACCCAACCTCGATTCAGACGTCGTGTGGGCGACGATCCTCTAGACCTTGTAGAAGCTTGGAGATGAAGAACCATTTCATAGATAATAAACGAAAAATTACTTAGGTTATTGAGGACCTAAATTTTGAAATTTATGTGTATGGAGGCTAGGGTTTTTCGTCTACCTTCATAAGATATATACAGGGTTACAACAAGGATCTAGAAGAAAATTAAGGTTGGGCCTCCAACAGGCCTTAAGTTCTCATGTCTAACCCAGACATAACTTAAGTCCATTAATATTAATTTAATATACTAAAGAATTAATATTGCACTACCACCCTAATTTCATATTTATAGATATGACTTTTTCAACTCAATTAATTCCCCATGCTTAAGATATCGAATGTCCATTAATTAAATTAAGTATACTGACAACTCAATTTAATTAATTATTTATCCATGAGCCGTACCACTCAACCTTTATTATCATGTTGGATTAAAAATAATCAACTTGCAAGATTTAACATGATAATCCTTTTTGAGCTTCTTAGGGGACATCATTAACTCGGCGTACCGAGACATGATTTTTTCTATAATTAGTAACCCATCACATATAGAAATGTCACTAACAAATTTATCAAGCTTATTGATTTTCTAATTAGAATCTCACCCATTGATAGGTCAAAGTAACGTACATTAAAATATACATGTCTACTATTATACAAGGATTAAGAATTATGAGTATCTGAAATTTATATTCTTATGTGCTGTCAGTCATAAGAATTATCTCATTACGATCCAGATCAATAAACTACAAAAGTGCACTAGTATAATTTCATAACCAAGATAGACTAATTCCAAATCACACTGCAACTATACCGATGGTTCGTCTAACTCCACTTGGGTTGTGAATTCTTCTCATACTTTATAAGGAATCGATAATATGATCTTCTGTGTGTATTCCACACACCATATTATAATCTATAATATTAAGTATATGATGATTTGCATTATTTATTATATAAAATAAATATAAAATATGTGAACGTTATTCTCATTCTTAATTAAGGGAAATAATACACATAAAAGACATGTTTTTAGTATACAATCCTAACAAGGTTCACGACTATAATTTTAGTAAACAAATTTAATCCCCGTTGATTAGATTGTAGTAGTATTTGTTATTAAGATTTTGATTCATTCAATATTTCAAATATTTAGACTATTTGAAAGTACCAAAATAAGATTATTTGATTTTTTTTTGCAATAAAAGTAAAAAATAAAAAAACATAGTTTTGAATTTTGTAATCCATGCTATCAAGATATAATGTTGCCCTGGTAACATGCAAGTCATCAGATTTTCCTATATATTGGATTATATTATTTCAAAAATTACAAATTAATACGTACAGGAAATAATTTACGTAAATTTGATGTCCAATATTTGTTACCCCATTTTTTATAGAAAAATTTTACCGACAATGGTGATGGTGTGGTGGTGCAAATGTACAATATGGCCAAAAATTGGAGAGTAAAGAAAAAAAAAAATTGAACTTTTATATTCATCTCTGAAAAAAGTAACGTCCAAGTGACAATATTTAATTTTATATCGCTGGATAGTATATACGTGGACACATAAGTTCGTTGGACACATATGTATATATTCTACTAGAAATTTAACTGATGTTTTAATTATAAACATTAAAAGTTAAATAAATAGTGTTGTACTTGATACATTTAATAAAATTTATGTTATAATTACAAATATGATCATAGTTCATAATTTTAAGATAAGAAATCCTCCTATAAATTTAATTTATCCAAACGGCGGAACTAGGGGAGCCCGCGAGAGACTTGCCCCCAGGCCAATTTTTTTTTTACATATATATTTTTAAAAAAATAAAAAATTTTGTTTATAGAATTATTATCAAAGAACAATTCGGCTTCCCAATGAAAAATATCTGATTCAGCCCTTGACTGACAACACATGCAATTTGGAATTCATACACAAACTTTGACTTTGCGACTATGTACAGTTTTGTATAACTTTATTGCGAAATAAACACAACTTTACAATAACATGAAATTCAAACACATATAAATCCTTATTGTATTAATAAAATTCAAATTAATCATAATTGTACTATATAATATTTTTTTTGTTCATTGAAAAATAAAATAAAATTGGGGTGTATCTATTTTGCAACAAATTATAAAATTTGAGTTATAATTGCAAAGTTTCGAAGTTACATTTTAATTACAAATTGGGACAAACTTCTTAGTTTTTCAGGCAAATCACCTTTTATTTTACTGTCTCAGGCCCATATAATACATCAAAAATACAAGATCATATTTTAATTGCAACATTTTAAAGTTCCCGTGTCTAAATTGTCACTCGTGTCAAAGTTTATGCATTTTAATCGCAATTTAACCTTAAAAAATGTATGTAGGAACGACAGGCCATATAATTTATTTATTTATTTAAAACAATCATAATAAGAAATAGCTAATAATCGTAATTTTTTTTAAAGGAATTATATATCATTGATTGAAAACCTGAATGATAATTGAGAAAACCAATTTGTGATACTATTTCTTAATCTGTATTTTTAATCTTGGAAGACTCATCCTTAAAATTTGTCTTACATTAGAAGATATGATGAATTGAAGTACCGACTCGCAATAGTACGTATCACATTACAAAATAACTAATAATATAATATGCTTTCAAAATTAATGTATACATAATGGAGTTGTTAATTTACTTTCTCATTATGGTAATAATAAGCTTTCAAAAGTCTTCTGGTGCAGGAGAAAGGTGAAAGGCAGGAGGAGGAGCGTCTTCATCGCCGTGGTGTTTTGGAGGATGAGCATGGTGGCCGCGAGGAGCGGTGGCGTGGTGGTATTGGCTAGGAGTGTGAGCGTGCTCGTGCTCGTGCTTGTGGCCGTTGTGTTTGGGAGGATGAGCATGGTAGTGGTGGTGGCAAGGAGGATGAGCATGTTCATGTTTGTGCTTGTGCTTTTTCTCGTGCTCGTGGTCATGCTCATTTTCTTTCTCATGCTTGTGTTTGTGTTCGTGCTCATGCTTGTGCTCGTGGTGTTTTGGAGGATGGGCATGGTCGACGGGAGATGGAGCAGGGGGGGAGCTTGACTGATTCGACACTCCAACGCACCATATCAATATCATCATCGATGATTTCTTCATTTTCAGTTATATCGGAATCCAATAAAGTTAAATCTTCATTGAAACTACGAGCGAGAGAAGATGTAGTGATGGAAAGAGCCAAGAGCCCAAGAAACAACACAAGAGAGTATGCACGAGACATTTTTTTAAATATTCTTGTTTTTGTTAATTTGTTTTGTTTTTTGAGAATACAAGAGCAATACCTTTCCCATTATATAGTGGTTGGACAAATTTGAGACATTTGAAATTTTGTCAATCTCAATCAAAAATAAGTTTGTTGGTCAATATGACGTACATTAATTTTATTTTAATTACGGCAATATGAGATGTTGATTCATTTGATATGATCCCTAATTAGTTGAGCATTTTAGAAATATTTTTGTACCTATTTTGACGACAAATTAAGAAAACAGATTTAAGATTTCAAAACAATTTTTGCACCTCGATCTGTTGATATGATTGTTATGTTGTTGATTTGTAATACGATTTTTATTCATTCAACTAATATCCCGAATCATTAATCCGTCTTTTTAAATGTTACCATAATAAGAATTTTTTTTTTATTTTGCGATAAAAGTTTAAATTAATTTGCGATCAGATTTTCCTAAATTGAATTTTAATATTATTTTAAGAATTATAAATTTAAAATGAAAGAATTATATATATTTATGTGATTTGCAGTCCAATTTGTTACCCACCTTTTTAAAATGAAATCGATTACACATACACAGATGCACCACTTGAGATCCTTTAGTCTCAATTTGTGTAAGCTAGTCATGTACTAAATCTCAAAATTATTACCCTTTCTTTCATTTTTATTCTTCAATTGTAATTTCTTTTAGTTTAATATAAATTATATTATTATTTAAGATTCATTCCAACTAATTAGGGTTTATAATTATTTTTTAATATTTAATTTTCATTTTTTAATTAATATAATTAATTTTTGGGGTTGATTATTCCAAACTAAGAGTATATAATTTTTAAAAATTTCAATTTTTAGCAATAAATATTAATTATGTTAGTTATAATATAAATTTTTGTATATAAAAATATTATAAATAATATATAATTTTAATACTACTCCACTTGCACCCATGCATATGCACAAATTCTATATATTTCCATACATAATAATATTAATTAATATTTAAAAAATTTACAATTTAAATGTTAAAATTTACTTCCAATAACATAAATTTAACAACTTTAATTTTATGATTTTTTACATTAATCTCTAGAACTGAGATGAAGAGGCATACATGTTAGATACGAAAAAAGCCAAAATAATACATTAACACTAGAAAAAAAAATTTAAAATAAATATTAGAATTTTTACGATAGAGATGAAGGTGTATATATTTTTAATTTCTAAATTATAAAAATTGAAATTATATAATTTCTTAAATTTCAATTTTTGTACTCAACTTTAAAATTATACAAACGACCTAAATAACCTATAAACCTATTATTCTAGGTAATTTGGGAAAAAATGGTTAAAATACCTACCGTTAAGCTACCATTTTGGCTGAAACAATTTACGTAGGGTACCAAAATGAATAAGATGTAAAACATAGGGTATTAAAAGGTCATTTTCCCCGAAAAAAGAAAGAATGTGTTATTTTTGAACTAGAGAAGACGATATGATAAGAGAGGTGCAGCCGAAGGCGATGAGAATCATGAAATCTTTTTTTGCACCATCTGTTTAGCATTTTCTATTTACTACAAAATAAATACGCTTTAACGACAGAATTAGTGAAGAATCATAGCCTGTCTCTAATTTTCCGACATATTAACGATGGATTTATTTAGAGACTTTTAACAATGGAGTTTTTTTGGAAAAAATTATAGTTAAACGTTTAATTTTTTTAAAAAATATAGCGACGAGTTACAGACAAAAATTACGTCTCTAAATGTTTAATTTTATTTTTTTTACTTTAATGATGAAATTTGTGACGAAAAATTCATCGGTAAACACAAATTAAGACATAAGTATTTTCAACAATATAAGTAATCACATTATGTCAATTACGACATTTAACTGCTTTGAGAGATGAAATCAACTAGGGTTTTCCTATTTGATTTCAAGTCCAAAGATCTCCCACCCACTTAGATATTAATCTCTTTGAGTATATAATCCCTTACAAGAGTCTCTGCAGTAGTAGTGATTTGAACCAAGATTTTTTTTCAATGGCAATTCGTCTAACTATTGTACTTCAGTATCTTCAGAATTATAAAGATTCATATTCTTGTCAAAATAGTGGTCCTGGCCTAATGCTAATGATGCAGAACATTTTTACATAAAAGTTAAAATGTAACATTGCGTTATCTCATTTGCCTTAATCACTTTTATGACTATGTGTCCCATCTTCACTAAAGTTAGCATCTTAAGATGATGCATGTCATTTAATCACTGAGTATTTAATTAAATACTCCTTAGCAATATGGATAATTATCCAAACCTTTTCCCATTATTGTAATTAGGACAAGCGGGTTAAAAGAAAATTATGAAAACAGAGAATAAAATATGTAAACATACATTCAATCACATTCTTGATGACATGAATATATTATAACCTCAAACAATATATAAATGCATCCTCTAACACCTTGAATCATATAAATGTAAGCCACATTAGTGTGGATGTTTACATTTATATTTTTCAAGTAGGTTCTAAACCTTTAGTTTCACCATCTAGTCAACTTAAGCTTATGACAAGTGAAATTAATAGTTGGCACCGTTTAAACTGGCCCTACAATTAAATAAACAACTTGTTTCGTTGGGAAATTTGTTTAATAATTGCATCTAACTGTATAACATAACTTATTAAATTAATACTTAGTGAACTTGTAATACAACAGATCCGTTATGGAGGTTGGCCCATTATCAACGTGCATGTTGATTAATTCACATTATTAATTTTTATTATATAGAAGTTTGATCTAGTGAACTTATAATTGACACATCTGTTATGGAGGTTGGCCCATTACCAACGCGCATGTCAACTACTTTACATACAAACTAGTTATGGAGACCACTAAGATATCTATAATTTTAAGATTAAATCTCATTTTTCATTTAGTTTAAACTAGTGAATTTGTAATGTAACACATCCATTATGAAAGAAGATACTAAAACCAACACGCATGTTGATTACTTTACATATAAACTAATACTATGAATAAATAAGATACAATTCTTAAAATTAAATCTTATTTACCACTTAGTCAAAGTTTTTAAGGCATCCACGATATGTTCAAAATAAAAATGAAATCATCCATAGCATGCTAGAAAAATAAAAAATATAACCACGAAAAATAATAAAATATTCCAACTATCATGGCACTAGTTTTTCCTGTTTGGCCTCTATAACCACATAGATCGTTCAAAGACGTTCGATTTGAGTGGTCATAGGACCCATGGTTCATCCCAAGCCAAAAGTTATGGCATCTGGAAGGAAAGCGCTAGAAACAGTTTTTCTAAAAATTCAAATTTTGTGTGATTTCCTTCCTTGTTTACGATTCCTAGTTGCCATCTGCTTTGTACCTCTTTCATATGGACGAAAATCCTCCTCCATAGCAAGAGTACAAGAAAAATAAATCTACAACTAGATCTAAACTATGGATACAACTCAAAACAACAGACTAGATATAATTTTGACACAAAATTAAATCTAATATATCCATAGATTTTCTCATGGAGTAAAAACCTGATCAAACCGATAAAAAACTAACCATGAACCATAAAATTCAAAAAATTAAGCCTACATGCACACCATGATAGTTGGAATAATTACCATCCAAAATCAAGTTATGCAATTCTATATCTCCAACCACAAAGCATGTAAATTTTTGAAAAATACACATGAGAATTCGATCACCACATAGAGCTAAAATCCAACTATGATACCAATTGAGGAATTGAGGATCCTTTGGATGTGTGTTGATTGAATAAAATATTTTGATCAAAATGATCTCACATCCCATTGCAAGCTAAAAACGAATCTAAATCTCATGTGCAACGGAAAATTGAGATTATCGATTACTTTGCAATCAGAGAGACACCGTTGAGAAGATATAGATATAAAATCTACAACTTCTTCATTCTTCATGTTATCCACTCCATGATCTTCTGTTGTATGACCCAACCTTGATTCAGACGTCGTGTGGACGACGATCCTCTAGATCTTTTAGAAGCTTGGAGATGAAGAACCATTCCATAGATAATAAATGAAAATTCCTTAGGTTATTGATGACCTAAATTTCAGAATATATGTGTATGGAGGCTAGGGTTTTACGTCTACCTTCATAAGGTATATATATGGCTACCACATGGATCTAGGAGAAAATTAAGGTTGGGCCTCCAACAGGCTTTAAGTTCTCATGTCTAACCGAGACATAACTTAAGCCCATTAATATTAATTCAATCTACTAAAGAATTAATATTGCACTACCACCCTCATTCCATATTTATGAATATAGCTTTTTCATCTCAATTAATTCTCTATGTTTAAGATATCGAATGTCCATTAATTAAATCGAGTATAATGACAACTCAATTTAATTAATTATTTATCCATGAACCATACAACTCAACCTTTATTATCATGTTGGATTAAAAATAATCAACTTGCAAGATTTAACATGATAATACTTTTTGAGCTCCTCAGGAGACATCATTAACTCGGCGTACCGAGACATAATTTCTTTCTATAATTAGTTACCCATCACATATAGAAATATCACTACCCAATTTATTGAGCTTATTGGTTCTTGAATTAGAATCTCACCCATTGATAGGTCAAAGTAACGTACATTAAAATATACATGTCTACTATTATCTAAGGATTAAGAATTATGAGTATCTGAAATTTATATTCTTTATGTTGTCAGTCCATAAGAATTATCTCATTAAGATCCAGTTCAATACACTACAAAAGTGCACTAGTATAATTTCATAACCAAGATAGACTAATTCCAAATCACACTGCAACTATACCAATGGTTCGTCTAACTCCATTTGGATTTTGAATTCTTCTCATACTTTATAAGAAATCGATAATATGATCTTCTGTGTGCATTCCACATACCATATTATTTACAATATTAAGTATATAATGATTTGCATTATTTATCATATAAAATATATTCAAAATATGTAAACGTCATTCTCATTCATAATTAAGGAAAATAATATACATAAAAGATACAATCCCAACAAGGTTGACAACTAATTTTAGTAAACAAATTTAACCCTGTTGATCAGATTGTAGTAGTATTTGTTATTAATATTTTGATTCATTCAATATCTCAAATATTTAGACTATTTGAAAGTTACCAAAATAAGATTCTTTGATTTTTATTTTTTGCAATAAAAGTAAAAAATAAAAAAACATAGTTTTGAATTTTGTAATCCATGCTATCAAGAAATAATGTTGCCCTCGTAACATGCAAGTCATCAGATTTTCCTATAAATTGGATTATATTATTTCAAAAATTACAAATTAATAAGTATAGGAAATAATTTACGTAAATTTGATGTCCAATATTTGTTACCCCATTTTTTATAGAAAAAGTTTACCGACGATGGTGACGGTGTGGTGGTGGTGGTGCAAATGTTCAGTATGGCCAGAAATTGGAGAGTAAAGAAAAAAATTGAACTTTTATATTCGTCTTTAAAAAAAGTAACATCCAAGTGACAATATTTAATTTTATATCTCTGGGTTGTATATACGTGGACACATAAGTTCGTTGGACACATGTATATATTCTACAAGAAATTTAACTGATGTTTTAATTATAAACATTAAAAGTTAAAAAAAAATAGTGTTGTACTTGATACATTTAATAAAATTTATGTTATAATTACAAATATGATCATAGTTCATAATTTTAAGATAACAAATCCTCCTATAAATTTAATTTATCCAAACGGCGGAACTAGGGGAGCCCGTGAGAGACTTGTCCCCAAGCCAATTTTTTTTTACATATATATTTTTTAAAAAATAAAAAATTTAGTATAAAGAATTATTATTAAAGAACAATTCGGCTTCCCAATGAAAAATATTTGATTCAGCTCTTGACTGACAACACATGCAATTTGGAATTCATACTCAAACTTTTACTTTGCAATTACTATGTACAGTTTTGTATAACTTTATTGCGAAATAAACACAACTTTACAATAAAATGAAATTCAAACACAAATAAATCCTTATTGTATTAATAAAATTCAAATTAATCATAATTGTACTATATAATATTTTTTTGTTCATTGAAAAATAAAATAAAATTGGGATGTATCTATTTTGCAACAAATTATAAAATTGTGTTATAATTGCAAAGTTTGGAAGTTACATTTGAATTGCATATTGGGACAAACTTCTTAAGTTTTTTAGGCAAATCGCCTTTTATTTTATTTTCCCGGGCCCATATAATACACCAAAAATACAAGATTATATTTTAACTGCAACATTTCAAAGTTCACGTGTCTAAATTGCCACTCGTGTCAAAGTTTATGCATTTAATCGCAATTAAACCTTAAAAAATGTATGTAGGAACGACAGGCCATATAATTTATTTATTTATTTAAAACAATCATAATAAGAAATAGCTAATAATCGTAATTTTTTAAAGAAATTATATATCATTGATTGAAAACCTGAATGATAATTGAGAAAACCAATTTGTGATACTATTTCTTATTCTGTATTTTTAATCTTGGAAGACTCATCCTTCAAATTTTTTTCTTACATTAGAAGATATGATGAATTGAAGTACCGACTCACAATAGTACGCATCACATTACAAAATAACTAATAATATAATATGCTTTCAAAATTAATGTATACATAATGGACTTGTTAATTTACTTTCTCGTTACGGTAATAATAAGCTTTCAAAAGTCTTCTGGTGCAGGAGAAAGGTGAAAGGCAGAAGGAGGAGTGTCTTCATCGCCGTGGTGTTTTGGAGGATGAGCATGGCGGCCGCGAGGAGCGGTGGCATGGTGGTATTGGCTAGGAGCGTGAGCGTGCTCGTGCTCGTTCTTGTGGCCGTTGTGTTTGGGAGGATGAGCATGGTGGTGGTGGTGGCAAGGAGGATGAGCATGTTCATGTTTGTGCTTGTGCTTTTTCTCGTGCTCGTGCTCATTTTCTTTCTCATGCTCGTGTTTGTGTTCGTGCTCATACTCGTGCTTGTAGTGTTTTGGAGGATGGGCATGCTCGACAGGAGAGGGAGCAGGGGGGAGCTTGACTGATTCGACACTCCAACGCACCGTATCAATATCATCATCGATGATTTCTTCATTTTCAGTTATATCGGAATCCAATAAAGTTAAATCTTCATTGAAACTACGAGCGAGAGAAGGTGTAGTGATGGAAAGAGCCAAGAGCCCAAGAAACAACACATGAGAGTATGCACGAGACATTTTTTTAAATATTCTTATTTTTGTTAATTTGTTTTGTTTTTGAGAATACAAGAGCAATACCTTTCCCATTATATAGCGGTTGGACAAATTTGAGACATTTGAAATTTTGTCAATCTCAATCAAAAATAAGTTTGTTGGTCAATATGACGTACGTTAATTTTTTTTAATTACGGCAATATGAGATGTTGATTCATTTGATATGATCCCTAATTAGTTGAGCATTTTAGAAATATTTTTGTACCTATTTTGACGACAAATTAAGAAAACAGATTTAAGATTTCAAAACAATTTTTGCACCTCGATCTGTTGATAAGATTGTTATGTTGTTGATTTGTAATACGATTTTTATTCATTCAACTAATATCCCGAATCATTAATCCGTCTTTTTAAATGTTACCATAATAAGATTATTTATTTTTTTATTTTGCGATAAAAGTTTAAATTAATTTGCGATCAGATTTTCCTAAATTGAATTTTAATATTATTTTAAGAATTATAAATTTAAAATGAAAGAATTATATATATTTATGTGATTTGCAGTCCAATTTGTTACCCACTTTTTTAAAACGAAATCGATTACACATATACAGATGCACCACTTGAGATCCTTTAGTCTCAATTTGTGTAAGCTAGCAATGTACTAAATCTCAAAATTATTGCCCTTTCTTTCATTTTTATTCTTCAATTGTAATTTCTTTTAGTTTAATATAATTTATATTATTATTTAAGATTCATTCCACCTAATTAGGGTTTATAATTATTTTTAATATTTAATTTTTATTTTTAATTAATATAATTGATTTTTGGGGTTGATTATTCCAAACTAAGGGTATACAATTTTTAAAAATTTCAATTTTTAACAATAAATATTAATTTTGATTAGTTATAATATAATAAATTTTATTTATATAAAAATATTATTAACAATATATAATTTTAATGATACTCCGCATCCACCCATGCATATGCACAAAGTAATATATATATTTCCATACATAATAATATTAATTAATATTTAAAAAACTTACAATTTAAATGTGAAATAACCATCTTAAGTATATGAAGTGTTTGATTTCGATTTTTCACATTATGTTAAAATTTACTTCAAATAACATAAATTTAACAACTTTAATTTTATGATTATTTTACAATAATTTTCACAACTGAGATGAAGAGGTATACAAGTTAGATACGGAAAAAGCCAAAATAATACACTAACACTGGAAAAAAAATTAATTTTTTTTTTTACAATTTTTACAACTGAGATGAAGATGTATATATTTTTTCACTAAAAAAAATGATGTATATATTTTTAATTTTTAAATTCTATAAATTGAAATTATATAATTTTTTAAATTTCAATTTTTATACTCAACTTTAAAATTATACAAATGACCCAAATAACTATAAACCTGTTATTCTAGATAATTTGGGCAAAAATGATTAAAATACATATCATTAAGTTATCATTTTGGCTGAAACAATATACATAGGGTACCAAAATGAATAAGACATAAAATATAGGGTACAAAAAGATAATTTTCCCCGAAAAAAGAAAGAAGGTGATATTTTAATAGAACTGCAAATAACATCAGAATTTGTAAATGACAATTAAATATAATTATTAATCTAATTCTTTAATTTAGAAATAAAAAAATTAAGTACACCAGTAATCATGTACATATACATAAATACACGTTATATCCAAATAATAATATAAATCTATATTGACACAGTTGATTGAGTGTATTGCTCATAGCTATGCAATTCCTATGAGCAGCGCGTGCTTGTGCCCATTTATAAATGGCCCGTGGGCATGAACAGTTGCAAATTTTTAGAAATTTCATTCTTTAAAATTCATTTTTGTTCAACTCGAATGCGCTTGCTCAGATATAAGATTTGCAGAGACGAGAAAAGAAGCGGAAATATTGTGTTTTCTGCTGTGTATTTTCCTAGCCAAACCAGAAGATAAATAGCCAACTCTAGAGACATTTCTCCAACCAACAACCCACGACAAAATCATGGCCAACAAGATTTTCAAGACTTGGTCAAAAATAGAGGAGACTAGGGCTCGAAGAAAGAGGAGAAATAATAAAAAATGCAGCCCAACACCCAAACCCAATTAGAATAGAAGAAAAGGACGAAAATTTACTTGCCATTTCCAACAATCCCCCCACAAATGGCATGCAAAGAGAGGAGAACAAACATCTGATCAAGAGAAGAATTAATGCATAAGTATCAATAATCATAAGATTTTGAATTGACACTTAGTAATGCAAAGACAACCCATTAATCCAAAAAGTGTGTGAGACACTTGAACTTTAAGGATTCCAGAGAAATCCCCAACATCTTACATTAATCCTTAAATCGAGTTAACTCCGCGATAAATAAAAATTTGGCCACCACAATCTTGGTTTCTCATGAGTATGACAAAAGAACAATGTCTTTCACAGGAAAGGGCCAGTTCTCCACACTCACTTAGGTGATTCCAGCTTGTTCGTCTCACTAGCACAAATATACACAATTAACAGTGCGTCTCAAAAGCACAATTGTATTGATTCATTAAGAGCCAAATAGCTCAACCTCAAATGCTCAAACATCAAGTACTTCCATACAAAACCATCAAGTCCACTGCTTAGGACCACCCAAAAAAGGCTATGGCTCGATATAAAATCACAAGTCCATCAAGTCCGTCTTAACAGGACCACCCAAGTTATGGGCTATGGATAAAACAAATTATATAAATTCAATGAAGTCTCACACGATTCATCAAGTGAAATAGGATAAACTTTACAGCTTTGTTTGACCTTTAAAAGGTATCCACCATAAGTTACCTCACCAAACCGGCCTGATGCCTACTCCACTCGAAGATTCACTATTTATTTTCCATTGAGACCTTTGGTGAGAGGATTGACAAGATTTCTTTCGGACCGTATGAAATTCAAAGAAATCACTCCACTTTTCAGCAGCTGCTTCACTGCAACATGCCTCACCCGGATATGTCTCCTCTTTCCATTGTAGACGCTATTCTTGGCAACTCCAATAGCGGCCTGCGAATCACAATGTAAAGAATTGGGCGAATCCTTCACAAGAGGTATATCAGCCAGCAAGCTTCTCAACTAGTCAGCTTCATTACCTGCTAACTCAAGAGCAATGAATTCAGATTCCATAGTGGAGTTAGCAATACACGATTGCTTAGCAGATTTTCATGAAATAGCACCACCACCTAGAGTAAACACAAAACCACTAGTAGAACTCACTTCATCATTATCAGATATCTAATTTGCATCACAATAACCTTCCAACACAGTAGGAAATTTTTCAAAATGCAAACACCAATCAGAAGTGCCTTTCAAATATTTTAATAAACGATAAAGTGCAGTCCAATGTTCATTACTAGGGTTATATGTATACCGACTCAAACGACTCATAGCATATGCAATATCAGGTCTAGTGCAGTTCATAAGGTACATCACGCTACCAATTATCTTAGCATATTCAGTTTGAGACACGGGTTCATTCATATTCTTCTTTAGATGTATGCCACTATAATAAAGTGTTTTAACAGTAGTCAAAGAGTCACAGTTAAAATGTGTTAATACCTTATCCACATAGTGAGATTGACTCATCAGAAAACCATGCTCAGTCTTTTTCAGTTTGATACCAAGTATAAGATCAGCCTCACCCAAATCTTTCATATCAAACGCAGAAGACAAAAAAGACTTGGTATCTAAAATCACATTAAGATCGGTACCAAAAATAAGCATGTCATCAACATATAGGCATACAATAACACACCCAGACTCATACATCTTAGAATATAAACAAGAATCAGAACCATTTACCTCAAAACCATTTTCAATAATAGTACTGTGAAACTTGTCATACCACTGAATCGGAGCTTGTTTGAGTCCATATAATGATTTTCTCAATTTGCATACTTTGCTTTCTAAACCAGCTACCACATAGCCTTCAGGTTGTTCAATATAAATTTCTTCATTAAGATCACCATTTAAGAAAGCTGTCTTAACATCCATCTGGTGAATTACAAAGTTATGAATAGCAGCTAGAGCAACTAATGCATGAATGGTGGAAATTCTAGCAATATGAGAATATGTGTCAAAGAAATCTACATCTTTCTTTTGTGAATAACCCACCACCACCAATCTAGCTTTAAACCTATCAATGGAACCATCAGGTTTTAGTTTCTTCCTAAAAATCCATTTAGTTCTAATAGGTTTACATTTTTCAGGTAAATCAACCAATTCCCAAGTATGATTATCAACTATTGATTCCAGTTCATTGTGAATAGCTTCCTTCCAAAAAGTAGCATCTATGCTAGTCATAACTTCAGAATACGTGGAAGGATCTTTATTTATAAAAAATACAGACACATCATAATCATCAATCATTTTAGGATTATTTACCAGAAAAGCTGTAACAAAATCAGGACCAAAAGAGGTTTCTGTTCTCTGCCTTTTACTTCTTTTAGGTTCAACATGATCATTAGGTACATTTCTAGAAGAACTAGGCACATCAACATGATCACTAACAGTAGAACCAGAGACAACCACGAGATTTAAGAGGAAATATATGCTTAAAGAATTCCACATCACGTGATTCAAAAAAAGAATGATCATTCAAAGACATAAATCTATATGTAGCAGAATTAATTGCATAGCTAATAAACACACAATCATATGTCTTACATCCAATGTTCAACATCTTAGGATCAGGAAGATGAACTTTTGCTAAACACCCCCACACTTTTAGATATTTCTAATTAGGAGCAAATCCTTTCCATAGTTCATAGGGAGTCTTATGTAGGTTCTTATGAGGTACTCGATTCAGAATATAGCATGCAGAAAGTACAACATCCCCCCACATATTATTAGGCAACCCAGAACTAATCAGAATATCATTTATCATGTCCTTTAGGGTCCTATTTTTCCTTTCAGCTATTCCATTTTGTTGGGGAGAATAAGGAGTAGTAAATTCATGGATTATGCCATTCTGTTCACAAAAGTCCTTAAGGAACAACATACTAAATTCACTGCCTCTATCAGACCTTAACCTATTTATTTTCTTGTTAAGCTGATTTTCTACTTCCAACTTATATTTCATAAACTGTTGGCAGCTTCATCTTTAGTTCTAAGGAGGTAAACTCTAGTGTATCTAGAATAATCATCAACAAATGAAATGTAGTACAATTTTTCTCCTTTAATCACAGTGCTTGTAAACTCTGCTAAATCCGTGTGAATCAATTCTAAGAGTTCAGAGTTTTTATGTTCAACTGATTTAAACAGTTTTTTTAGCATATTTAGCTTCAACGTAGATTTGACATTTAGACAAGTTATGCATGTTCAAAGCTGTGATTAATTCCAATTTTCTTAGCCTTTTAATTGAAGCTGCATTAACATATCCGAGTCTAGCATGCCATACATCATAGGACTCAACTATATAAGCAGAAGAAGAAGAAGAAGCATTTTCATTAATAATGCCAGAATTAACATTCAGTACAAAGAGACCCTCATTTAGATAACCTTTCCTTACGAATTCTCCATTTTTAGTCAACACGGCTCTATTAGCCTCCAACACAATTTTCAGACCAACCTTATTCAACAAATCACCAGATACTAAATTCCTACGCATGGATAGAACATACAAAAGCATTGCTCAAGCTCAAGGTTTTCCTAGAAGATAATTTAAGGATAATTTTTCCTTTACCCAGGACTCCAGCAATACTGGAGTTATCCATGTAGACGCATTCGCCTTCTCCAGTTTCCTCAAACTTATGAAAAAGATCCTTATTGCTGTAAAAATGTCTTGAGGCTCCCGTGTCCAACACCCAGTCCATTTTGTTCTCCACCAAGTTCGCCTCAACTATAACAGCAGCAATGATATCATCAGTTTCAGTTAAATGAGCTTGATTGGGCCTCTAAGATTGTCCTTAGCGTTTGGGGCACTGGTAAGCTTTGTGGCTGGGGTTTCCACACACCCAATAAGTAAGTTTGGATGTTGACTTTTTTGCTATCTTTTTGTCAGCATAAAGGTTCTTTTTCTTCCAATCCGGTTTGTCCTTTCTCGAGACAAAATGGCCTTTTCCTTTACCAGCAACAGAATCAACAAGATTAGCATTAACAGAATTAGACGATATAGAAAGGGATTTATCCTTCATTCGATTTGCCTCCTCTGTGCGCATGTGGCTGATTAGTTATTGAAGCGTGAGATCACGTTTCTTATGTTTCAACATGTTACGGTAATCAGTCCAGGAGGGGAGAATTTTTCGAGAAGGACATCTGCATGCAAGATTTCACACATCTTCATTCCTTCATTTAGAACAGCGGCTGTCAGATTTTCATATTCATGCAGTTGCTTCATTACAGGTTTATCATCAACCATTCGGAATTGCAGCCACTTTTCGACCACATACTTTCTTTTTCCGGTGTCATCAACCCCATACTTCTTCTCTAGCATCTCCCAAATCAATTTGCCAGACCGAGTATTCACATGGTCTTGTGGTTAAACAAGTGACCCCGAACAATCTTGTTGTCTTTCTCGTATTTTATGACGAGCGCAGATGCATCTGCAGCCACCCTTTTTTTTTGTTGAGGTTTCAAATCTATCTTTGGCAGCAACAGTAGCGTCCGCTTTTTCCTTGGCAGCAGCAGCGACATTACATTTTTCCTTGGCAGCAGCAGCGTTCCCATTATCAAGAGAAATGAGGATCAGGCAAAATTCACGAAGAAGAAGCCATCAATTGTTTTTAAATTGTAGCTGTCGAGGAGGTCTGGAACAGCAGCCAACACCTGAAGTGAAGGAAAAATAATCTGGAAAGCTTAAATTTGCTGCTACGTGGTGAAGAATCCACCGCCTTAAAAACGATTGCGGCTTGCCCGTGGTGTGAAGCCTCTAGCCGGTCGTTCCTAAGGTTCACGCAGCTCGTGCTCTTTCGTGTACACTCACGATAGAGCAAGATAGAGAACTTGAACGCGCTTGCTCAGATATAAGATTTGCAGAGACGAGAAAAGAAGCGGAAATATTGTTTTTCTACTGTGTATTTTCCCAGCCAAACCAGAAGATAAATAGGCAACTCTAGAGACGTTTCTCCCACCAACAACCCACGACAAAATCGTGGCCAACAAGATTTTCAAGACTTAGTCAAAAATGGGAAATTCTAAACACAACCGCCGTTTTTCTCTTTATAGCCCCTAAAATTATTTAAAATATGATTTATATTTTTTAGACAAATTTATCCTTATAACCATCATTATTTAAAAAACTCTAGAAATTAAAATAAAGCACCTCAATACATGTATAGTCCTCACACCCTCGTAATTAAAAAAAAGAATAGAAACAAAAATGAATAAACACGAGCTCTTCTATTTTGCCACAAACTCTAGAGATTTCTAGCATGCCGTGTTCAAGATTAAAACTCTAGATATTTCTAGCATGCTGTGTTCAAGATTAATACCCTTGTGTTAGGCTCAATTGAGTGTAACCATAGGAAAAGAATAGTGCAAATAGCGTAGCCCGCTACAACGTCAAAGGATATTTGAGTCCTTCTATGTGCCAGTGCTAGTGCCAGTGCAGTGCAGTGCAGCGGAGGAGATTGACGATGTTCACATGATTCATTCCTGAATGAACATCTATCAACTGTCGAGTCATCTCCAATCTCAACTGCCTCATCTCGATCATCATCACCTCCTCACCATTCTTCATCACTCCTTTGTAGATGTTGCTGATGATCTGAGCATTGTCACTGAAGCTCTTCATCGCAATTCTCAGCTCTTCCGTACTACAAAAAATTGAACTTTTAACCACACATATAAATGTGGCTAAAAATATGCTCATGTGTGAGTGAAACTATTTACCCACACATAATGTAAATGTTAGCGTGTGTCGCTATATTTCTGTAGAAAAAGAATTTTAACCACACATATATTTATGTGTGGATAATTCATAGATTATTACCTACACATATATATGTCTCTAAAAATATAAATTATATGTGCCTAAACATGTTTGCCATGTGTGTAATGATGATGTGGCCCTACATGTTCACTCATGATGTGGCACCATGTCATCCAACGTGTTATGTGACACATGACATGTGATAATTTTTATGTGTGGGTATAAATTTAATTTATGTGTGGGCATTTTTTTTTATAATTAACAATATTAAAAATAGCAATTATTATTATTTTTAGTTTTAAAATATATATTATGTATGGGTATTAATATTTTTACTTTAAAATTACAATGCGAAAATCTCTCTCTCTCTCTCTATATATATATATATATATATATATAAATTGACGAGTATCAAAACTATAAATAGAGATTTTATTATAGAAAGCAAAAAAAAAAAAGAAGCTTTATTATTAATCAAATCATATTACACAATGCATTGATCAGTGATCATATAAATGATAAAATTACACAACATATAAGCCATACAAAACTCCGTTCCATCTCTCTTCTCCTTAATTTATCTTCTGTCACAACATTTCACCATCTCAGTGGGCAAAGAAATACTGCAAAAAAGAGAAACACATCACATGATTACTTGTCATTTTCAACACACAAAATTAAGCCAAACCTTGATTTAATTTACCTTGTCAATGAGAGATGTAGTGTGACTTCACTTTCTCCGCATCAATCCTAACCTTTTTCTTGATGTATAATCCTAGTTACTGCAAATTAAGGAATCACAATTTAAACCATCAACCAACAACCAACAACCAATTTACGCCATAAATATTCAATAAGAGGGCTAATTAGCATTTTACTCGAAGATTTGAAGCGACTTAAGAAAATATCAAGTTAAATAATATACACACATTCAGTACACAAAAATCAGAAAATTAATTCACCACAGAACTAATATATTCAAGAAATTCAATCTGGATTTTGAAGGTCATAAATTAAACATACTAATATATTCAAGAAATTCAATCTGGATTTTGAAGGTCATAAATTAAACATGTAAAAATTAATCTTTAAACAGAAAAAAAAACTAAGAAATAAACAATACCAAATTGCAAATAAAACAGTGAAATTAATTAAGGAAAATCTGGCATCAACAGTACCTTCGGAGTGAAAAACTGATTCAAGATCACACATTTTTACTCTTTTTTGAGAAAATCTGGCAACAATAGTACCCCATGTTTCTTCAATTTCCATGCTACCCTTTTTCTGTCGCAACAAAACAAACTAAATCAAAATTAAAACAGATGAATAATAGGTCAAATAACATCAATTAACTTATAAACAAAGCCAATGTTGTTGCAAAAGATCCAACTTTTGATTCAGATATGTGTCCCATTGGACGAGGATGGAGTAAGCCCGTGAGTATGGCGGCAGGATGCGTGAAACCGCAGTACATCAGAGGTGGACGGAGAGAGGCCCTTCATTTGACTGTTGTGCGAGATGAGGTGAACGGTTAGTGAAGCAGCTTGTGGGCGTACGACGGGCTGACGTGGTGGCGCTCGTACGCAACGGATGGCAAGAGGTGCAGCGACGGCGGAGTGAGAAATAGGCTTCTGTTGAGTTCAAGTGTTTTGGGGATTGATTCTGAGTTTTGAGGTTAATAAAATGAAGCGGTTTTGTAGCTTTTTGCAAATTTTTGTTTAAGCGGGAACGAAATTTTGGTTCCAATTCCGTGAAAATATGATATCTATCTGTTGCCGCTTCCCAAAATTAATATTAAGTGTAATTACCTCCAAATTCTAAAAAGAAAGGATATTTTTTTCAATTAAATCTAAAAGTCAAATTATATTATATTTATCTTAAAATTAATTATAATCATTAATCGTTAATTTTACATGTATATTAATTAATTATCAAATTAACGTGTTCATTGTTTAGGATATGAAATTGAAATAATATCTAGGTACGATTTATTAATCAACATAAAATTTAAAAGATAATAATATATCAATATTTATCTAACTACAACTATGGTGATAAAAAAAATTATATAAATAAACAATGTCAATAAAATATTTCAAAAATTTAACATGTGTAGCCATAATAACTAATTAAATAAAAATGTAATTTATTAATTGCATTAAATATATAATTGATAATAAATTTATAACTACAAATTCATACATTTACTATTGTATGTGAATCATTTTAATCATATTATGAAATATAATATGAGACAATTTTTAGTTTTATTTGTTTCCACATTAATACCCATATTATTGGATATCCTAGTCGAAGAGAACCATACCTAGCATGAAAGTCTCACACAAACACGTGCACATATATAAATTTGCAGAATCGGGGCGTATCAATAAGAGTTTTCAAAGACAATTCGATAAAGGAATCTCAAAATTGATTGAGGGTTTTTGAAACACTCGCCTATTCAGACAGGAACGGACCTAGGGGGGCTGGTGGAAGCACCCGCCCACCTCAAATTTTGTCCAATTTTTTTTATATATGTATATATATATAATTATTATATAAATTTAATATTATTTGTATTGTAATATTATTTTTCGCCCCCAAATTAAGATTCTTACATTTTGCCCTCCTAAGTTAGAATTTCTGCGTCCGTCTTTATATTCAGTGTAAACTCAAATTCACTTTTTGACAACTAACATCGATCATCGTGTCCGCTAATAATAAGGCTAAGAACAATTAATTCAATTTTGAAAGTTTGACATCCAATTGACCCAAAGTTCCAATTAGTGCCCACAGAATAGTATAACATCCTAAGTGGATCATAATAAAAAGAACAATATTTTGGAAAAAATAGAAACAAATAAAATGTATATAGAGAAAATATGTTTTAAAAAATAATTTTGAAAGAATTTGGTATAGACGGAGGAAATAAAAAACCACACTTAAAATATTTAAGAGAATGAAAATGTTGATAAGAAAATTAGAATATACTTATTTAAAAAAAATTGATCATACAATGAGATCAACATCAAGATAATTAATATTAAATATTAATTAAAAGTAAACAAAATTATGAACTCTATATGATTAACTATAAAATAAACTTATCGAAACTAATTTGAAAACAAAAATAAAGATGGATTGAAAAATATAATTTATCCTTTAGGATATTTTCCTAATCTCATTTAATCAATTGATTACTTAAACAAAAATATGATGTATCATATAAATATAGGATAATATGATTAAAATTTAGTTATCTGCCTTTTTATGTTTTAATTTATTTTTACTATTTTCACCACTAATTTACATACAAATAAGTCCAAACAATATTTAGAATCATTAAACAAAAATATAAACAAAAAAAAGAACTACTGTATATATATATATATAATTATTTGATTTAATTTGCTCCCATATGGCACATATATTTGAAAATATATATTTAACAATAACTGTGTTTCTCATACATATACATATCATTTATGGACACCGTGTATAGCAAATTTGGCAATTAAAAATGCTACAGATGCCAAAAAAAAAAAAAAAAAAAGGAAAAACAAACCATAGACCAAAATTTATGTCTATTTTACTGATATACATACCCCATTTCCACTAACACTAGTAATTATATGTGGAATTATTTTAAAATTTCATTAAAAAATTAATATGCCATGCCACGTAGGTAAACAAACTTTCAAATAATCAATTTCGAACCTGGCGTAAAAACTTTACATGTGTCTTTTACCCCGCACATGTATACATCAATAAATTATTTGTGGTTAATTGTTTATTTTTAGATTTATATAAATACATTATTTGTTTTATTATGCCACGTAAGTCTTAAAAAAATTAACGTACCATGCCACCAAAATTTACCCACCCACTTACGTAGCTAGTAATGACGTGGGGCTAATTATTTATTTAAAAAATTTTATCAAAAAAATTATTTGTTTAAAAATGACACATAAGGATATATATTTTTTAAAAATCTTTAACTCATCCCGTCAAAATGGAAATGTGATTAAAATATTTTAACCA
Organism: Perilla frutescens; assembly: GCA_026008535.1. Taxonomy (NCBI): domain Eukaryota; kingdom Viridiplantae; phylum Streptophyta; class Magnoliopsida; order Lamiales; family Lamiaceae; genus Perilla; species Perilla frutescens. Next base: position 5,290,725 of record BRKX01000013.1, read on the forward strand.
CACATATTAAATGTAAAAAGGTAAATAAAAGTGTCAACTACATTCATCCACACATATTTTAATTATGTGTGGCTAATTTATGTGTGGTTAAAACTTCAATTTCTTGTAGCGCGTGTTGTAATTGCTTCAATAAGTACTCATGCAAGAATTCGTGGAGCTTCTCATTGGAATCCAACACGAGCTAAATCTATGCGTCGCCGACGATTGAATTCTTTGATCTTCACTCCTCTTCAACGCCTTGATATACAAAGCACAAGAGATTTTATATTGAGGGGCTATACATATATTGAGAGGGTTTATTTTATTTTCTATAATTTTTTAAGATTATAAGGATAAAATTGTCTTAAAAATATTAATTATATTTTAAATAATTTTGGGGGTTGCGAAGAGAGAAACAGGGGCTGTGTTTAGAATTTCCCGTCAAAAATAGAGAAGACTAGGGCCGGAAGAAATAGGAGAAATAATAAAAAATGCAGCCCATAACACCCAAGCCCAATTAGAATAGAAGAAAAGGACGAAAATTTGCTTGCCATTTCCAACACAGTTCACGATCGTTGCAAGTTTTACACTTTTTTAATAACGAGAAGGGATAGGGTAGCCATGAACGGGGATTTAATTGTTCAAATACTGGGGGCTTTGCATGGAGATATAGCCCAATATATCTGTTTTTAGAACTTTTTAAAGTTAACAATATCAAACACTTCCCAGTTTTCTCTTCAAACTGAATTCCTCAGTCTTCATTGCAAACATAAGTAAAACATTATTTTGAAGGCTCAATTAAAAAACTGTCGACACTTATTTATTAAAAACAATCACAATGTATTATAAGAAATAACTAAAAATCTTAAGAGACTTGTTTATATTCTTCAAGTGCATGTGATATATATATATATATATTTGTTTTCAAAAGTACTCCTCTAGATCTAGTGCGGCAGGAACAGGAGCAGGAGCAGGAGCAGGAGCAGGAGCTTCCGCATGGCCATGGTGTTTCGGAGGATGGGTGCGGTGGCCTTGAGGAGCCGGAGCATGGTGTTGGTGGCCATTAGGAGAAGAAGCATGATAGTGTTGGCAGCTAGGTCCGCTACGATGAATAGGTTTGTGCTGGCGGTCGTGCTCGTACGACTCATACTCGAGCTCGTGGTGGCTCGGTGGATGAGCTTGGTGGCCATGAGGAGAAGAAGCATGATAGTGTTGGCAGATAGGTCCGCTACGATGAAAAGGTTTCTGCTTTTGGTCGTGCTCGTACGACTCATACTCGAGGTCGTGGTGAATTGGAGGATCAGCATGTACAGGGTCGTTGATGATTAATTCTTCATCTCCATGGAGATTACGAGCGAGAGAGGGGGTTACGGCAAGAGCCAAAAGCCCAACAAACAACAAAAAAAAGTATGCAGGACCCATTTTTTATTTCTTCTTCTTTCAGCTTGCTTCTGACAATATAATGAGCGTGACATGCGCCATTTTATAGTAGATGCACAACTTTGAGGCATTAGTAAAAAGTAATAAGTTAATTTATTGGTCAACGATAAATATATGGTAAAGTTATAAATTGTATTTCAAATACAGGCAATTGTTTGGTTCGTATTAATAATATTTTATGTTATTCAATGAATTGGATATCAAATCATTAAAAATTTATTATAAAACATTAAACTTTCCAATGAAATTATAAAGTCACTATAATAACAATACAATAATATTTAGAGTACACATATATTTTTTCAAATTACCACATTATTTCAAATATTAATTCGTAGCAAATTTGTCAACCACCCTTTTTTAGATAAAATAAAACTTCTTAAGAATTCAAGAATTAGTGACACGTAAGGATACAATAATATACATATATTCCCCTATGTAAATATGCCAGTATATATACTATATCTATTTATATTAGGGATGAATATATTACATATCTACGCATAATAGTCTTTGAGGATTGAGACTTAGTACACACACACACAAATATAATGGTTAATATATACCATATTAATTATCTATTGGTGCTAAATTTGATCACACACACACACACACACACATAGGGGTGGGTTAAAATGAGAACCATACTCCTATGTAAGAATTAGGAACCATTTACATCTATAGATCTTTACAATTTTAATGGTCAAGATTTATTCTAGATTTAGGGGTGAAATTGCAAAATGATAAATTTGTACCAAACTTTGGAATATAGTAAGGGTAATATTGAGAAACCCAAATATCAATTATATCACGTCCCCAAAAGAATAGGCATAGTTGTGGGATTAATTTTACAAAATATAATGAATTTGATATACTAATAAATCAATGATTTTTTGGAAGCTGTAGAATTTTTTGCAATTAGTAGCAAAACCCTAGAATCGCCATTGCCGGACGCTCATTAATAGCAAACCCCAGAATCATCTGCGCCGCTGCGCCTACACTGTCGAGAGTCGCCATTGCCGGAGGCTCAAGCTCGGGTGACTACAACCACAGACGCATTCGACCGAAAGCTACGCCGCCCGTCACCGCGCCTTCGCCGCCGGGAGTCGCCATTGCCGGACGCTCAACCTCGACCGACTACAACCTAGACGCCGCTGTTCGAAGGAGGCGACCCTAAAATTGCAACTTCTCCGGCCGTAAGCGCGCCTACGCCGCCGAAAGCCGCGCCTACGCCGCCGACCAAAGCAGGCGACACCGAACAGTACCCACTCACCGTCGGAAGTCGTCGGGCCCCTCAACGTCGGCAAAACAGTACCCAAAAGCCGCCCGATATCCGGCATCGACAACCGCTTCAACACCGAAACGGAACCATATTAACAATGAAAGGCACGAGGGCCGCACGAACATGTAGTTTTTCAAAATTTTAATATGATTTATAGCAAATTAATCAGATCTGATTAGCAAACTTTATATGTATTGGTTATTGTTTAATCGTGCTATTTATTGGTTTTGTTTTTATTGCACTTTTGACCCCATTTTCTTGAGATTACTCTGAGCCTTTCAAAATAAATGATCCAACGCTCCATATCAGTTCTTAGTTCCAACACAAGGACTTGGTTCTCATTTGATCTCTCTCTCTCTCTCTCTGTATATATATATATGTATATATATACATATATATATATATATAGACACACACACACACGATAAATATTTATATTAGGGATGAATCTATGAAAAATTCTATGAGATCAATTGTATCTACACATAATATTCCATGAGGATTAATATGCACGTACGTTGCATACTTGCACATACATTTTGCTAATTTATTGACATTTATTAGATCTTTTAATTATATATCAATAAGTAATAATGTCATATAGATATATTCTATATGTATGTATATATGTATGAAGTATTTTGGGTCGCCAACTTATGTATGTATCAATTGTTGAAAAAGATTGAAATATGTTAAAAATCCAAAATTAAAACATTATAAACACCTTTTCAACTCCATTATAAATAGTTATATTAAGTAACATTGTTTGATATTCTTTTTTTTTTTCCAAAATATATATAGTACGTGCGGATACGTAGAATTAATTTCATTTTTGGTCCCACCGGATACACCCGAATCCGCAAATGGTCCCACTTATTTCGAAAATGGTCCTTATAAAAATTTCACATCAAATATAGTCCTGTTCGATTAAAATTCTCATTTGTAGTCCCAATTTTTTAACGGGTCCGTCAAATATAGACGGGAGCCCTCCACGTGAGTTGCACGTGATTCTTAAAGCGTGAAAATGCATCTCTAATTCTGTATTTTGCCCTAGTTTGCTTCTCTCCCCAAAATCAGCCGCTCAAAATCCCTAATTCTCCAGATTTCATCCTCAATATTCACTCACCAATTTCATTGATTTTTTACACAGTCACAAACATCCATTGCCCCAATAGAGAGAACATAAAAAATCTACAGTCCAACTCTTCAAATTTCACGATGATAAGGCGAAAATCATTGTGTGCCGAGGCACACCCAAATTATGGGGATTGTGAGTTTTGGTACACAATGAGGCTGCATCATGGAGGTATGCATGACTTAGGTAAATTCGAGTACATAGATGGGACAACTAGTGTATTTGATTACATAGGTCATTGGATGTTTGTTGAAATTGAATTACTATGCTAGGTTTGTTTCTTCTTTCCGGAAATTAATGCGAAAATATGTAATTTAATTGGTATTTACTATTTACTATTTTGATTGTTTCCAAGTTGCGGTTGAACTGTGTGATGAAGTCTAATCTTTCAATAGATACTTCCTCATTTCAATCAAGTTCGAAGAGCAGACCAATTTTAATTATCTTTTTCATTGTAGTTTCCTTTTTCCATTTTCAGCTCAGCTCAGACGCTGCAGAGATGTTTAAGAACACATTCCAGTCTGGTTTTCTTTCGATCCTTTATAGCCTGGGGTATGTGTTTTATTTTTCCTTTTTAGTTTTGTGTTCAATTGTTATTTATTTGCAACTTCAATTGGGTTTCGATTTTTAATCTGTGGGTTCTGATTTTTATTTATTTTATTGGGTTATTGTTTTATTTCTCAGGAATAAGCCTTTGCAGATATGGGATAAAGAAGATAGCTCTTCTCTTTCTTCAGATTGTTATTTTGAATGCTATTTTTTGTGTGTCAGTGCTGTGAGTTCTACGATTTAGAGGCTTCTTTTTCATAAATGTTCTAGTAAATGTGGATGGAAGCAAAAAAGGATTAGATGTTATATGTATCACAATTTTTTAGTAAGAAAGGTGTATTTGTGATGTTTGCATTTTGCAGGTTGGTAGTTTTCTTTTAGTTTTATGGTTTCTTGAATAATTATTGCAGTTGTCAATGGCCAGATCAAGCGACTGCAAGATGGTGTGAGGATTGCTTGCAGATTTCACTTTCACTGCCCGTATGTACTACCACCCTCCCATCGGGCATGAGGATTCCGGCCACCAGCGGCATCAGCATGACGGCGCTGCCTACACGTTGTAGCCTCCTCCAGAGATTTGGCGGCCGTGATGGGGCGCTTTGATTCGAAAGGTGGCGTTCAGATTGAATCTGCTGACTCCATTCTTTATGTTATTGCTTGATTATTTTTTTGCAATTTATCAATTTGTTGCTTCCTTAATTATTAATTTATAGAATCTGAGATTTTTAGTGATACTTTTATTTGTAATTAGTGTTACTTTCTTTTATAATTAGTAATACTTTATTTTGTAATCAATAATATTTTTCTCTATGATAATGAAATAAATTTTTTTACTCAAGAATGAGTTTTTATTGTATTCATAGACCCGATTCTCAATTTGAGATTATGTTTTAAACTGACAATTTCTTTTGTAATTAATGGTAGTTTCTTTTGTAATTAGTGATACTTTTTTCACAGTAATGAGACTCCACTCCATAGGTGATGATACTTCACCTATAAACAATGATACTCACATGTGAGTTAATGATACTTCACCCATAAATAATGATACTTGAGTTAATGATACTCCACTCATAGTTAATGACATTTATCTATTCTAGATTTGATAATTAATGTTTAATCATTAATAATATCATATTATACTCCACTTCCGAATTAATGATACTTCACAAACAATTAATGATTATCACCAGATATATATCTAATGATACTTCACTTAATAGTTAATGATATTTTTCCAAATTTATATCTAATATCTAATGATATTTCACTTAATAGTTAATGATATTTCGCCCAATTTATATCTAATGATACTTCGCTTCATAGTTAATGATGCTTCACTTCACAGTTAGTGATACTTCACACATAGTGATACTTTACATTATACCTAGTGATACTTTACTTTATACCTAGTGATACTCCAATGGCTGCACGTGAGAGCGCGGGTAAGACACACATCTGTGCGTGAAAATGGGCTTGGGGGGGTTTGGGTTTTATTTGACCCGTCTAATGTAAGCGACCCATTAGACGGTCTCATACAACTTTGTGTCAAATATAATATATTATCTTACAATATTATTTAATAGTGATATACTTGATAAACTCAATTTTTTTAAGAATAAAACTATTTTATCATAATCACAATAGATAGGAGAACCATTTTTTTATTTTTTGAAGAGGGCACCTGAAATCTCAGGGTCGGCTCTAATTGCAAATGCATAAAATATTATTTTGAATTCTCAACTAAAAAAATGTCATTTATTTATTAAAAACAATCACAATATATTTTGAGAAATAACCAAAAATCTTAAGAGACTAGCTTGTTTATTCTCTTCAATTGCCTCTAATGTGTTTTCAAAAGTACTCATCTAGATCTTGTGCGGCAGGTATAGGAGTAGGAGCTTCTGCATGGCCAAGTTGTTTCGGAGGATGGGCACGGTGGCTGTGAGGAGCCGGAGCATGGTGGTGGTGGCTCGGTGGATGAGCTTGGTAGCCATGAGGAGAAGAAGCATGATAGTGGCGACGACTAGGTCCGCTATGATGATGAGGACGTTCATGCTTGTGTTCATGCTCGTACGACTCATACTCGAGCTCGTGGTGTTTAGGAGGATGAGCATGTATACTTAGAGGTGCCCAAAAAAAACCGGACCGGCGGTTATAACCGCCGGTTTGGGACGGTTCCGGAACCGTACGGACGGTTACGGTTTGTAAACCGTAACCACCAACCGTAGTAGGCCGGTCCAGTTCCGGTTTGGGGGAAGGTTTTTTTCAAACCGCCGGTTTGGGCGGTTAACCGGCGGTTTTTGTATTTTTTTTTAACGATCGAGATCACGATCCGCGTGATCTCGATCTACGGCTAGGAACGCACGGAGGTGGATTGTTGACGTGGAACCGCTGGTTTTGGAGCCCAAACCGGCGGTTCGACCGTTTTTTTTTCAAAATTTTTCAAATTCAAATTTTAAATTTTTCCCCCCACTCCCCAATTTTCACCTATAAATACCCCATCTCCTCCACCATTTTCACCCATACCAAACTCTCAATCTCTCTCTCTATACTCAAATTCTCTCTATTCTACTATTCAAGTAATATCATTTTCTTATTCGAGTTTTATTACAAGTTACAATTTTACGAAGTTACTCTCTAGTCTCTCCAGTCTCCACTCTCAATCTCTCAATATCTCGATTTCTTCATTTCTACAATTCTACTCATTTTCTATCATCCATTCATCCCTAATCATCATGTCTAGCCGAGGTAGCCAAGCCGATAAGGGTAAAGGCAAAGCTATTGCTGATAGTTCCGAAGCTCCACGTCGTCGTCGTCGTACTCATTCTGAAGTACATATTTCTGATGATGCTGATACGACGTCGCCTCAATTTCAACAACAACAACCTGAAGAATATGTAAATCCCTATGGCGGAGCCGATAGCGGTTTCTACAACGATCCAAGTGGTGGCGGTTTCTACCATGATCCAAGTGGTGCCGGTTCTCACAACAATCCTACTGCAGCTCAAATGGCAGTTGATGAAGAAGTGGCAAGATGGATCCAGTTTGAAGAATTACAATGATCTCAAGAATCTCGTGCTTTCAGCGGAAATCCATCCATCGATCTTGACATGGAGGAGGCGGAGGAAGAGGCGGAGGCCGTTCCAACAAGAAGTACGGCACTAAAATCTGCTCTCTTCACTATTCATTTCCGAAAGGTGGCAAGGAAGAATGAAGCGGGTGTGTTTGATTTGTATTGCAACTATTGTCCGAAGCAATACAAATTTCGCACTGGAGGCGGCTATGGGATGTGCTGGTCACACATCACCAACAATCATCAAGTCGAACTTGGACGTGCTCAAGCTCAATCGCAACTCAACTTCCAACCGGTAAGCAGTCAAAATATCGAAAGCCAAGGTGAAGGTACGCCGTACTCATCCCAACTCTTTAGGTTTGACCTTCTAATTGCTAGAGAACAAATGTGTTATTTTATTTGTGAAGAATCTTTAGCACTTCAATTTGCCGATAGCATGAATTTTGAACGTCGTATGAAAGCTGCTTATAATCCTGGTGCTCAAAGAATACCTAGAATGACTATGACTAGGACCCTTGAAAAATTGCATATAAGATATAAGTCGAAATTGAAAAGTGTTATTAGTAAAATTCCTTATAGGGTTGCTATTTGTTCTGATATTTGGTCTGATAAATTTATCCGTCGTCATTATATTGCTGTTACATTGCATTGGATTGATTATTCATGAAATTTAAATAAATGTTTAATTGCTTTTCGTAGATTTAACTGTCAACATAGTGCTACTAATATTGGTAAAGCTATTATTAAAATTTGCAATCATTTTAAAATGCTTGATAAAATTTTTTCTATTGGTTTTGATAATGCGAGTGCTAATACGGCTAGTATTAGAGAATTAATCCAAGCATGTAATCCAACCTTGCATGGTAAATATTTTCATACGCGATGTATTGCTCATATTTTGAATTTATGTGTTCAAGATGGACTTAGAATATTAAATAACTCAATTCAACCTATTCGTGATGATGTAGATTATATTCATGGTAGAGTTAGAGTTAGACGTAGGTGGGAAAAATTCTGTAGGGAAGCTGGTGTGCATCCTAAAATTTTTAACTTAGATGTGCCTAATAGGTGGAACTCTACTTATGAATGCTTTCTGCAACTTTTGAATATCGTGAATTATTATGTTCTTTTTTTGCTATGCATATTGAATCGTTTATTTTATTATCTTCGTATTGGGATGATTGTATTGAATTAATGGAGCTTTTACAAGTTTTTCAATATGCAACAAAAGATTTATCCGGTGTGTATTACCCTACTGTTTGCAAATTTATGTATAATTGTTGTTTAATTGCTGCAAAATTTAATACTTGTAGTCATAAACCCGATTTGCAAGATATGATTCTAGCCATGGTAAAAAAATGGCTAAAATATTTTGATCATATACCTGATATTTTTTTGGTTGCAAAAATATTGGATCCTACTTTTAAACTAAGTGGTACTAACGATATGATTGACATGTATTACAAGTTTTTGTCTACTATGAGTTTTACAGGTTCCGATCCCGATATACATGTGCCAACTGCTGAAGAAATTAAAACAGAAATTTATGAGTCTATATATTCACTTTATAGAGAATATGAGTTAAAATATGCTGATAGTATAACTCGTCCAACCAGTCGTTCTTCAGGTTCTAGTAGTTCTTTTTCGTTAGGATTAAATACTTCATCTTCACGTGGTAGTGCTTTACAAGAATTCCAAATTTTTTTCCACGGTAGAGGAAATACTAGGCGTAGTCAAAATGAATTAGATATGTATTTGCAAGACCCTGTTGTGCCCCCCGATGATGAAAATGCAGGTCCCAACGATTATGATGTTCTCAAGTGGTGGTCCCGAAATCAAGAGCGGTATCCTTTGCTTGCAATTATGGCAAGGGAGATTTTTGGAGTCCCGGCATCAACGGTAGCGGTCGAGCAAGCTTTCAGTGAATCCGATTACATGTTGGACGAACGGAGATCAAATTTGACACCGGATCACCTCGAAGCTCAAATGATGTTGAAGGACGAGTCCAAAGCCGACCTAAGAGAGCAAGAGAACCGCTGGGACGACTTGATGGATGGCCCGCTCATTGAAGTTGGCTCGGAGATTGAAGCCGAAGGAGGGAGCTAAACCGGAGATGATTGGGACGACGACTTCGAATTCTAGACTCGCCAAGGAAAAAAGGTAAAATGAACTACGAGGGCTTTGATTCCAAGGTAAGGGATACGTAGGCAGCTTCATATGAAGTGCAAGCCCAAATTTCAATTATTTCTTTTTCCCCCCTAATTCCTAAATTAGCTCAAATTGTAACTTGTAAATTGTAATTTGTAAATTGTAAATTTGTAAATTGTAATTTTATATTTTCATAGTTTCATTAATTTACAATTTGTATTTTTAACTTGTTATTTGTAAATTGTAATTTGTAAATTTGTTAATTGTAATTTCATATTTTCATAGCTTGATTAATTTACAATTTGTATTTTGTAACTTGTAATTTGATAAATTAAATTGTATTCTCAATATTCTTGTAAGTTGTAACTTGTAAGTTTTATAACTTGTAAATTGTAAGATATAAATTATAATAATAAAATTATATAATAATATCAAAATTTAAATAAACTTGTGTTTTGTCATACTTCTTAGTTTTTAACTTGTAAATTATTAATTTTGTCGATTTAGTACTTAGTAGTTTTTCGTCCAATCGTCAATTCGAGTTCGGAGAGATAGAGGAAAAAAGAAAAAAAAAACCGGAAACCGGCGGTTAACCGGCTAACCGCCGGTAACCGGCCAAAACCGCCCGACGTCCAAACCGGCGGTTCCGGTTAACCAACCGGAACCGTCAACCGTAACCGCACGGTGCGGTTCCGGTTCTGCCGTTCCGGAACCGCCTAACCGGCGGTTTCTAACCGGAACCGGAACCGTGGGCATCTCTATGTATACTCGAGCTCGTCGATACTCCTTTGTACCTCTTCATCATTGTTGAGGATTAATTCTTCATTTTCAATTATATCGGAGTTTAATAAAAATAAATCTCCATGTAGCCAAGAGCGCGCTACAACAAAAAAGGTCTATTGCTACACCCTTTTAGCGACACCATAACACAGATGTCTTGATAAGCCCCTATTACGACATCTCATTTTTAATATTTATTAATTCAAAATTATTTAAACCTATTACGACATCGTAAAGTTTGTACGGCAATATTGAGACAATTATGACACCACTAAGTGTCTCCAGAAAATGAAAAGATTTTAAGTTCCTACTAAATTAATTAAAAGAAAATTGGTAAAATGAAAAAGGTTGAAAATCCCCTCATTATTGACATACAATTTAGGCCCCAAGTTTCCCACTAAATTTATTGGGGTTTTCATATTAAAAAAAAAGAAAGAGAAAACTTATACATGTTCGTGGGGAGGGAGAGAGAATGGAGGGGGTAGGGCACGATCTCGAAGAAGAGGAGGATGAATTTGAGGAGGAGAAATTCACTCACCCATTCTAATTTCATCTTCCTCCCAACACATCATTTTCTCTCAACTTCGATTTCGACTGGATTGACTCTGAAAACGGTGAGGAGTTGATGTTGGCGCAACCCGTGTCTTAATCGTCCTTGGCAGTCGACGTCGAAGCTACACGTCAGTATCCCGAGGGCGCTCTACAGTACCACCAGGTTCTAAAATTGCTTCCTTTCACTATCTCTCCATACCGTATCCAGAGATCTTGAGGCTTACGACTTGCTCAGGTGACCTAAGTTGAAATTCTATAGCTTTTTGTGCATTTATTTTGAAGTTTAGAGTGTGGATATGTTTGTTATATATCTGGATTTTAATTACCTTGTTCGATGAAATAAGGTTTGGGGCTCCGGATGTCCCTGATTTAGATTGAAAAAACTTTTAACTAGATTTGTTTGGCGCACAATGAGTTGAGAATTTTGTTTTTATGCTTTTTTGAATTGAGCTTTTGTATTTTATGAATGCTTTTATGGTTAAGAAATTAAACAGTTGCAGTACACTAAATTTTGGAAAAGACCATGGAGCACAAATTTTATCTAAGGATGTGGGAGCGATTATGAAATAGTCAGGGCTATATATAAGAAACTAACACTTGAGTTGTTCATTCATAGGGGTTTTATTATCGGGTTATGCGAAGTTGATGGATTTTTGCGAAATCAAATGTGTCGAGGTTTGTTGATGTTAGGAAACAGCTGAAGTCATTTCCAAGGTTTTATCCCATACTCTTTTTTGCTTATTTCGGACTGTTCATTGTGCTATAGAATTAAAGGAATATGTGTTTTCTCACAGTTAAGGACTACATCTATGATTTATCTCTCAATCCTTTTGTTACAATTACCGATATATTGCAGCCAAAATTGAATTGTTTGGAGGCATGATTTCACTGTTAGAATTTAGATACACTTGTAGTGTTCTCTTGTTTGAAGTTGCTATGATTGGGAGTTAGGACCCTAAATCATTAAAGCATGATTCTATGGTAACTTGGTAAGCATCATGCTTATGACAAACTAGTATAAACCAAGTATAAGAAAATAAGTGAAGGAATATGATGGAAACATGTGTTGAGTACCATCAAACACAAAGCTTGAATCTGCTTTTCAGGATTTTGTAGTTCGTAAAAACATAATATGCATTTTCCTTGATCACCCTGTATTTAATTGAACAATGCGGTTGAACAAAGGTATTTTCCTGTTGCGTTGGTTATGTCTTAGTATTTTCTCTACTGAAATTAGTCATATGAAATTATAACTTGCAACTGCATGGGCTCTTCTACTATACTATTGTTGCAAAATTGATATCTGAGTTGGTATGCTTATATGTTAAAAGTACCTCTCTTGTTATAATTTGTTCTATGACGGACTATATTTATTCATGAATTTGCTGAATGGTGATTGAGAATTCATTCCTTAATCAGTATGTGGTTTTATTTGAAGTGGAGAATCTTTGGTTCTTGTAAAGTGTTCAACTAAAGTGTTCTTGTAAATCCAGCTAAAGTGCTCAATTCATGAGCATCACAATTCACAATATGTTTGTTGGTGTGACATGAACTGTGGTTCTCTCTCAAAAATGGGTTTGGAGATGGCATCAAAGACATCAGCTTCTCATATTTGGATGAAGAGTGCAACATGCTCACCATTTTTGGCGGCATCATAGTAGTACCTTGTATTTTTAGATATCTTGTAAAGTAGTTGGTTTGATTAGTGTGCCACTTCTGAAGCTAACAAAATAAAGTCTTATTTTAATTTTTCATTGTTAATTGATATTTATTAATTTATTGTTATATAGGTTTTGTAATTAGAATTCTTCTCTTATTTGAAATCAATAAAGATCTATATTTCTTTATTATGTGTTTCATTTATTGTTATTTTAATTTTTTTATTTATATAGGAATTCAATAAAAAATTAATTATCAATTGAATTTTAGAAGCATAACAGAATTTTGTTAAATTGATTTAAACGACATTTACAGATGTCGAAAAAGCATATTTATCACGACATCTCATCAGGTCGCCACATATTTACAATCTAATTTGTAATCAGACTATTACGACGCTGTAGTGTGTCATTATATATAAATAAGGCTATAGCTACACCAGCATAGATGACTGGCACACCCGTCGTTTAGGTGTGCAAAATACACTTGCGGGCAAATGATCCACAAATGCTTAATCTGCCCTCAACGGCTAGTATAGCTTAGTGAAGACGGATGTCGATCCCACGAGGAGTGTTTTAACCTTCTGTCCTTTCTTAGTTTCAGTTTGGATCTTTAGTGTCACTCTAAAAACCTTGTTAATAAACTTAAACTAACTAAATGCTGAAAAGGAAATCACAAAAGAAAATATCAGTAATAAAAGTGCTCAAGTCAAAGCATCAAGTCATTCGGTAGGTATGCGCAATCCCGGGCAAAACACATGTAATTACCACTACTACCCGTTGTGCCCACACTAGCAGAAAGGTCAAAAACCGAATCCCTATGGCCAAATATGGGTAATTGTCACTTTGAGGGTTAACCAGTTATAGAAAATGGATACGATCGGCCACTCCCCAATCACTTCTTACATTATATCGTCTAGATGATACGATCGGCACCTAGGGACCTAACTATACAGGAACCTAAGGAGAGAATCACACAAAGGTTTTGCAAGCATAGCAGCTTTGAGGGCAAAAGCGACCCGATTCTAGTAGGTTTGACACGGTCTTGTGCCTGCATATACTACTCAATCTCAGCTACCAAGGCTGTCACTCTCGGACTTGTTACTATGCGGGTATCGAGGCATGGGTCCCCTATACACTCCCACGTAACTAACACTAGCACCAGTTAATCAGAAATGCGCGCTTTCATCTCCAACCACCCTTTACCTATGTCTAAGTGAAAAACAAGTTAAGATTGTGAACCCTTAAGGCTTTAAAGTCCGATTACCTCATGCACATATTCTACCCTTAGACCATTACTTTGACTTGAACAGTGGATACTTAGCCACTAAACATAGAAACGAAAGTAAAAGAAATGATAAAAGACATCTTACTTGGAAAGGAAATACGTAGATTAACTTCTGGGCCCAACCCCAGTTTGCCAACAAAAACAACTGAACTGCCTCTCCGCGGGCAAATTGCCAGCTTCAGGCAGTCAGATTATCCAGAAAATAAACTAAATATGAAAACGGGAAATTGTATCTTGAGGTGCAAAAATCGACACCCTCGCACGCGTGCTGATATGAAAAATAGATAAAAGTATTTATAGCAACTGAATTAAGGCTTCACGCAGCCCATATCTCACCCACGCAGGGGTTCTTGCACTCCTCCACTTCCTCATTTCATGCTCAACGTTCTTCCTTGAATTTAGGAGGGATAGCAACAAACCCTAGCATCTCCAACGGCTTTCTGATGTCCCCACTTCCTTCCCAACGTGTGTAGACCTCCCCAAGACTCGGAACTGACCGCCACATCACCTCCACGTGCATATAGGAACTGACCCGCGATCTTGTTGCGCAATTCTCGCAACAACTTTGACTGGGTCCTCGGTAGGCAAATCAGTCCTTTGTGCCCTTAGCATAATTAGCACCTGTCTGTGCCTATTGTGGTGGTTTTGTGCCCTCAGCCTCCTGCAATCAGCTTTACCCCCAAAACAAGACTAGACTCTATACTAAACACTTAAAAAGGGTGTAAAAAGATAAAGAAAAAAGCACGAATTTGAGTCTTCATCACACCCACACACTTGGACTATACTTGTCCTCAAGTATGAATGCAACTTTAACTCAAAACAACTAAAACAAAAGACTCAAATGACTCAAAACAAGACAACACAGCATATGAATCATAAGTTGATAAAGGGCATAACAGTTGAACATAATGATGCAGGCAAATCGAATCAATCAAACTCAGGCTACTATTGTAGTGTACACTCAGCTCGCCTTTTTCTCGAGTGTTTAGGTTAAGTATTTACTCTCAACAATTCCACCAAACCATCATCAACAAACTTGCAAACACCCTGTATAAACAATTTATGATATTCACATGCATGCATATCAAAAGGTCTTGTGAGGGTTGTAATGGGGCATGCGGATCAAGGTTGGGAATATTTAGGAACTGGCTACCTTTCATATCATTTGGGCAAAATCAGCACTGGCAGCTCTGTGCCCACATAACAACCTGGAGAACTATTTTATTCATAAACTTTTTTTTTTCATTTTCTTTTTTTTTTCTCTCTCTTTTTTTTTTATTTTCTTTCTTTGTGCCCATTTCTGGCACTCTGTCATTATTTGGCTTAAACCATACTACCAATACGAGCATAAAAGGCTTCATTCTCAGTCATAAGATACTCTTTAAAGAGAGATTTTTCAGAATGCAGGTCATGAACAAATTAGCAGGCTCAAATAATGGCAGCAATGAGAAACATTTATCAGTGAATAATATGGCCAAATAACTACGAAAGAAATTGCCTTAATCATCTAAGCATGCATGAAATCAGGTTTGACAGGGCATAAGCAAGTAAGCATCAAATGAGGTGGTGGAATTTAAACACACAGAAAGAAGTCGCAAATGTTACTTTGGGCTCAAAGCTCACTGGGTAGTTATATATTGCTTTCACATGCGATTGATTAATTCCATCTGCCTAACTATAAACTTATGTCCATATATGCCCAATGTCAATCTATGACTCATATGCTATAGACTCAACATGCACATACAAAATAAAAACAAAACATTCAAACATAACGACCTAGGCATATCCCTCCCATACACTTGCCGTGCAAAGTACCCTTGCGGGCACAAGCAGTAATGTGGGTTAGATATGCCCAAAACAGACTCTATATACACAGACGCAAATGTACAAAAACAAAAATAAACACACAAACAAAAATAAAAACAAATTCTAAACTACTGGGGATAAAGCATGATTTTAAGGAGAGGAGGGGTAGTCTAACCCGAGATGAACACAAATGTTCTGTAGGGCTTTCTCAACTCTTTCGAGCTTCTTTGAATCTGCACTGCTCTGTGCCCTGCTCGGTCCTTCTTGTGCCCTGGGCGATCCTTCTTGTGCCTTGGGGGCCTTTCTCTTGTCAAAATATGTTGGTTCATCAAAAGGGAGGAAGTATGGGGTGTTTTCTTCAGTGATCCCAACTAGCTACATCCGCTCCAGCCTCTGGGCATCGAGATACTCTGTTGCTTCGTCAAGCTCAGGGTAACCTTCGAAGATGTTATCAAGGTCGTCTCCTTTCAATCCTTCAAACAGCCTAGCCACGAACATGCCCAAGGCTACAACAGTTGCTCTGGTGTTGCTGGTCTGCGCCTGCAATTGAATCGCCAGAATGTAACCGAGATTGACCTTCCGCTTGTGCACCATGTTCCACAATAGAAACACCTCCTGCTGCGTGACTTGGCATGTGCCATCCTTGCGCCCATAAAGGTTGAATGCCATCCATCTATGGAAAATATGGAGGGCGTGGTCAGAGATTTGCTTGTCCTTGCTTGAGCCCGAAAGATAGAAGCCTTTGCCTCCGATTTCCTCCCACCGTTGCTGAATGTTTCGGCTCCAGTCGTCGCCAACACTGGTTGCTGCTTCTTTGTACCACTTTGAATGAACATCTTTTGGTTGGATAAAATCCAACATCAGGTTCAATCCTGAGATTGACATGCTATAGCTCTCTCCAGCTATGTAGAAGTTCACAACTCCAGGCGTCTCCAGACCAAAGCCCTGCACTGGTTTAAACTCATATGAGGAAAGAAATTCAATGGTTAGAGAGGGGCGTACCGTGTTCCTCCAGCCAAGCACTTGCTCCCAACCGATGTTGGCAAAGTATTCATACACTTGGTCCATGACTCCAAGTGTATTCAGCATGCTGTCATGAAGAACATACAAGGGCAGATGTTTCTTCTTGTTCAATCTCTCGACAATTCCTTGTCTCGAGCTGCTTGGATCCTCCTTCTCCTCCTTAGCCGAGCGGCGGGGGAGGGTTCTGATTGGCACCCTGCCTTTTGTTCCCTTTTTCACCTTTGCGGGCACATAGGTTTGAACTGGAGCTGGGATAATTTGAATTTCCGGTTCCACTTCCTCGCTGTGCACCGACTTCTCTTCCTCTTCCTCGTGGGACTGCTCCACATCTAGCTTTCTCTTAGTGGGGGGTTTCTCTTGTTTCTTTGACTCCTTGCTGACTGGCTTCTTTGCTTCCTTGCTAGTTGACTTGGTTCCCTTCGACTTGCTCTTAGCCTTTTCGGGCACATCGGGACCCTTGCTCTGGCTTGGTTCCCTTTGTGCCTCCTTCGCGACCTCCTGTGGTTTTGCCTTCTTCGACTTCTTCTTCTTTGCGGGTGGATCTGGTTGTGCCTGTTTCGACTGTTCAGACTGGCTGTGGGCATTCTCAGATGTAGATCCCTCTGAAGCCGCTTTGTCTTCTTCCAACGATTCTTCTTTCTCTTCCTCCTGTTCTGGTTCTTTCTTCTTCTCCTCTTGCTGATCCTGCTCTAGTTTCTCCTCCTTCTTGTCTTCTTCTTCCACGCTCTCACCTTCATATTCATCAATGTATTCTTCTTCGTCACCGCTACCCGTTTGCTTTTCTTCCTCCACCTCTTCTTCTTTTTCTGGTTCACCATCACCTTCCCCGTCCTTCTCTGGCTCCGACTCGTTTAATTCTTCGCTGGGTTGGGGTGTCGGCTGCTTCTCTGGAGTTGGTGGTTTTTCAGGTGTTGGAGTTGGGTCAGGGCTTTGCCCAGCTTGTGGTGGGCTCTGGGGTTTGCCCTTATCAGCTTCCACTTTCTTCTTCTTCGATGCGCCGCCCTTAGCTTTCGGCGGTGCTCTCTTCTTTTTCTCTGCTTGCGGCGGCGGAAGCGGTGGTTGTTGTGGTGGAATGGTCTGGATCGGCGAAGGGTTTAGAACGGGTTCGGAGCTTTGTTTCGGCTCCTCGGGCTGGGTTGACTGGGTGGTCTGTGTTGTTTCCTGTGATGAGTCGCCGGCGTTGCGGGCACTGCGCCTTGTGCCTCGCTTGGCGGTTTCTCCAGTTTTCTTTGTAGTCACCATTTTTCTTGACAAGGGTTTGGGAAATTTGTGAGGTAGGGTTTTCTTTGCTTGATCTGTGAGAAATCGAGAGATTGGGAGGGGGTATTTGAATGCTTCAGGAGACGTGAGGTGTTGCGAGGGTGGTGGGTTTGTGCGGCGAGATTTTGGCCGAGAATATAGGAGAAACGGTTGTGCCTAATTTTGAGAAAATTGGGGAATTTGAATTGGAGAAGAAGATATGTTTGAAATTCAAAATAATTATCTGTATATATCATATTCCCTCACTCCCCTTGTTTTCGGTCTCCATTCTCAATAATCATCACATTGCATGGGGAAAACCAACCGTTTCTGCAGCTGCTTTTTCGTGTCAAATCAATCAAATTCGCTACAGTACCCACCCACACACTTAAACCTTGCTGTGCCCTGCATGTTACTTTGCCCACAGTTATGTGTTTCCAGTCTTTGCCTTCCTGCAGCGTTAACTCACAAACAAAATACAAATAACAAACTTAATTGAAATTAAAGCAAGTAAACAAACCGGGTTGCCTCCCGTCCAGCGCCTTTGTTTAAGGTCTTTAGCTCGACCTTGTTGTGCCTTCAATAGTACTCAGGAGTGCTCAAAACTTGGGTTTCTGCCCAAGTTTCCTTATCTTGCTCGAAATATGGTTTCACCCTCTGGCCATTGACTCGAAATTCGCACTCATCCCTTGGATTCACCAGGTCAATTGCCCCATTTGGGTGTTAATGTTGCACCAGATAAGGGCCCATCCATTTTGACTTCAATTTGCCCGCATGCAATTTGAGCTTTGAGTTAAACACGAGTACCTTTTGCCCGCAGAGCAACTGTTTGCCTCTTGCGAGTGCATCGTGGTATCTCTTGGTCCTTTCCTTATACATCACAGCATTATCATAGGCTTCGGACCTCAACTCTTCCAATTCTTGGATCTGATGCTTCCTCTCAATTCCAGCGCATCCATTATCGAAATTCAACTTCTTGATTGACCAAAATGCCTGATGCTCCATTCCCACAGGCAAATTGCAATACATTCCAAAAACCAGCCTATAAGAAGACATCCCAATAGGTGTCTTGTAGGCTGTGCGATATGCCCACAGAGCATCTTCCAAGTGATTGCTCCAGTCTTTGCGCCTTGGTCCAACAACTTTTTCCAGAATATTTTTGATCTCCCTGTTTAAGACTTCTGCTTGTCCATTTGCCTGGGGGTGATATGCCGTAGTAACCTTGTGTGTGACCCCATACCTTGCCATCATCTTCTTTATGACTGAGTTGCAGAAATGAGTCCCTTGATCACTGATCAAGACTTTGGGCATTCCGAAGCGACAGAACACATTTGCCCTCAGGAACTTCACCACTGTGTTTGCATCATTCGTTGGAGTGGCTTTTGCCTCCACCCACTTGGACACATAATCTATAGCCAGGATAATATAGAGATTATTACCTGACTTGGGAAATGGTCCCATGAAATCTATGCCCCATATGTCGAAGACTTCCACGGGCATGATAGGTGTTTGTGGCATGGCCTCCCGAATGGAAATATTCCCAGTCATCTGGCAATTCTTGCACTTCTTCACAAATATATAAGCATCCCTAAATAATGTAGGCCAATAAAATCCTCCATCTAGTACCTTCCTTGCTGTTCTCCATGGGCCGAAGTGACCTCCACATGCATTGTTATGGCAGAACTTCAAGATGTCAAGAACCTCATCATCATTGACGCACCTCCTTATGACTTGATCGGCTCTAATTTTCCAAAGAGTTGGTGCTTCCCAGAGATAGAACCTGCATTCACGCTTCATCTTATTCCTTTGGTAGTCATTCACACCAACTGGAAACTGTCTTGCAACCAAATAGTTCACTATGTCGGCAAACCATGGCTCCTTTGTTGTTTTGCCCACAACCTCATACAAATGCTCATCTGGAAAATTCTCAGTGATTTTCTCTTTGCCCTCAACCATCAGACGGCTGAGATGGTCTGCAACCAGATTTTCCGCCCCAGTTTTATCTTTGATCTGCACATCGAACTCTTGCAAGAGCAATATCCACCTTATGAGTCTCGGCTTTGACTCCTTCTTAGACAATAGGTACTTCAGACCTGCGTGATCCGTGTAAACAATCACTTGTGCCCCCAGCAGGTATGAACGAAACTTCTCAAAAGCGAACACTACTGCTAACAGCTCCTTCTCCGTGGTGGTATAGTTGCGTTGTGCGGCATTTAATGTTTTGGAGGCATAATAGATAACATAGCTCTCTTTGCCTCTTTTCTGGCCCAAAACTGCTCCTACGGCAAATCCGCTGGCATCACACATCACCTCAAATGGCATTCCCCAATCCGGAGGTTGGATAATTGGAGAAGACACCAACATATTATGTAATGTGTGAAAATATTTCTTGCAGTCATCATCAAAATTAAATTTGACCTTCAATTGTAGCAGGTTTGTGAGTGGTTGAGCAATCTTTGCGAAGTCCTTAATGAATCGATGATAGAAACCCGCATGGCCTAGAAATGCCCGAATCTGCTTAACATTGATGGGATAGGGCAATTTGGCAATGATCTTCACTTTTGCCCTGTCCACCTCGATTCCTCGCTTGGATACTACATGTCCCAGCACGATTCCTTCTCTCACCTTGAAGTGACACTTCTCATAATTCAACACCAAGTCTTTTTCCACACAGCGGCTCAGTACTTTGCTCAAATGATCAAGGCATTGATCAAAGCTATCTCCATAAACCGCGAAGTCGTCCATAAAGATCTCAATACAAGTTTCAAGCATATCCGAAAATATACTCATCATGCACCGTTGAAATGTGCCTGGAGCGTTGCAAAGGCCAAACGGCATCCTTCTGTAGGCAAATGTGCCAAAGGGGCAAGTGAATGTCGTTTTGCCTTGATCGGCTTGGGACACCACAATCTGCATGTATCCAGAATACCCATCCAGAAAACAGAAGTATGATTTTCCTACAAGCCTCTCCAACATTTGGTCGATGAAGGGCAAAGGAAAATGATCCTTCTTTGTGACTGCATTCAACTTGCGGTAGTCAATGCAAACCCTCCATCCTGTTTGCAGTCTCATCTGAATAAGTTCTTTGTTTTCATTCTCCACAACTTGGATTCCAGACTTTTTGGGCACAACGTGAATAGGACTCACTCACTCACTGTCGGGCACAAGGAAGATAATGCCCATATCGAGCAGCTTTAGAATCTCCTTCAACACAGCTTCCTTCATGAAAGGGTTCAGCTTCCTTTGGGGATCTTGCACTGGTTTTGCCCATTCTTCCAACTGGATCCGATGCATGCAAATGGTGGAACTTATGCCTTTGATGTCGGCCAAGGTCCATCTAATTGCTTCCTTATGCATCTTCAATAGCGCTATCAATTTGACTTCCTGCTTCATGGTCAATGATGAACTGATTATAACTGGCAAACTCTCTCCTTCACCTAAATAGGCATATTTGAGGTGATCGGGAAACTCCTTCAACTCCAACTTTGGTGGCTTGATGATAGACCGCACCAGTTTATCACCCTGCCTTGTTGTGGGCAAAGGCAAGCATTGATCCCTTGAAAAACTGGCTTCGATGTGATACAATTGCAGAATTGCCTCTTTGATTTGCTTATCTCATTCCTCTTCAGCATCCCAATCAATTTTACTGTATTGAAGTACCCAATCAAGTGGATCCTTTGCCAGCAGCCTTGGCAATTCTTCTTGGATCATAGGCTCAAAGACGTCGATCACATGTATACCCTCAGTGTCATTGGGGTACTTCATTGCCTCCATGATGTTGAAGGTAACTCTATCTCCATCAAACTCGCACGTCAATGTGCCTTTATCGACATCAATCTTCGTATGTGCCGTCTTCATGAATGGTCTGCCCAAAAGTATACAGGCAGCCTTTGGATTGGTTTTGCCCATATCCAGCACATAGAAGTCTGCTGGGAAAATCAGACTCTCCACTTTGATTAGGACATCTTCGAGCACTCCCTCGGGGTAAACATTGGAGCGGTCAGCCAATTGAATAATTGTCCTTGTATCCTTGAGCGGTCCTAATGTCAGCTCTTCAAAAATGCTTAAGGGCATAACATTGATTGATGCCCCTAAGTCCAGCATAGCTCTCTCAACTCGAAGTCCTCCAATTTCACAGGGAATAAAGAAAATCCCTGGATCTCCACACTTTTCAGGCAGCTTCTTCTGCAATAATGCTGACACATTTTCATTCACGACCACTTGTGCCTCCTCCGTGAATCTCACCTTCTTTGTACATAAGTTGTAACGCCCCGATCCCGGAAGAGTAGTGACAAGGGACCGGTGCGCTACTGGGGGAAGGGGGAAGGGGTTGTTGCACAGAAGCTATCAAAGAAATAGGGTTAGTGCCCTAAAAATTTGGGCAGCATAACCTCTGTAACTGTAATAGAACCACGCACTAAGGCGTTTAGAAAGAACCTAAATAAAATACCAATCATCAAAGGGAACTTATCCCGCCAACAATTATAAAGGAACATTATAGCAAAATGTTGAAATCATAACATGCTTCAAACAACTGAAGACAAGCTGTATCAGAGTGAACGGAACAAGCGCGGAGCACAATTCAAGTAAAATTATTTGCAAGCACTTAATTGATATTAAGTATCTAAGATTTCTGAACAACACAAAAAGAGCAAGCATATAACAACAAGTAAGCCCTCGCCCCAGCTCCGTCATCTTCCGGCCTGCCTCTCAACCTGAAAATATTTAGAAAAGATTTGGGCTGAGTACTAGCGTACCCAGTGGCAGATTTTGATAAACAGTTCACAAACATTTTATAAATATGAATATCGTATCCACACAAGTATAACAATGGAAAGGTTTCAAATCTCAAAAGCATTCCATGTATACAAAGCTTCTTTTAACCTTACTTGCACGCTCTATCTCAACTGTCCCTTCCTACAGTGTCTTAACTTATATACACGTCCTCCAGCCCAGCTGTCTAATAAAGGATAGTGTATACGGTCCCAAAGCTTTAAGGATCCGAACTCGAGTCTAGTTAAGCACTCAATATTTTCGTAGGATACTGGCGAACGCGAACAGTGAGCTAAATCATTTTGATACAGATATTCATGCTATACAGTTGATAAACAGTTGAGCTTATTAGCTGAACATAATTTGAGAAAAATATAACCCACCTGGATGACGAGCACATGGCGGCACAATAACTTCAAAAATGGTTTCATTAATCCTATCAGGCTCTGCAGGTCCTACAAGGGTCGATATTCGACTCAGAATAATCGCTATATTTTCAGGAATTAATCTACTGTAATTCGAGCTATTATTTAATTATATTCTCTTCAGAAATAGATTGCGCAACTCTAGAGACCTCGAATAATTCCGACAAAGAAGAAAATAAATTCCAAAATATTATTCTTGATTTATTGGGACCAACCGATTTGACAGAGGTCTCTTTTCAAAACTTGCCATTTTAATCGATTTTTAACAGATTTGTGCCACGGCACTTTTTAACCGTTCAAAAATTACGAAAATATTCAAGGACCATCCTATATATGCCAAGACTATAGTTTGAGGGTTTTAGAATTTTTTTCAATAACACATGCTCTCGGAAATAAAATAGCTGCTTAAATTAAATAATTGATATTATTCAAAACTTATCCGAATATTAGAAAATTCGACGGGAGCATAGGAAATATTATTTCGAGCAACTTTTGAGAAGAAACTTTTTCGATTTGACGACCCAAAATGGGTGAAACGGGACAAAAACTCACAGATTTTAGCTGAAATGTATCGGTCTCGATTGAGATCGATACTGGTGGATTTTCGCTCAAAAGTACAATTTTTGATAGTGCAGAAAATAAGAAATTTAATGGTGTAATCAGATCAAAGATCGGACGGCTAGATCATAAATTCGAAACTGACAGATTTATAATATAATATTCGGATCCGGATTTCAAAAGACGAGAAATTAAAAATCTATTCCGGTTAACTACAAGATCCAAATGATCAAAGACTATTTATAAAAAGAAGATTTCTAATACGACTATCCAGGAAGAGTAGATCTGAGATTTACATAAAATGAAAACGGGGAAAAATACCGAAAACTTACAACATCAAAAATCGGAATCGGTAGAATTAAAGATAATCGAAATATAAGCATATTTAGAACTTGAAATTTCTAAATTCATCGGTCCGAATGACCAGAATCGGAGAAAGTACCTTCTCCGAGGAATTGGCAGCGGTCACGATGATTTTCCATCGTGATCATCCTTCGTGTCATCATTTCAATCATGCATTCGTGATCTACGCGTTGACACCTTCAAAATGACTATTTCAGAATTGAAATAGGAAACTAGAGTTGTATATTCTCTGGAAGCTGCTCGGCGTTTCGATTTTGAAAATGAATGAAAAATGAAACCTTAAGCTCCTATTTATAGAGGAAAAATAAATAGGATAATAATGAATAAAAGAAAGAGGATAATGATGGAAAAAGAATAGGATAATTAAGAATAAGATAATCTTTTGAAAAAGAAATTGGATAATGACGGATGTGCCTTTTTCTAT
This sequence comes from Perilla frutescens, assembly GCA_026008535.1. Taxonomy (NCBI): domain Eukaryota; kingdom Viridiplantae; phylum Streptophyta; class Magnoliopsida; order Lamiales; family Lamiaceae; genus Perilla; species Perilla frutescens. The sequence goes on from BRKX01000013.1 coordinate 5,315,226, forward strand.
TAAATTTATTATTTTCCAACTTAAAGTTGTGCCAAGAGTTCATTTGACCTCTAATTAAAATTTTAAAAGTATCATTGAAATTCTCAGGTCGATTTATTTCTACGAAAATCATTATTGACCACGCGTCAAAAATATTTAAACTATAATTTTTTTTTCAATTTTAAATAATACCTAAAATCGCGTCTTTTATCTATTTTACTTTATTTTAGCTCAATTTTTTTTTTGTAGCCTTCTAAATAAAATAGAAATTTTTTTAACTATAATCCAAAAATACGGGGTGTTACATCCTACCCTCCTTACAAAAAATTTCGTCCCGAAATTTACTAATCTTGAAATGGAGTGTTGGGACAGTTCTTGAGCAATTCTGACTCCAACTCTCACGTTGCTTCTTCTTATCCATGACAGTTTCGTGGTACCTTCGTTAAGCTAATCACTTTATTCTTCAGACTTTGGGTCTTCCGATCAAGAATGGCCTGAAGCCTTTCATCGTGCTCTAAATCATTATTTAGCATCATATCTTCTTTTATGGTCACATGGTTTAAGATCAAACACGTACTTCTTCAACATCAAGACGTGGAACACATAATTGAGGTTGCGTGGGAAGGCCATCATATACGCTACTTCATTAATCCTAGCAAAAGACTGTTTATCTCGAGTCGTAAATCTTACTAAGACGTATACTTTGTCTTGGTCTACTTTAACTTGATGCGCATAACTCTTCATACGTTCTTCTTTGTAGCTTTCTTCAAATTTTCTTTAACATCATCCTTTGAGTCGAGAAGAGAGATAGAAAATAGATATCGATCCACTTGAATCGAAGCATATTATCTTGATCATCGTATACGTCACCCACAAGTTGCTTCTCTTCAAAGTCTAATTTAACATCCCTAGCAATTCTATCGATCCTCAAGGTCTTTCTAGTAGGGATTCTAACATCGAGGCTAAATTTTCCACCTATTTCTAGTCCAGTAACTACTTCGTGAGCTTTCTTAACTATTTGACCGTAATCAGTGATCCGTTGAGCTTCGAGAATTCCACGCATCTCTGGTCAAAAGCCTCTCATAAACTATTCGGTCTTCTGGTCTTCAGTGTCGATTACGCATGCTACATATTGTGAAAGTTGATTAAACTTTCACTCGTACTCTCTCACGAACAAATTTCCTTATCTCAGCTCCATGAATTCGGTTTGTTTTTGGATGAAAAAAAACACGAGAGAAGTACTTATCTATAATGATCTCTTTAAACTTGTCCCAAGTTAATCCTTGATGCTCTTCTCCGGTCATGCCATTCTTTAGAAATGAGAGGTTCACTGCTACCATTGAATCTAGGTGGAGTGTAGCGACGAAATTGCTCAATCTCCTGACTAATGGTTGGCAGAGCAGGTGCATTGGGCGCTGCATTTTGTTGATTCATCGCGCTCTGCATTTGGTTGTTGGACGAATCCCTAAAGTGCTCTAATTAGATCTGACATGAAGTTATTTCTTTTCACATTCAACGCTTGATCGGCCTCATCCCATATCTCACGTGAAGCGCGTGGGTAATTGAAGAAGTATATACTGCTAGGTTCAAGTTAACTGATAAATATCTAAATACCTTGAATCTAAATAAGGAAACAACTATGGGGAAGCTTCTACGTTCTTCTAAATTTCGAGGACTAAGTAATTTATTTGTCAATCATCATGCATTTCAAAATAATATAACTTCTTTGCATAAATCATTTCTTGACATCTCTCATTCTCATCACTTAAGGTAATTCTAACCTCTTTCGATTATTTCCATCTTTTGGTCAAAACCAAAATCTAGATGTCTCGACATCTTTGAATAACTTTAGACGAATCATGAACCCTCATCGTGAAACCTTAATATAAGTTTGAATCACAATACTTTATAGTGAAACTTGGAGATAACTCTCTTGTAAATGAATCACAACCTCTTGTCGTGAAACCTGGAAATAATTCTTAACCAAATGATGAATCATGAAATATAATCATGAAACCTGTAAAATATTTTCAAAATTATTCACGATAACGGATAATGAAAGTTGAAAATATTTTCAATGAACGAATCATGATATCAAATCGTGAAACCTTAAAATATATGAATCATGACCTCTCATCATGAAACCTGATAATATTAAGAATCATGACCTATTATCATGAAACCTGGTAATAGAATCATGATCTCTTATCATGAAACCTGGTAATAGAATCATGATATCTCATCATGAAACCTGAAAATAGCTTTTGAATCATGATCTCTGGCCATGAAACCTGGATAGAACGAATCACGATTTTTTTTTTTATCATGAAACCTGAAAATAACTTTAATAAATGAATCACAATATCTGACTGTGAAACCTGAAAAAAATATTTAACGTGACAAACTGCACTTTCACGTGCGTCAATTTTAAAATACATGTGTACCTTTTTGTTGAGAGAGGCGTAGATGACGTGCTGAGGGCTGCTGAACAAATAGTGGAAAAGAATAGATATAATTTTGAATTCAAAGAATAATGCTGCAGGTCTACAGAGTTGCAAACCTGCTCTGATACCAATCTGTAACGCCCCGATCCCGGAAGAGTAGTGACAAGGGACCGGTGCGCTACTGGGGGAAGGGGGAAGGGGTTGTTGCACAGAAGCTATCAAAGAAATAGGGTTAGTGCCCTAAAAATTTGGGCAGCATAACCTCTGTAACTGTAATAGAACCACGCACTAAGGCGTTTAGAAAGAACCTAAATAAAATACCAATCATCAAAGGGAACTTATCCCGCCAACAATTATAAAGGAACATTATAGCAAAATGTTGAAATCATAACATGCTTCAAACAACTGAAGACAAGCTGTATCAGAGTGAACGGAACAAGCGCGGAGCACAATTCAAGTAAAATTATTTGCAAGCACTTAATTGATATTAAGTATCTAAGATTTCTGAACAACACAAAAAGAGCAAGCATATAACAACAAGTAAGCCCTCGCCCCAGCTCCGTCATCTTCCGGCCTGCCTCTCAACCTGAAAATATTTAGAAAAGATTTGGGCTGAGTACTAGCGTACCCAGTGGCAGATTTTGATAAACAGTTCACAAACATTTTATAAATATGAATATCGTATCCACACAAGTATAACAATGGAAAGGTTTCAAATCTCAAAAGCATTCCATGTATACAAAGCTTCTTTTAACCTTACTTGCACGCTCTATCTCAACTGTCCCTTCCTACAGTGTCTTAACTTATATACACGTCCTCCAGCCCAGCTGTCTAATAAAGGATAGTGTATACGGTCCCAAAGCTTTAAGGATCCGAACTCGAGTCTAGTTAAGCACTCAATATTTTCGTAGGATACTGGCGAACGCGAACAGTGAGCTAAATCATTTTGATACAGATATTCATGCTATACAGTTGATAAACAGTTGAGCTTATTAGCTGAACATAATTTGAGAAAAACATAACCCACCTGGATGACGAGCACATGGCGGCACAATAACTTCAAAAATGGTTTCATTAATCCTATCAGGCTCTGCAGGTCCTACAAGGGTCGATATTCGACTCAGAATAATCGCTATATTTTCAGGAATTAATCTACTGTAATTCGAGCTATTATTTAATTATATTCTCTTCAGAAATAGATTGCGCAACTCTAGAGACCTCGAATAATTCCGACAAAGAAGAAAATAAATTCCAAAATATTATTCTTGATTTATTGGGACCAACCGATTTGACAGAGGTCTCTTTTCAAAACTTGCCATTTTAATCGATTTTTAACAGATTTGTGCCACGGCACTTTTTAACCGTTCAAAAATTACGAAAATATTCAAGGACCATCCTATATATGCCAAGACTATAGTTTGAGGGTTTTAGAATTTTTTCAATAACACATGCTCTCGGAAATAAAATAGCTGCTTAAATTAAATAATTGATATTATTCAAAACTTATCCGAATATTAGGAAATTCGACGGGAGCATTGGAAATATTATTTCGAGCAACTTTTGAGAAGAAACTTTTTCGATTTGACGACCCAAAATGGGTGAAACGGGACAAAAACTCACAGATTTTAGCTGAAATGTATCGGTCTCGATTGAGATCGATACTGGTGGATTTTCGCTCAAAAGTACAATTTTTGATAGTGCAGAAAATAAGAAATTTAATGGTGTAATCAGATCAAAGATCGGACGGCTAGATCATAAATTCGAAACTGACAGATTTATAATATAATATTCGGATCCGGATTTCAAAAGACGAGAAATTAAAAATCTATTCCGGTTAACTACAAGATCCAAATGATCAAAGACTATTTATAAAAAGAAGATTTCTAATACGACTATCCAGGAAGAGTAGATCTGAGATTTACATAAAATGAAAACGGGGAAAAATACCGAAAACTTACAACATCAAAAATCGGAATCGGTAGAATTAAAGATAATCGAAATATAAGCATATTTAGAACTTGAAATTTCTAAATTCATCGGTCCGAATGACCAGAATCGGAGAAAGTACCTTCTCCGAGGAATTGGCAGCGGTCACGATGATTTTCCATCGTGATCATCCTTCGTGTCATCATTTCAATCATGCATTCGTGATCTACGCGTTGACACCTTCAAAATGACTATTTCAGAATTGAAATAGGAAACTAGAGTTGTATATTCTCTGGAAGCTGCTCGGCGTTTCGATTTTGAAAATGAATGAAAAATGAAACCTTAAGCTCCTATTTATAGAGGAAAAATAAATAGGATAATAATGAATAAAAGAAAGAGGATAATGATGGAAAAAGAATAGGATAATTAAGAATAAGATAATCTTTTGAAAAAGAAATTGGATAATGACGGATGTGCCTTTTTCTATTAAATTTATTATTTTCCAACTTAAAGTTGTGCCAAGAGTTCATTTGACCTCTAATTAAAATTTTAAAAGTATCATTGAAATTCTCAGGTCGATTTATTTCTACGAAAATCATTATTGACCACGCGTCAAAAATATTTAAACTATAATTTTTTTTTCAATTTTAAATAATACCTAAAATCGCGTCTTTTATCTATTTTACTTTATTTTAGCTCAATTTTTTTTTTGTAGCCTTCTAAATAAAATAGAAATTTTTTTAACTATAATCCAAAAATACGGGGTGTTACATAAGTCCTTCAGGAAACGGGCATATCGGGGTACCTGCCTGATTGCGTCTAGTAGTGGAACATTGATTTCCACTTTTTTGAAGATGTGCATTAGCTCCCTATCCTCTTCTTCTTTCTTGTTTCGCTTCATCCTTCCTGGAAATGGTAAAGGCACTTCGATCACTTTTGGAATATTACTCTTCAGGATGGGTTTGGGCACAACTGCTTCTGGTTCGTCATTTGCCCTCAACTCTGGTTCATCTTTTGTGGGCTCATTGTTGCTGTGGGCATCATCCTCTGCAGTCTCTGGATATGGTGCAGGCAGTTGCCTTCCACTCTTCAGTGTTATTGCATTTACCCCAGCCTTCTTTGGTGGTTCTGTCTGTGAGGGCAGAACTCCTTTAGCTTTTTCCATCCTTACGATGACATCACTAATCTGGGATATTTGTCCTCCCAAATAGCTCAGTCCATTCCTTATCTCCTGCTCGAAAGCTTCTGATTTCTTTTGTACCTCCACCGTTTCATTCACAATCTTGTGAACCATGTCTGATAAAGACGGTCCTACTGCGGGCGCAGGGTAGTACGGTGTTGTATGCCTCTGACTGTAGTTGGGGGCAAATTGATTGTGCCTCCTTCTGTGCCCTTCATCCATAGCGTTGACCGTTTCTTCCTTCTTCTTCAATTGTGGACACTGGTCAGAGTGGTGCCCCATTAGTTCGCATACCCCACAAATTCGCAAGGTATTGGCAGAAAACATGGTGATCATCTTCTCCATTTTGTTGCAGAGTTGTTCGATTCGGTCATCAGTTGCAGGCACAGAGATAGTTTTGCCCGCAGCGGCAACACTTGTTCTTTCATATGAATCGTCTCTATTCTCCTCGGCCATTTCTCCAATAAGTATTAGAGCCTCAGCTGCTCTCTTGTTCAGAATAGATCCTCCGCATGCTGCATTCAGCAGGGCCCGTGTTGACCGAATACATTTAAAAAATCTGTTGCTAACATCAAATTTAAAAAATCAAATTTAATTTTAGCTACGGAAAATTCTGTTGCTAACATAAAAAAATTAAAAAAAATATTTAACGATGGAATTTTTCGTCGCTAAGTTAGCGACGGAAAAATCCATCGCTATTTCCATCGCTTAAATTAAAAAAATATTCTAAAGTTAAATTTTGATGTGTAACGACGGATTATTTCGTCTTTAAGTTAGTGACGAAAAAACATGTCGCCATTGTCATCGTTAATTTAATCTGTCACAGTTCCGTCGCTAATTCCGTCACCCGTGTTGACCGAATACATTCTGTCGCCATTTTCTTTGCTATATTGATGTTTTCTTGTAGTGTGTTACCCTATTTAAATATGTCAATATATATATATACTATATCTATTTATATTAGGGATGAATACACATAATATTCGTTGAGGATTGATGCTTAGTATATATATTCATATGTAAATCATACATATTAAAGGTTAATATACACCACATTTAATAATCTGTTGATGCTAAATTTGATTATATATATATATATATATATATATATATAGGAGCTTTAGGGTGTGAACATAGTGTGTGTGTGTGTGTGTGTGTGTAATTTATGGATAATCATAACCGTTAATCTGAAAAGATCAATGTATGTTATTAATTAAGGATCGTAGTTATAATAGTGCTTTTTTTCAAATTTCTAATGCACATGGGGTAAAATTGTACAATTATATTTTATCATTTTTGGTAACATCGGTTTTAAGGGATTTGGAAAGGGAAATTACATACTCACTCATATCACAATTGATTTTCCAAATGGGGATACATATATGCAGCGACTGATTATGATGAAAGTATTTTCTAGCGCTGTTCTTCGAGATTTTGCAATTAAAAAAAATTATCTACTTTCGAAATCATTAATGTTTGTGATTTTATTATTTATGCCGTTTGCATTGCCAGTTTTTAAATTTTATAGTACTTTTATTGTTTGTTTGTGAATATTATTGATTATGGAGTTGTAATCTCCATACAAGCCTAAATTCAAAATATTTTTAACGAATGTTATTTATTACTTTTGTATTTTTTCAATCAACTTTTAAATTGTTGTTGTTCATTTTTGCTAGTTATATATAATTTTGATGATTGTGAGTAATGGAAACCCCTTCCCATATTTTATAGTTATCGATCATGACACGATATATAAATTTGGTAAAATTCGTAATTAAAATTTACTGAATTGACAATATTTTGATGAAATGTTATTTTAGATTTATGTAGTGCTTTTTTATTACTTTTTTACTGCTAGTATTGGTTTATTGGAGTGGAGAATTATGATGCATCATAATTTTAAATTACTCTGAATATTTAAAATTGGTGGATAATAGTTTTGACGGTGTTGTTTATGCAATGTGCAATGTTTTTTTTTGCACTTATTTAGTGCTGCAATCGTTTTTCCCGTCTTAAGAACAAGCATAATCCTTAATAGTTATAGTTAACTCAACTCAAAATATTTATAATTTATAATATTTATGCCTTTTGTATTGGTTTTTCACCTATGTTATGGTGCAAAAACATCAGTTGAGGAGTTAGAAATTAGTGATATAAATGAAACCACAACAGTTTTGACTAATGCTATTTATGCCGTTTGCATTGCTTTTTTTAAATTTCATAGTGCTTTTATTGTTTGGTTGCGATTAACATTAATTATGGAATTATAATCTGCATACACACCAGAATCAAAATAATTTTGACGAATGGTATGCTAGTTATATATAGTTTTGATGATTGCAAGTAATGAAAACCCCTTTCCATATTTTATAGTTACTATGATGCAATATATAAATCTGATAAAATTCGTCATCATAATTTATTCAATTCGCAATAGTTTTGATGGATGCTATTTTTGGTTCTCTGCAGTGCTTTTTTTATATTACTTTTGTACTGCTATTGAATCTCAATCTATATATGCACCCTTAAATTTGATAGATCAAACGACTGTAAATAGTTCCTAGTTCTCACCTAAAAATGCGCAAAAACAATGTAAAGGGCATAAAAAGCACTATAGAAACTATTTTGATTTTATTTACATATGCAAAGTAAGGTCCATAATCATTCTTCATTTGGAATGTTTTTTTCTCACCGATTCCTATTGAGTTTTTGTAATGAAGAATGATGATGCACCATTACTCTATATATTTTTAATAAAATCAAAATAGTTTTGGTGGTGTTGTTTACGCCCTTTACAATGATGTTTACCCACTATTATAGTGTTATTATTATTATTTTTTCGAGTTAAGAATGATTATAATAATTAATCTTCAAAGTTAACTAAAAAAATAATCAATGAATGATACTTATGCCTTATAAAAATTTAACTCTTCAGTAATTCAATAAAAATAGTGGCCTCCCTCAACATAGAAATTCATCAAAAAAATTCATGGCCTAGATAGTCAATATCACAACATTAATCAAACAATTATAACAAAAAAATAGTGAAAATAATAATTGTATCATAATTTTCTCATAAATAAAAATAAAAGAGAATTGAACAAATTTTAACAAATAGTGATGAAAGATTAATATAACTTTTTTTTACTAAAAACTAATGACTTATGATCATAGAGAGTATTTAATTTTTCCACTGTAAATCCCCTAAAAACCGTTGATACCAAAAATAACAAAAAATGATTGTACAATTTTATCCTTTATTGCATTAGAAATTGAAAAAATAACATTCTGGTGCCTTTTACCAAGGATTAATAATATCCATTGATTTGAAAATATTAACGGATATGATTTGTCCACAAATTACATATAAGACATGTGTTCACAAATGAATGAAATCCTATATATATATATATATATATATATATAGACACATACACACACACAACATATGTAGTTATATTATGGATGAATCTATGAAACATTCTGTGAGAATTGTATCTACAACATAATATTCTATGACAATTAATATGTACATATAAATCATATATATTGAAACTTATCAAATTCGTATAAAAAATCTACTCATGATATGTATAATATAATATGGGGGACACTTGTGTAAGACCGTCTAACAGATCTCTTACGTTAGACAGATCTCCACCCGACCCGACCCGTCAACCGGGTTGACTAAATATAAATTAAAAAAAAAAGATTTTCTCCTCTTGCTTATCAAAGCCTCTTTCCCGATTCCAGGCACAAGCCATTTCTCTCTCTCTCTCTCTCTCTCTCTCTCTCTCTCTCTCCCCACGCGATTCTAGCAAACTCTCTCTTCCTCCCCACACAATTTTTTTCTTCGCCAATGATTTCACAGATAAATCTGTCAAAATTTCATTCATCTCCGGCGAGAAACATCTTTGGGGTGGCTAGTTTTTATATTTGTTGTTCAGATTGGAGAATTAAGAAATCTAGAGTTTTGTTCCGCAGCTAATGGATGCGGCGGTGGCGTCGAGCGGTGGCGGAGGATCCAATGGGAACCTCGACGAGCAAATCGCACAGCTCGTGCAGTGCAAGCCCTTGTCCGGACCTGAGATATTGCCTTTGTGCAGTTATGAATTTGATTCTCTCGCGCCTCGTGATGAATTTGTTTCGTGATGAATTGTTTATTTTTAGAATTATATAAATACATTATTTGTTTTATTATGCCACGTAAGTCTTAAAAAAATTAACGTACCATGCCACCAAAATTTACCCACCCACTTACGTAGCTAGTAATGACGTGGGGCTAATTATTTATTTAAAAAATTTTATCAAAAAAATTATTTGTTTAAAAATGACACATAAGGATATATATTTTTTAAAAATCTTTAACTCATCCCGTCAAAATGGAAATGTGATTAAAATATTTTAACCACACATATTAAATGTAAAAAAGTAAATAAAAGTGTCAACTACATTCATCCACACATATTCTAATTATGTGTGGCTAAATACCCACACATTATTATGTGTGGCTAATTTATGTGTGATTAAAACTTCAATTTCTTGTAGCGCGTGTTGTAATTGCTTCAATAAGTACTCATGCAAGAATTCGTGGAGCTTCTCATTGGAATCCAACACGAGCTAAATCTATGCGTCGCCGACGATTGAATTCTTTGATCTTCACTCCTCTTCAACGCCTTGATATACATAGCATAAGAGATTTTATATTGAGGGGCTATACATATATTGAGGGGGTTTATTTTATTTTCTATAGTTTTTTAAGATTATAAGGATAAAATTATCTTAAAAATATTAATTATATTTTAAATAATTTTGGGGGTTGCGAAGAGAGAAACAGGGACTGTGTTTAGAATTTCCCGTCAAAAATAGAGGAGACTATGGCCGGAAGAAATAGGAGAAATAATAAAAAATGTAGCCCATAACACCCAAGCCCAATTAGAATAGAAGAAAAGGACGAAAATTTGCTTGCCATTTCCAACACAGTTCACGATCGTTGCAAGTTTTACACTTTTTTAATAACGAGAAGGGATGGGGTAGCCATGAACGGGGATTTAATTGTTCAAATACTGGGGGCTTTGCATGGAGATATAGCCCAATATATCTGTTTTTAGAACTTTTTAAAGTTTACAATATCAAACACTTCCCAGTTTTCTCTTCAAACTGAATTCTTCAGTCTTCATTGCAAACATAAGTAAAACATTATTTTGAAGGCTCAATTAAAAAACTGTCGACACTTATTTATTAAAAACAATCACAATGTATTATAAGAAATAACTAAAAATCTTAAGAGACTTGTTTATATTCTTCAAGTGCATGTGATATATATATATATATGTTTTCAAAAGTACTCCTCTAGATCTAGTGCGGCAGGAACAGGAGTAGGAGCAGGAGCAGGAGCTTCCGCATGGCCATGGTGTTTCGGAGGATGGGTGCGGTGGCCTTGAGGAGCCGGAGCATGGTGTTGGTGGCCATTAGGAGAAGAAGCATGATAGTGTTGGCAGCTAGGTCCGCTACGATGAATAGGTTTGTGCTGGCGGTCGTGCTCGTACGACTCATACTCGAGCTCGTGGTGGCTCGGTGGATGAGCTTGGTGGCCATGAGGAGAAGAAGCATGATAGTGTTGGCAGATAGGTCCGCTACGATGAAAAAGTTTCTGCTTTTGGTCGTGCTCGTACGACTCATACTCGAGGTTGCGGTGAATTGGAGGATCAGCATGTACAGGGTCGTTGATGATTAATTCTTCACCTCCTTGGAGATTACGAGCGAGAGAGGGGGTTACGGCAAGAGCCAAAAGCCCAACAAACAACAAGAAAAAGTATGCAGGACCCATTTTTTATTTCTTCTTCTTTCAGTTTGCTTCTGACAATATAATGAGCGTGACATGCGCCATTTTATAGTAGATGCACAACTTAATTTGAGGCATTAGTAAAAAGTAATAAGTTAATTTATTGGTCAATGATAAATATATGGTAAAGTTATAAATTGTATTTCAAATACAGGCAATTGTTTGGTTCGTATTAATAATATTTTATGTTATTCAATGAATTGGATATCAAATCATTAAAAATTTATTATAAAACATTAAACATTCCAATGAATTTATAAAGTTACTATAATAACAATACATTAATATTCAGAGTACACATATATATTTTTTCAAATTACCATATTATTTCAAATATTAATTCGTAGCAAATTTGTCAACCACCCTTTTTTAGATAAAATAAAACTTCTTAAGAATTCAAGAATTAGTGACACGTGAAGGATACAATAATATACATATATTCCCCTATGTAAATATGCCGGTATATATACTATATCTATTTATATTAGAGATGAATATATTGCATATCTACGCATAATAGTCTTTGAGGATTGAGACTTAGTACACACACATATATAATAGTTAATATATACCATATTAATTATCTATTGATGCTAAATTTGATTACACACACACACACACACATATAGGGGTGGGTTAAAATGAGAACCATACTCCTATGTAGGAACTAGGAACCATTTACATCCATAGATCTCTACAATTTTAACGGTCAAGATTTATTCTAGATTTAGGGGTGAAATTGCAAAATGATAAATTTGTACCAAAATTTGGAATATAGTAAGGGTATTATTGAGAAACCCAAATATCCATTATATCACGTCCCCAAAAGAATAGGCATAATTGTGGGATTAATTTTACAAAATATAATGAATTTGATATACTAATAAATCAACGATTTTTTGGAAGCAGCAGAATTTTTCGCAATTAGTAGCAAAACCCTAGAATCGCCATTGCCGAATGCTCGTTAATAGCAAACCCCAGAATCGCCTGCGCCGCTGCGCCTACGCTGTCGAGAGTCGCCATTGCCAGAGGCTCAAGCTCGGGCGACTACAACCACAGACGCATTCGACCGAAAGCTATGCCGCCCGTCACCGCGCCTTCGCCGCCCATCGCCGCCGGGAGTCGCCATTGCCGGATGCTCAACCTCGGCCGACTACAACCTAGACGCCGCTGTTCGAAGGAGGCGACCCTAAAATTGCAACTTCTCCGGCCGTAAGCGCGCCTACGCCGTCGATCAAAGCAGGCGACACCGAACAGTACCCACTCACCGTCGGAAGTCGTCGGGCCCCTCAACGTCGGCAAAACAGTACCCAAAAGCCGCCCGAAATCCGGCATCGACAACCGCTTCAACACCGAAACGGAACCATATTAACAATGAAAGGCACGAGGGCCGCACGAACAGGTAGTTTTTCAAAATTTTAGTATGATTTATAGCAAATTAATTAGATCTGATTAGCAAACTTTATATGTATTGGTTATTGTTTAATCGTGCTATTTATTGATTTTGTTTTTATTGCACTTTTGACCCCATTTTCTTGAGATTACTCTGAGCCTTTCAAAATAAATGATCCAACGCTCCATATCAGTTCTTAGTTCCAACATAAGGACTTGGTTCTCATTTGATCTCTCTCTCTTTGTGTGTGTGTGTGTGTGTGTATATATATATATATATATATATCGACACACACACACACGATAACTATTTATATTAGGGATGAATCTATGAAATATTCTATGAGATCAATTGTATCTACACATAATATTCTATGAGGATTAATATGCACGTACGTTGCACACTTGCACATACATTTTGCTAATTTATTGACATTTATTAGATCTTTTAATTATATATCAATAAGTAATAATTTCATATAGATATATTCTATATGTATGTATGTATGAAGTATTTTGGGTCGCCAACTTATGTATGTATCAATTGTTGAAAAAGATTGAAATATGTTAAAAATCCAAAATTAAAACATTATAAACGCCTTTTCAACTCCATTATAAATAGTTATATTAAGTAACATTGTTTGATATTCTCTTGTTTTTTTTTCCAAAATATATATAGTACGTGCGGATACGTAGAATTAATTTCATTTTTGGTCCCACTGGATACACCTGAATCCGCAAATGGTCTCACTTATTTCGAAAATGGTCCTTATAAAAATTTCACATCAAATATAGTCCTGTTCGATTAAAATTCTCATTTGTAGTCCCAATTTTTTAACGGGTCCATCAAATATAGACGGGAGCCCTCCACGTGAGTTGCACGTGATTCTTAAGGCGTGAAAATGCATCTCTAATTCTGTATTTTGCCCTAGTTTGGTTCTCTCCCCAAAATCAGCCGCTCAAAATTCCTAATTCTCCAGATTTCATCCTCAATATTCACTCACCAATTTCATTGATTTTTTCACAGTCACAAACATCCATTGCCCCAATAGAGAGAACATAAAAAATCTACAGTCTTCAAATTTCACGATGATAAGGCGAAAATCATTGTGTGCCGAGGCACACCCAAATTATGGGGATTGTGAGTTTTGGTACACAATGAGGCTGTATCATGGAGGTCTGCATGACTTAGGTAAATTCGAGTACATAGATGGGACAACTAGTGTATTTGATTACATAGTTCATCGGATGTTTGTTGAAATTGAATTACTATGCTAGGTTTTTGTTTCTTCTTTCCGGAAATTAATGCGAAAATATGTAATTTAATTGGTATTTACTATTTACTATTTTGATTGTTTCCAAGTTGCGGTTGAACTGTGTGATGAAGTCTAATCTTTCAATAGATACTTCCTCATTTCAATCAGGTTCGAAGAGCAGACCAATTTCATCTTTTTCGTTGTAGTTTCCTTTTTCCGTTTTTCAGCTCAGCTCAGACGCTGCAGAGAAGATGTTTAAGAACACATTCCAGTCTGGTTTTCTTTCGATCCTTTATAGCCTGGGGTATGTGTTTTATTTTTCCTTTTTAGTTTTGTGTTCAATTGTTATTTATTTGCAACTTCAATTGGGTTTCGATTTTTAATCCGTGGGTTCTGATTTTTATTTATTTTATTGGGTTATTGTTTTATTTCTCAGGAATAAGCCTTTGCAGATATGGGATAAAGAAGATAGCTCTTCTCTTTCTTCAGATTGTTATTTTGAATGCTATTTTTTGTGTGTCAGTGCTGTGAGTTCTACGATTTAGAGGCTTCTTTTTCATAAATGTTCTAGTAAATGTGGATGGAAGCAAAAAAGGATTAGATGTTATATGTATCACAATTTTTTAGTAAGAAAGGTGTATTTGTGATGTTTGCATTTTGCAGGTTGGTAGTTTTCTTTTAGTTTTATGGTTTCTTGAATAATTATTGCAGTTGTCAATGGCCAGATCAAGCGACTGCAAGATGGTGTGAAGCTTGCTTGCAGATTTCACTTTCACTGCCCGTATGTACTACCACCCTCCCATCGGGCATGAGGATTCCGGCCACCAGCGGCATCAGCATGACGGCGCTGCCTACACGTTGTAGCCTCCTCCAGAGATTTGGCGGTCGTGATGGGGCGCTTTGATTCGAAAGGTGGCGTTCAGATTGAATCTGCTGACTCCATGTTATTGCTTGATTATTTTTTTGCAATTTATCAATTTGTTGGATCCTTAATTATTAATTTATAGAATCTGAGATTTTTAGTGATACTTTTATTTGTAATTAGTGTTACTTTCTTTTATAATTAGTAATACTTTATTTTGTAATCAATAATATTTTTCTCTATGATAATGAAATAAATTTTTTTACTCAAGAATGAGTTTTTATTGTATTCATAGAACCGATTCTCAATTTGAGATTATGTTTTAAACTGACACTTTTCTTTTGTAATTAATGATAGTTTCTTTTGTAATTAGTGATACTTTTTTCACGGTAATGAGACTCCACTCCATAGGTGATGATACTTCACCTATAATCAATGATACTCACATGTGAGTTAATGATACTGCACCCATAAATAATGATACTTGAGTTAATGATACTCCACTCATAGTTAATGACATTTATCTATTCTGGATTTGATAATTAATGTTTAATCATCAATAATATCATATTATACTCCACTTCCGAATTAATGATAATTCACAAATAATTAATGATCATCACCAGATATATATCTAATGATACTTCACTTAATAGTTAATGATATTTTTCCAAATTTATATCTAATATCTAATGATATTTCGCCCAATTTATATCTAATGATACTTCGCTTCATAGTTAATGATGCTTCACTTCACTTCACAGTTAGTGATACTTCACACATAGTGATACTTTACATTATACCTAGTGATACTTTACTTTATACCTAGTGATACTCCAATGGCTGCACGTGAGAGCGCGGGTAAGACACACATCTGCACGTGAAAATGTGCTTGGGGGGGGGGGTTTGGTTTTATTTGACCCGTCTAATGTAAGCGATCCATTAGACGGTCTCATACAACTTTGTGTCAAATATAATATATTATCTTACAATATTATTTAATAGTGATATACTTGATAAACTCAATTTTTTTCAGAATAAAACTATTTTATCATAATCACAATAGATAGGAGAACCATTTTTTTATTTTTTGAAGAGGGCACCTGAAATCTCAGGGTCGGCTCTAATTGCAAATGCATAAAATATTATTTTAAATTCTCAACTAAAAAAATGTCATTTATTTATTAAAAACAATCACAATATATTTTGAGAAATAACCGAAAATCTTAAGAGACCAGCTTGTTTATTTTCTTCAATTGCCTCTAATGTGTTTTCAAAAGTACTCCTCTAGATCTTGTGCGGCAGGTATAGGAGTAGGAGTTTCTGCATGGCAAAGTTGTTTCGGAGGATGGGCACGGTGGCCGTGAGGAGCCGGAGCATGGTGGTGGTGGCTCGGCGGATGAGCTTGGTAGCCATGAGGAGAAGAAGCATGATAGTGGCGACGACTAGGTCCGCTATGATGATGAGGACGTTCATGCTTGTGTTCATGCTCGTACGACTCATACTCGAGCTCGTGGTGTTTAGGAGGATGAGCATGTATACTCGAGCTCGTCGATACTCCATTGTACCTCTTCATCATCATCGTTGAGGATTAATTCTTCATTTTCAATTATATCGGAGTTTAATAAAAATAAATCTCCATGTAGCCAAGAGCGCGCTACAACAAAAAAGGTCTATTGCTACATCCTTTTAGCGACACCATAAGACAGATGTCTTGATAAGCCCCCTATTACGACATCTCATTTTTAATATTTATTAATTCAAAATTATTTAAACCTATTACGACATCGTAAAGTTTGTACGGCAATGTTGAGACAATTATGACACCACTAAGTGTCTCCAGAAAATGAAAAGATTTTAAGTTCCTTCTAAATTAATTAAAAGAAAATTGGTAAAATGAAAAGGTTGAAAATCCCCTCATTATTGACATACAATTTAGGCGCCAAGTTTCCCACTAAATTTATTGGGGTTTTCGTATTAAAAAAAAACAAAGAGAAAACTTATACATGTTCGTGGGGAGGGAGAGAGAATGGAGGGGGTAGAGCACGATCTCAAAGAAGAGGAGGATGAATTTGAGGAGGAGAAATTCACTCACCCATTCTAATTTCATCTTCCTCCCAACACATCATTTTCTCTCAACTTCGATTTCAACTGGATTGACTCTGAAAACGGCGAGGAGTTGATGTTGGCGCAACCCGGTGTCTTAATCGTCCTTGGCAGTCGACGTCGACGCTACACGTCAGTATCCCGAGGGCGGTTTACAGTACCACCAGGTTCTAAAATTGCTTCCTTTCACTATCTCTCCATACCGTATCCAGAGATCTTGAGGCTTACGACTTGCTCAGGTGACCTAAGTTGAAATTCTATAGCTTTTTGTGCATTTATTTTGAAGTTTAGAGTGTGGATATGTTTGTTATATATCTGGATTTTAATTACCTTGTTCGATGAAATAAGGTTTGGGGCTCCGGATGTCCCTGATTTAGATTGAAAAAACTTTTAACTAGATTTGTTTGGCGCACAATGAGTTGAGAATTTTGTTTTTATGCTTCTTTGAATTGAGCTTTTGTATTTTATGAATGCTTTTATGGTTAAGAAATTAAATAGTTGCAGTACACTCAATTTTGGAAAAGACCATGGAGCACAAATTTTATCTAAGGATGTGGGAGCGATTATGAAATAGTCAGGGCTATATATAAGAAACTAATGCTTGAGTTGTTCATTCACAGGGGTTTTATTATCGGGATATGCGAAGTTGATGGATTTTTGCGAAATCAAATGTGTCGAGGTTTGTTGATGTTAGGAAACAGCTGAAGTCATTTCCAAGGTTTTATCCCATACTCTTTTTTGCTTATTTCGGACTGTTCATTGTGCTATAGAATTAAAGGAATATGTGTTTTCTCACAGTTAAGGACTACATCTATGATTTATCTCTCAATCCTTTTGTTACAATTACCGATATATTGCAGCCAAAATTGAATTGTTTGGAGGCATGATTTCACTGTTAGAATTTAGATACACTTGTAGTGTTCTCTTGTTTGAAGTTGCTATGATTGGGAGTTAGGACCCTAAATCAGTAAAGCATGATTCTATGGTAACTTGGTAAGCATCATGCTTATGACAAACTAGTACAAACCGAGTATAAGAAAATAAGTGAAGGAATATGATGGAAACATGTGTTGAGTACCATCAAACACAAAGCTTGAATCTGCTTTTCAGGATTTTGTAGTTCGTAAAAACATAATATGCATTTTCCTTGATCACCCTGTATTTAATTGAACAATGCGGTTGAACAAAGGTATTTTCCTGTTGCGTTGGTTATGTCTTAGTATTTTCTCTACTGAAATTAATCATATGAAATTATAACTTGCAACTGCATGGTCTCTTCTACTATACTATTGTTGCAAAATTGATATCTGAGTTGGTATGCTTATATGTTAAAAGTACCTCTCTTGCTATAATTTGTTCTATGACGGACTATATTTATTCATGAATTTGCTGAATGGTGATTGAGAATTCATTCCTTAATCAGCATGTGGTTTTATTTGAAGTGGAGAATCTTTGGTTCTTGCAAAGTGTTCAACTAAAGTGTTCTTGTAAATCCAGCTAAAGTGCTCAATTCATGAGCATCACAATTCACAATATGTTCGTTGGTGTGACATGAACTGTGGTTCTCTCTCAAAAATGGGTTTGGAGATGGCATCAAAGAAGTCAGCTTCTCATATTTGGATGAAGAGTGCAACATGCTCACCATTTTTGGCGGCATCATAGTAGTACCTTGTATTTTTAGATATCTTGTAAAGTAGTTGGTTTGATTAGTGTGCCACTTCTGAAGCTAACAAAATAAAGTCTTATTTTAATTTTTCATTGTTAATTGATATTTATTAATTTATTGTTATATAGGTTTTGTAATTAGAATTCTTCTCTTATTTGAAATCAATAAAGATCTGTATTTCTTTATTATGTGTTTCATTTATTGTTATTTTAAATTTTTTCTTTATATAGGAATTCAATAAAAAATTAATTATCAATTGAATTTTAGAAGCATAACAGAATTTTGTTAAATTGATTTAAACGACATTTACAGATGTCGAAAAAGCATATTTATCACGACATCTCATCAGGTCGCCACATATTTACAATCTAATTTATAATCAGACTATTACGACGCTGTAGTGTATCATTATATATAAATAAGGCTATAGCTACACCAGCATAGATGACATTAAAAATCAATGTGGAGATAGGTTGAATGTCATAATAGAATAGCTATTATGACATTATAAAATGTCTTTAAAAGTCTTTTTTGTTGTAGAGGCCCAAGAAAAAACAAAAAATAGTATACACGATACATTGTATTTTTTTTTCTTTTTCTTTGAGTTTGCTTGTAACAATAAAATGAGTATGACATGCGCCATTTTATAGTGGATGCAAGACTTTGAGGCATTAGTAAAAAGTAATAAGTTTGAGAAAATTTCACTTTTGGTGCCACATGACACACATCAGTTCAATTTTAGTTCTGATACTATTATTTTTGGTCCCAAACAGAGAAAATATCGATTTTGGTCCCGCTTTTGGCCTAAAAATCATGGGACTAAAATCGATAATCTTAAACCTATGGGACTAAAACTGAGCGATTATTTTGAAAAAGGACCAAAATTAATAATATCGAGACCAAAATCGAACTCAGGTGTGTCCTATGGACCAAAAGTGAAATTTTCTCTAATAAGTTAATTTGGTGGTCAATGGTAAATATATGTTACAGTTAAAATTATATTTTAAATACGAGTAATGTTATATTGAATATTAATTAGATTGTAATGTAACATCCCACTTCTACATGATTTAAATTATTTCAATTATTTGATTGATTTAAAAAAAAATTGAGCTTTTATTTATTTGATAATGCTCAATAAAATTAGTTGGACTTGAGGGAGTCCGAAATTGCGCCCCTAGTATCAAGAATATTTGTAATTAATATTTGGGTTTTAAAAAGTGTAGTTTTGAGCCTTATAATATTTTTTTTAGTCTTGTTTATTTAGACAAAAGTTATATAAGTTAAGAATATAATTTTATTAGATTACATAAACCACTTACATAAATCACTTATGATTAATTATATATGTTAAGTAGTGTGTGTGTATATATATATATATATTGGAACTCTAAATAATAGGTTATATAAAAAAATATTATATATAATATACCCATATATAAGGGGTTGAGAGGATATAGCTATATATACATATCTACACATCACATAAATTCATTGAACAATAATAATAATCATAATAATAATATAAAGAAGAAAAATAAATAAAATAATAAAAAAAAATTTATTTAGATAATCATGTTCATCCATCAATTATTATTAGTCATTTCGAGGACTCCATAGTTGAGCAAGTGTACAAAGGAGTACACGTGTGTTTGCAAACAAATAAATAAAAAAAAAGTATATAGATATACAAGTACTAAATGAGAACCATTTGGACAAAATTAAGAAAGACACCTAGTAAACTAAAAATTATCATGAAATATCTACATATAGAATCACCGATCAACTATGACCAATTGGAATTTAATTTTATATGATATTAAAATTAATATTTTCATACCCCAAATTTATCCTCCAAAAACTTAGTCTTATCTTTCTTCTTAAAATATTATTATTCTTAAAAACTTATTCTAAAATCTTAACCTTATTCCATTAATCCTTACACCTATCCTAAGAATTCATGACTCTATTTATACGGGCATATCTTGACCATTCCCAACTCCAAACTCTGCTCTTAGAATTTAAGTTTCACCGAGAATCCTCCATTTCTTTTAGAAAGAATCCATTACTTTGAAATCATAAGTGTTGCAGCAAAAATCAATCCTCTTGGTAAGTTTATTTCAATCCAATCTTTTATGATTTCTGTACAAATTACACACCATTTAACTTCAACATTTTGTTCCCAATTTCAATTAATCAAAATCATAAACTCACGTCTCTACATACTTTCTAATTCCCACATCACAATTAACCAACATACAACCCAAATCATGCTTCATCAACATCATCCCATCAAGACTAAGCCTTTCCAATCATTTAGAAACTAAATTATGAAAATTCAGAAAAATAAAAGAGAAGAGAGAGGAAGTGACTGGGCTGGGTTTGGTGTAGGAGCCTCTTTGTTCCATTGAGTCGAGTCGGGTCATTGAGTCGGGCAGAGTCCTCTGGTGAGGTTGAACTGTCATGGGAGTTGAAGCAGGGGAACTGTCATGGGAGTCGAAGCGGGGGAGAGACGTCGTCGGCTGGGCTTGGGTCATGGCGAGGTTTGCCCGGGCCGCGGTGGTTCTTGGTTGTTTGAGTCGTTTGTCGACGATTGTCGGCGGGCAACGGTGAGCTCGTCGGACTCGAGAGGAAGAGAGAAGGGTGATGAGACTAACCGTAGAAGATGATAAAGAGAGAGGAGGAGAAGAAATTGGGATTTAGGGATTTATGCGTAAGCATTTCTAATATGGGGATTTTTATTTTAGTTTCCCCATTTACATTTACAGTAGAGAGAGAGAGAGAGGTAAGAGTGAATGAGAGAAAGAAAATAGGAAGTTGATTAATTGATTTGAATTTTCAATTATGTGTTGTCGTAATTTTAGAGAAGGAAGTGAGAGGTTTAATTATAATTAAGTTATTTGCATCATGGTCCCTTTACCATTAATTTTCAGAATTCAGAAAAAGACCCCAGGAAGTTTATTATAAACTTTGGAATACATTTATTTAAAAATATATTGGATCCCATAAATTTTTTTAGAAGTTAATATCTAGCCCAAAACTTCATAAATTGATTAAGTAAACCTATAAAATTCTTATTTTTAGATTTATTAAATTTTATAGTTGGCCCAAATAATTTTATTAAAATTATATTGATACTAGGTGTGGCGCAATTAGGACCCTCGTCCCTGTGTGATTCGCTGCTCAAATTTACGTGCTCTATATTATCAGGTGGGTAAATTTATTATCTTTGAAATAAAAGTATATGATATATGCTTTTTCAGACAGAAATGTTTTTAATCCAACTTGAATTATCGTGGATGGAATATGGATAGCGTTTTATACGCATTAGATCAGAATAGCGTTTCATACGCACAAAAGCGTTTTGTACGCACCAGAATATGTCCTATGCATAGTTCAAGATGTATTCTAGAATCAGAAGAAGAGTACCCTAAATCCATTATTCCTGCGATTTATTTCAGTTGGATAAATAGAAAGAAATGCTCATGATCCCCACCACTGAGTACGTTTTAAGAGTGCTCACCCCACATTTTTAAATATTTTCAGGTCAAGGAGTTTGGAACAGCGTGAAGGAAATGGGGGTGGATTTTCTCTAGACGTTTTTATTAATTAACTTGAACTTTTAGACTTACTGCATAAAATAAATTATTTAAAATTTGATATTTTGTGTTCATTTAGGATTTTTGGACTAACTTAAACTCTAGTAGTTAAATATTATAGTATTGTCAATATTTTGAGTATCGACTTTATATTTTAGAACTTATGAGTTACTTTTTGAAATGCACTAGAGTATTTTGAAGTATATATTTCTAAAAAGTATATATTGTGCTATATTTTCGTACTTGGGATTTCTAGCATAATTATTTTAGAAAAGGAAAAAAAAAAATACTTCAACTATTATTATTGTTAATCTTTTTCCGCTTTTAAAACAAAATAGAAAGAGTAACATTTTAAATTTCAGAATTTAGGGTGTTACATGTAATATGTATTCGTGGTTCGTATTAAGATTTTATGTTATTCATTGAATATCAAATCATTAAAAATTTATCAAAAATACATTAAACTTTCCAATGAAATTAAGTTACAATAATAAGAATAATATTTAGAGTACACACACACAATAAATTATAAAATTAACAAGAAAGATTTTCCATATTGTTTTTCA
The DNA here is from genome assembly GCA_026008535.1 of Perilla frutescens. Taxonomy (NCBI): domain Eukaryota; kingdom Viridiplantae; phylum Streptophyta; class Magnoliopsida; order Lamiales; family Lamiaceae; genus Perilla; species Perilla frutescens. The sequence continues at coordinate 5,338,047 of BRKX01000013.1, forward strand.
AATTACCATATTATTTCAAATATTAATTCGCTGTCAAATTTGTCACAACAAGAAAATCACGGAATTTCAAATATTAATTCGCTGTCAAATTTGTCACAACAAGAAAATCACGGAATAGCGACGAAAATTTCCGTCGCCCATACCCATTTTCCGTCGCCAATTTAACGAGCGATGGAATGGCGATGGATGTCCCACAAAAGAATCGAACCCGAGACCTATACATAAGAAAGGCCTTACACCTTGAAGTTGTAACCATGTGAGCTATCAAGTGTTTTTGTTAAATTATAGAAATACTAGATATATATACACACAAAACCTATTTCATAGAATTTTTATTTCCAAATTAAATAATTATAACATAACGTAATAAAAATATTAAAACAAAAAATTAAAAAAAAGTCATTAGTTAGTAATTTAAAAATAACAAAAGACATAAAATATTAAAAAATAATATAAAATAATTATAAAATTATAAAATAAAATAAATTTGAAAAATTAAAATAAATAAAAATATTAAAAATAATAATATTATATAAATAAAAATTTAAAAAATAAAATAAATTCAAAAAATAAAATAAATAAAAAATTTGAATATAAAAAGTGATATGAAATATTATAAAAAATAACATAAATAAAATAAATAAAAAAAGTAAAAGAACTAAAATATAAAAAAAATTAAATTCTTAATTAATCAGTAATTGAAAATAAAAAATATTAAAAATTAAATTAAAAAAATTAAAAAAAAAATTTGAAAATTAAAAAATTTGAGAAAATTAATTTTCTCAAATATTATATATTTATAATATATACAAAAATAAAATTAAAAGTATTAAATAAATTACTTAATATAATTATATTTTAAAATATTATAGTTTTATAAATTAAAATATTAAGATAAAAATTTTAAAAAATAAAGTAAAAATAAAAAATAATATAAAATATAAAAAATAAAAAATCTTAAAATATAAGATAAAATATTAATAATATTACTTTCAAATTCATAATTAGTAGTAATTGAAAAATAAAAAAAATAAAAGTTAAAAAGTTAAAAATTAATTTAAAAATAATATAAAATTTTAAAAAATAAAAAAATATAAAGAATAAAATAAATTAAAATATACAAAAGATTAATTTCAAATTCGTAATTAGTAGTAATTAAATAATAAAAAAAATTAAAAAGATTAAAAAATCAAATTTAATTTTAGCTACGGAAAATTCTGTTGTTAACATAAAAAATTAAAAAAAATATTTAACGATGGAATTTTTCGTCGCTAAGTTAGCGACGGAAAAATCCATCGCTATTTCCATCGCTTAAATTAAAAAAATATTCTAAAGTTAAATTTTGATGTGTAACGACGGATTATTTCGTCTTTAAGTTAGTGACGAAAAAACCTGTCACCATTTTCATCGTTAATTTAATCTGTCACAGTTCCGTCGCTAATTCCGTCACCCGTGTTGACCGAATACATTCTGTCGCCATTTTCTTTGCTATATTGATGTTTTCTTGTAGTGTGTTACCCTATTTAAATATGTCAATATATATATATATACACTATATCTATTTATATTAGGGATGAATACACATAATATTCGTTGAGGATTGATGCTTAGTATATATATTCATATGTAAATCATACATATTAAAGGTTAATATACACCACATTTAATAATCTGTTGATGCTAAATTTGATTATATATATATATATATATAGAGAGAGAGAGAGGAGCTTTAGGGTGTGAACATAGTGTGTGTGTGTGTGTGTGTAATTTATGGATAATCATAACCGTTAATCTGAAAAGATCAATGTATGTTATTAATTAAGGATTGTAGTTATAATAGTGCTTTTTTTCAAATTTCTAATGCACATGGGGTAAAATTGTACAATTATATTTTATCATTTTTGGTAACATCGGTTTTAAGGGATTTGGAAAGGGAAATTACATACTCACTCATATTACAATTGATTTTCTAAATGGGGATACATATATACAGCGACTGATTATGATGAAAGTATTTTCTAGCGCTGTTCTTCGAGATTTTGCAATTAAAAAAAATTATCTACTTTCGAAATCATTAATGTTTGTGATTTTATTATTTATGCCGTTTGCATTGCCAGTTTTTAAATTTTATAGTACTTTTATTGTTTGTTTGTGAATATTATTGATTATGGAGTTGTAATCTCCATGCAAGCCTAAATTCAAAATATTTTTAACGAATGCTATTTATTACTTTTGTATATTTTCAATCAACTTTTAAATTGTTGTTGTTCATTTTTGCTAGTTATATATAATTTTGATGATTGTGAGTAATGGAAACCCCTTTCCATATTTTATAGTTATCGATCGTGACACGATATATAAATTTGGTAAAATTCGTAATTAAAATTTTCTGAATTGACAATATTTTGATGAAATGTTATTTTAGATTTATGTAGTGCTTTTTTATTACTTTTTTACTGCTAGTATTGGTTTATTGGAGTGGAGAATTATGATGCATCATAATTTTAAATTACTCTGAATATTTAAAATTGGTGGATAATAGTTTTGACGGTGTTGTTTATGCAATGTGCAATGTTTTTTTTTTTGCACTTATTTAGTGCTGCAATCGTTTTTCCCGTCTTAAGAACAAGCATAATCCTTAATAGTTATAGTTAACTCAACTCAAAATATTTAAAATTTATAATATTTATGCCTTTTGTATTGGTTTTTCACCTATGTTATGGTGGAACAACATCAGTTGAGGAGTTAGAAATTAGTGATATAAATGAAAACACAACAGTTTCGACTAATGCTATTTATGCCGTTTGCATTGATTTTTTTTTAAATTTCATAGTGCTTTTATTGTTTGGTTGTGATTAACATTAATTATGGAATTATAATCTGCATACACACCAAAATCAAAATATTTTTGACGTTTTTCCCGTCTTAAGAACAAGCATAATCCTTAACATTTATAGTTAACTCAACTCAAAATATTTAAAATTTATAATATTTATGCCTTTTGTATTGGTTTTTCACCTATGTTATGGTGCAAAACATCAGTTGAGGAGTTAGAAATTAGTGATATAAATGAAACCACAACAGTTTCGACTAATGCTATTTATGCCGTTTGCATTGCTTTTTTTAAATTTCATAGTGCTTTTATTGTTTGGTTGTGATTAACATTAATTATGGAATTATAATCTGCCTACACACCAGAATCAAAATAATTTTGACGAATGGTATGCTAGTTATATATAGTTTTGATGATTGCAAGTAATGAAAACCCATTTCCATATTTTATAGTTACTATGATGCAATATATATATCTGATAAAATTCGTCATCATAATTTATTCAATTCGCAATAGTTTTGATGGATGCTATTTTTGGTTCTCTGCAGTGCTTTTTTTATATTACTTTTGTACTACTATTGAATCTCAATCTATATATGCACCCTTAAATTTGATAGATCAAACGACTGTAAATAGTTCCTAGTTCTCACCTAAAAATGCGCAAAAGCAATGTAAAGAGCATAAAAATCACTATAGAAACTATTTTGATTTTATTTACATATGCAAAGTAAGGTCCATCATCATTCTTCATTTGGAATGTTTTTTTCTCACCGATTCCTATTGAGTTTTTGTAATGAAGAATGATGATGGACCATTACTCTGTATATTTTTAATAAAATCAAAATAGTTTTGGTGGTGTGGTTTACGCCCTTTACAATGATGTTTACCCACTATTATAGTGTTATTATTATTTTTTTTCGAGTTAAGAATGATTATAATAATTAATCTTCAAAGTTAACTAAAAAAATAATCAATGAATGATATTTATGCCTTATAAAAATTTAACTCTTCAGTAATTCAATAAAAATAGTGCCCTCCCTCAACATAGAAATTCATCAAAAAAATTCATGGCCTAGATAGTCAATATCACAACAATAATCAAACAATTATAACAAAAAAAATAGTGAAAATAATAATTGTATCATAATTTTCTCATAAATAAAAATAAAAGAGAATTGAACAAATTTTAACAAATAGTGATGGAAGATGAATATAACTTTTTTTTTCACTAAAAACTAATGACTTATGATCATAGAGAGTATTTAATTTTTCCACTGTAAATCCCCTAAAAACCGTTGATACCAAAAATAACAAAAAATGATTCTACAATTTTATCCTTTATTGCATTAGAAATTGAAAAAATAACATTCTAGTACCTTTTACCAATGATTAATAATATCCATTGATTTGAAAATATTAACGGATATGATTTGTCCACAAATTACATATAAGACATGTGTTCACAAATGAATGAAATCATATATATATATATATATATATAGACACACACACACACACAACATATGTAGTTATATTATGGATGAATCTATGAAACATTCTATGAGAATTGTATCTACAACATAATATTCTATGACAATTAATATGTACATATAAATCATATATATTGAAACTTATCAAATTCGTATAAAAAATCTACTCATGATATGTATAATATAATATGGGGGACACTTGTGTAAGACCGTCTAACAGATCTCTTACGTTAGACGGATCTCCACCCGACCCGACCCGTCAACCGGGTTGACTAAATATAAATTAAAAAAAAAAGATTTTCTCCTCTTGCTTATCAAAGCTTCTTTCCCGATTCTAGGCACAAGCCATCTCTCTCTCTCTCTCCACGCGATTCTAGCAAACTCTCTCTTCCTCCCCACACAATTTTTTTCTTCGCCAATGATTTCACAGATAAATCTGGCAAAATTTCATTCATCTCCGGCGAGAAAATATTTGGGGTGGCTAGTTTTTATATTTGTTGTTCAGATTGGAGAATTAAGAAATCTAGGGTTTTGTTCCGCAGCTAATGGATGCGGCGGTGGCGTCGAGCGGTGGCGGAGGATCCAATGGGAACCTCGACGAGCAAATCGCACAGCTCGTGCAGTGCAAGCCCTTGTCCGGACCTGAGATATTGTGTTTCTGCCGTTATGAATTTGATTCTCTCGCGCCTCGTGATGAATTTGTTTCGTAAGATTCGAGGCGAGAAATCATGGGAGAAACTAGTGATGGGCTTTGACATTGATTCTTTCTCCATGGCCATGATTTCATTCAAGTCTCCAAGCATAAATTTGTAAGAATTCCCATTGAAGCCCTGCTGCCTCAGGGATTTCTCCAATTTCTTTGGAATAAACCACGCTCAATTCAAGAATTTCCACCCATATATTAATGCTACAACACCCAAAGGAATTGCCACTGAGGAGATCCATTTGTTTTTACTGTTTGTGAGATTACTGTAACTTCAACCATAAATGGAGTCATCTCCATCGCCATCGTCATTATATAAATGGAAGACGTTGAATTGAATTTTCTTTTTCGTATATGTTTTGATCTTTCCCCTTGCTCTCTACTTACCTTGGAAATTTTGTTTCTATATATTAGTCAACAGATAATAATCAGAGATGAAGGCTGTTAAGTTTAGCTTCCAAGCCTCTAGCAGTGACGAATGGTAAACATGATTAATATTAATCTATCATAACCTTTAAATTGTTACAATTGTTATCTAGCATTTCATTTTCAGTTTCTTTGAGAATCTGCTTTTCTTTCCTTTTTTCGATATTTTGTTCTTATTTTTAGTTTCGAGGTGGGGTGTTTTATTGCTGTTATTATGAAAATTCGAATTGAGATTTGTGTTGTTCTGAGTAATTCTTAGATCTATTTTGAATTTTGAGTTTATAGCAGATTTGTTGTCATAGGTGCGTTGAGGATGTCATTGTTGGTCTTGTAAGGTAGAAAATCAAAATCGTGTTGAAGATTTTTAGTGATACTCTTATTTGTAATTATTGTTACTTTCTTTTGTAATTAGTGATACTTTATTTTGTGATCAATAATATTTTTCTCTATGATAATGAAATAATTTTTTTTTACTCAAGAATGAGTTTTTATTGTATTCATAGACCTGATTCTCAATTTGAGATTATGTTTAAACTGACAATTTTCTTTCTAATTAGTGATACTTTCTTTTGTAATTAGGGATACTTTCTTTTGTAATTAGTGATACTTTTTTACACAGTAATAAGATTCCACTTTATAAGTGATGATACTTTACCCCATAAATTGTACATGTGGTTTGGTATTGGCCTCAAACTAATCTAAATAGGGTTTAATAAAAAAAAATTGGGTTCAATTTGGGCTAAAATTTTATTTCGTGACTAGATTGAGATTTCGAGTATAGTTCTAAAATCAACTTGGATCTTTTTCCTTAATTTAACGTCATTAGTGATGGATGTTAATGAAAATTAGTTTAAGGACTCCATAGAGATTGAGGTGGATTGGAACTTATCTCCAACATCAATTATAAAAAAATATGTTGTTTAAATGTATGCATTCTTCTATATATTTATTTTATTAACTACTATCATTTAATATTTACTTCTATTTCATTTTGATTGTTATTTTATTTTTTATTTTGTGTCAAAGTGTTTGTTACTTTTTATATTTTCAAACTTTCTCCTCCAATTTAACCCTATCCCAAATCCTAAAAATATATGGAGAGAGAAAATATTATCTTATTTTGAGAAAAATATATGTGAATAAGATTTTATGTTATATATAAAGGATATATATGTATATATATAGTCCCTAAAATTAATTATTAATTCTAGATTAAAAAAAACTAAAACAACAATCAAAACCAAATGGAAGGAGTAATATTTAATATTTAATATTTAAGAATTGAATATCTATATATATTTTTGTTAAGTTTTTATGTTCCTATAATGTAGATAATGTATTTTTGCATAATATTCCACCAAAATTTGTATATATTTGATTTGATATCGTTAACTATAGAAATATATTTTATTATATATATAGATTTGAGTTCATTGCGTAAATAATTTGTTAATGGAATTGATTTATGATTATAAGTCTTTTAACGTAGTTTGTTAGGGAATATGCAGTACAAGAAAATTTCCTCAAATAAATGAATTACACTATTATTTATATTTGTATTATAGTCATGTATGTGTAGTAAAATTCACGTTTCTAATTCTACCTATATATATAACTTTTTAGAATTAATGATATACTAGTATATCTCCTGTACGATGCACAAATTTATTTATTTATTCCATGTGTGATATCATTATCCTTTCAAATTATATATATGTTGTTTTCAATTTTTTTAGAATTGCAAGAACAATATGCTCATTTATTAGATAAAAAATAAATTTTACGTAGTTAGGACAAAGAAAAAGAAAAACCTTAAACTTTAAGAATAAATGAAAATATATGTTACAAATATTTGGACTATTTCAAACAATGTGATTTCATAAATAACAATTTATAATTGTCACCAATTAAAGAACATTTTATTCCTTAAAATATATGACATGTATAAAAAAATATATTGTTTATTTTAAATGTTTAATTTGAAATAGAGCTAGAATAGCAATAGCAATAACAATAATAAAAATTATTTATGCCAAAATCATTGCACTTGTCTATCCACAATTTTATCAATTAGCAATTTCAAAAAATTGCAACAATATATGAAGGGAAATAAAAAATTGCAACAATCTATTAGCAACCAAAGTTTTCTTACTTTTTTTTTCTTTTTAAAAAAAGAAGCCCACCCAATTATAATTATAACTAAATGGATATAAAATGAATACTGTTGATGAACCAATAGTGATACAGATATACAATTCAATTCTAGGTTTTATGCCGCTACTCTCAAATAATATTTTTTCTGCTCACCTTTGCCATTGAACATCCTTTTAGTGGTCTCCCCACAGAGAGTCGGTTCCTCGAGACATCCCACTGTCTGAGTCCAATTGCCTACTCGCACTCGTCAGATTGATTGATTTTTCATGTTGGAGACATAATTTTAAGTTGATGAACTTTTTTATGGTGATTGAAAATTAAGAGAAGTGTGTCTGTATTAAATTATGGCGTTGCAAGATAAACTATGTTTTTCAGTATATATGCATATAATGATTTATTTTTGCATTTACACAACCATAAATTATATATTCCCAACAGCCATCATCTCTTTATGTCCAAAAAATTAAATGCCTAGAAAGTTAATAGAGAAATATGAAAAGCTAAGAATTTGAACAATTTGCAGTTACATGACAATTGAAACGTATACATTCAAGTAATTAATACAAAAATCTAAAAAAAAAAGTTAATACAAAAATATGAGAAGTTAATGAATTTAATGAAGTGTAAAACTAAAAAAACTAAAAAAATAAGTGAAATGATTTTTAGAAAAAAATTCAGTTACATTAAACGTTTAAAACTAAAATATACCAAAAAAAGAAATGTGAAAAGTGAAGGATTACATGAAAATAATATGAAATGCAGATAATAAAACGTTAAAAACTAAAATAACATAAACAAAAAACAAAGTGACAGCAAAGGGATTCGAAACTGAGTAGTTAGACTAATCTAAACAACCATCCGACCGCTACACCACATGCCCTATTTGCCTTTTTTGTTTGACAGATAATTATTATAAAGTCATTTTTGTGCAGATATGTTGAATTACATTTTTACCCTCACGATTTTGCCTTAATATATGTATAGATTACGAAATTTTCATCGTTAAGTTTAGGTTGTCTTTTTAAAAGTTGTTTACATTGTTTATTTAATTTTTTTCTACATCTAACTAATTTGTATAATTGCAATACGCCATAATATTTATAAATAATCTATTAACTAATTTTAAATTTAGTTGGGTGGCTTCCACAATGAAAATATCACGTTTCTTTATTTCCAAAAGAACTTGATGATAATATATCTATATTTTTTTAGAAGGAAATATCTCAAATTTTTCTTATGAAATTAAAAAAAAAAGTACAGTAAAACTTTTTTATTTTTACTTGGGTGAAAGGGGGTAGTAGGTTTTGAATACAAGATGTCTGCTTTTGATACATGGATTTTCATTTGAGACATCTATGATCTCTACTCGAAATGTCTTCCTTTTATACATAGGTCTCCATCATCTGAGTTTTCCCGAGATCACCACTCAAGTCTTTCTTTATACCCTTGACTTGGGTGTCCCCACAATCTAATAAAAATTTAGTTTAAATATTTTTGTTATATATTTTTCATGCATAATTATAATTTCTAATAAAATAATAATAATTGTACATATTTTATCCATGTATCGCACGGAGGACCATTCTACTTATAAAATTAACAAGAAAGGTTTTCCATATTATTTTTCAAATTACCATATTATTTCAAATATCAATTCACAGTCAAATTTGTTACCCACCTTTTTGTTTTTGAAAAAATAAAATTTCATAAAATTAAAAAATCAGTGACACGTAGAAAATCAGATTTCCACGTAATAGCTTGAGATAAAAAATAGACGGAACACATATTTAATTCCCTATACTATTACTTTTTATTTCACTAGATCTCTAATATATAGGCCCCTATATTTTTATATTTACCCTCGTCGAATCATTATTTAAAGGATTTAACAAATTGATTAACTTTAACGATTAATTAACTAACACGTCACTCTCCACCACGTACATACCATAGTTGGAATTTGGGAGGAAAAAACTCTCAACCAAATAGCGATGTCAAAAATAAAAAACCGTAAGTAAAATAAAAAAAGATCGAATCTGCCGATTGAAAAAAATCCTATTGATCGTCCAACCTGCGGCTTAAAAATTTGAGGGGATGAGAGGAAGAATTGAAGAAAAATGAATTGTGTTGAATCGAATTAGCTTCTAGTTTCATTATTTCCCAAATACGAGAGGCATTCTGAATATTAAAGTCTTGTGAGGATGCCCAGAAATAACATCATAAAAGAAATCGCATCTTTATAGCCCTTCTTATATTGAACACAACTCAACCCCTCAAATTTCCAATTAGGATATGATGTGGATGATAATGTGTTAATTAACTAACATAAAAGTTAACCAATTCATTGGATCCGTTAAATAAGAACCTGACAATATGATATAGTATAAGGATTTAACGAAACAAAATTTGATAGTACAGGGACCTAACAATGTGATTTGCCTAAAATAAATAAAAATAAGTCAAAGCATGAGCCACATAATTTACACTTTTTATACGTGTTACACAACATATCCAGAATTCCAAAAATTAAGAATCGCAATAAAAAAATAAATAAAATCGCAATGTATTTTCATTAATCGTTAGCCAATTTAAAAAAAAAACTTGCAATTTAATTTAGAAAAAAAAATCATTTTTCCTCTGTATATAGTCAATTTTGGTTGTAACAATAAATTACATCTTCAACCTTTAGACTAGATTAATTGTATTCATAAAATGTTTCTAAAGAATGTACATATGCTTCTTAATTTATGGGTATAATTAAGTACGTTAATTCTATGAAGCTGAAAGATTTGAAAGATTCAACATTATTGCAGCATAAATTACTTTAAGTTGATTTTCTCTGCACTCCCTAAAATAAAATTTTGACATTTTACATTAGTGAAATAATTAAGGTGTTCGATCCTTTCCAGTTGTACTCTAATGATTTTTTAGAACATTAGGGTCATTAATTAATTTAATTAGAGGAGCTTCTAAATACACCAATATTAAAATTAGTTCAAAAGTGTATGATTATTAAATTACTTAAATACCCTTCTAAAGCTTAAAATGAATGAAAACAAGTTTGAAATCCCTTCCCTCGGCTTCCAACCCTTTGGTTACCTGATCCTCCGGCCAGGTGATTGTTGGTGCCGAGTTGCGGCTATCATCGTGTACATGCTAGGCCGGAGAGTGACAAACACCGCCACAACAACGAACAAATAACAATATTATGACTTACAAAATAAAACATACTTAGATCTCTTTACTATCAAAATAACTCGATAAAATATACATTTTGTGCACTTTAGTAAGATGAGGCATGGCCATAGCATCAATTCAGGGTCGCTTTAATTAGCATCATGCTGAAACGATCAAAACTTTATATGAGTAACAAAATCACTTGTAGCTACTAGGCATGAGTATTGAAAGATTGGAGGAAAATCTCACACCTGGCGTTCAACAAAACACATAAGTGATCACTCCTCGCATTTTGGTGAATTGATCTATTCGAAAATTCAAATATGATTGCTTCTCGGCCTCAATCATCCATTGCACGAATGTCAACTGTACGTGAATGACTAAACATTATGAAGAATCAGCTCACGAGGGCGATAGTACCCAAGAATCATCATCCATTATATTAGAGTTATTTTAAATAACATTTTTTGTCCTGTAAAAAACTAAGCAAGAAATATATCAATTTTCTTCCCCATGTTCTTCTCCCTCTTTTCTTCTATAACTTCCTCCATTTTTACCACCAAAAAATATCAAAAAGATTAATATATTACAACTTTATCATTGATCCAACTGTTACAACCTTGTCTGATACAAGATCTACACAATAGGCAAAAGAAAAGCTAAGAACTCAAGGGATATATACGTACAACCGAGATCATTACAATGCAATAAAGAGTAAAAATATAAGGGTTATTAATTGCCAAAAAATTCACCAGTTTTGACCCAATTTGTAATATAGACGACATGACTCTTAGAACATTATAATAATAACCACCTTAAAATTTATAGCGAATTCAACAATTTTCAATTTTTTTTGACAATCAGAATCATGGTACAGAAGTGAACAAAATATTTAGTGGGTTAAAATATTCAATTTATGGGTGTTTAAAATGGGCCAGGATTTTTATCTTGCTAACACTAATTTAAAATCATCCAAATTTTATGAGAAGTCTATTTTGCTAACAACATTTTAAAAGTCTTAAATTGCAAACTCATTCAAAAGAGAGTTAATTTTCTAAGCATTTAACCCAAAATATAATGACAATATCATTATGGTTAAAAATAAAAAACGAAGATTGTTAGACAATATGCATGACAATCGATAACTCTGCATATTCTGGTAATGACAAATTTAATTCATTCCATGATGTTGACCGTCAGATTGTTGTCACTCGTTAATGACTAAAATTAATAATTCTGTTATTTACATAATAAAACTCATATATGGTAAATTACATAAAAAGGGGAGTCAATGTTGGACACTACAATTTTCAAAGATGTTAATCTTATAATACAAGATTACGTGTGTGCTTTAATTTTAATCGATTCGTCTGTAATGTTTTATGAAATAAACTAAATAATAGAATCGAATTCATAAAAAAACTTATATATATTGGTCAACTTGTTTAATTAAAAATTAGATTTTAATTTATTTTGTTACTTAAGAACTATTACCAATGGACAAATATTTATTTCAATATTTTTGCATTTACATTAATTTTAATTGTTAAATGCGTTTAATTAGTTTTTTTTTACCGTCTTAAATTAATACAGATATGGAAATTATATATCATTCATTTAAAAGCAATTTGTCGTACTGTTTCGTTTAATTAGTTTTTATTTTTATTTTATTATTATTGCCTCATATGACGATAGACGCGACTATATCTAATGAACCTAACTGTTGAAATAGAGGTCAATTGAAATCATATCTTGGAACTATAAATCTCGCTCGAGCATTTCAATTTAAATATCAGAAATCTAGCATTGATTTGTCCATTGGAGTTTGTGAAACAGATTTTGGTAAATTGCTACGCTAAAGATTATGCTTTCCATCTTTCTTAAAATAAATAAATAAATAACTTAAGGCTCTATATAAATTGAAGGCCCTTCGTAATATAAATAAATAAGCAGTGAAGTGGAATTACTTGGGGATTTTTAGAAATTGATTATTTGTTGAATGTTTTGACAATAAAGTTTAATCATTTTATGATGAGAAGCATTTGTGTGTACTAGGTGTACCATTAGGCGCATTGATCAAATCAATGCCGGAAAACGTGCGTTGATCAGGTCAATTAAAAGCACGTTGATTAGGTCAACTAAAAAAAAATTATTCAAAATCAGTATCAACCATAACACTAAAAAGTATCACTCAAAAGCCCAAAAATATCACTTGTATCCTTAAAAAGTATCTGTCAAAATAAATAAATAAAAAAAATCATCAAAATCAATATCAACCGTAACACTAATAAGTATCGTTCAAAATTCAAAATGTATCATTTGTATTATTAAAAAGTATCACTCATTTTACATTTTTTTTGCGGGTTGATTTGGTCAACACGCGTTGACCATCGTTTGACCCGGTCAAAAATGTTGACTTTATATACATTTGGTACATACAAGTTTTTATCTTTTATGATATTAACATTGAGGAAATAAGTAGACTATCAATGAAAAGTGCTAGAATTTAGATTATTCAATAGTTAACGTGCTAATTAACTAGGAGGAGAAAAATCCGATTTTGGTCCCACCTCTACCATTTTTGGTCCTATCTTAGAAATTGTTATTAAATCGGGTCTCATAGGACCTGGATTATCAATTTTGGTCCCACAATATAGACGGAAATTTGACGGGGTGACAAGCAAGTAGCTGCACATGACTAACATGTGCAATTTATCCCCAAATTGAGTAAAAGTTCTCAAATCAAAACAAAGAACCCTAATCCCCCCGATTTCAAAAAGGCCCAAACCCTTCTCTCTTAAATTTCCCCCAATTTCAATCAAGCTCGTCGATTTCAAAGGCCGCACGATGATTTGAAGGAAGTACTTTCTACCAATCCCACACCCAAACTAGAGTAAGTGAAATCCCTAAGTTTCATTCTCATTCTCAATTTCGCATTTGATGGTTTAAGAATTGTGAGGGCTTTTGATTTTGATGGTTCCTCGTTTTATTCTTGTTAGGTGGGTGTCATTACTGGTAAACATTGAAGCTCATGCATGGAGGAATGACTCTGAATGTGTAGCGCCCCGATCCCGAATGATCGTGAAAAAGGACGCCACGGGGGTGGGAATTAAGAAGCGGGAAAGAAATGGGGTAATTAAATAAATAAAATCTAAACAGAAGACGCAGAATAACCAAACATGCTTTTTAATAACATATACTTATTCATAATACTAAGATCGGAGTTTTTAGCATTTAGCAAAATAATATCATAAGTGTGGAAGCTCAATTCTTAACAAAATACTAACAAAAAGAGACAAAAAAAAATATATAAATTACAATAGCCCATTTCTCAGCCTCGTCACCTCCACGCTCCAGCCTACTGACCTGAAAATATTTGAAAATACTTTGGCTGAGTACTAATGCACTCAGTGGGCAAGTTCTCACAATTTAAGTTATGCAAATCATTTTGTAAAAGTAATCTATCTGTGTCCATGCAGGTAGTGAAGCTTAGGAGGTTTAAAAGTTGGAAGCAACCTAAGTTCACCAAAACATTTTATCGTGAAGCGCTTAAGAGTATAACCCGTCACTGCCCGCAACCCGAACTACATCACCAGCGCATAAAGTTGAGTATGGCCATAGTATACCCAAAGAGTATAACCAATAAGTGTTTCATTTTAGTCTCACCGACAAGGAGTAGGGCAGGACAAATAATGCATGCATACTGTAGCTACTCACATTGACACAGCGCTGGTATATGAGACTCCGACAACATACAGTAGCACGTAAATATTTAACACAGATAGTCACATATGCAATTTTAACAAAGCAGAGCTTAATAACTCGAAAGATACAATTTGTAAAGATATAGTAGCCCACCTGGATAGAAGATAAATTCTCAAATTTCAAATTGGTTCTGCTCGAACTCTGCTATCTCTAAGCCTACAACAACCAACATTGGCTTAGTTTAACTAAAGGATCTATCAAAGTTTAATTCTTAAGCTCCTAAGTAGAAATTTAATTCACTAACCGTAATTTATAAAATATTTCAAGAATACCAATATTGCTAATTTGTCGAGTTTTACCGCATAAATTCTAATTATAGATTTTGACCACCTATTAAACAAATGGGATATAACATATTTCCAAAGACAATAGTAATTAAGTCTATTATTCTCTTTTATATTTTAAACATATTTTCTTACTTGCAATTATATATTGTTACAAAAGCAAGCCATCATTTTTTTTTATAATTAATCCATTAATAAGCATAAGCATGTGCCGATGACCTTTTGTTATCATTCTTAAGTTGAACCTGAATTTCAAATGCTTAATATTTCCTTACCAGTGACCTCGACTGGTTATAAATCTATAGCAATTAAACTTGGCTTATTATATTGTAAATAAATAAATAAAAATCCATTGACTATTATCATTATTATTATGTAACTAAACCTATTATTTTAGCCAAAACACACATAACAGATTAAAAGTATTTAATCTCATAATTTAGAAATTAAATCAAATGAATCATGTCTTTTGAATTGTAAACTAATTATGTATACACCCATATGTATATATATATATATATATATATATATATATTCAACAAGTTCACCTAAATCACTAAAAATCTAGTTTAGACATTCTTTAATTAAAGTAGACGAAGATTAACATAGCAAGATGAATAAAAATAAATTTAGCCAATATCCTAAAACAAAGCATATTATTCTGCTCTAATTATAATTTTACTAATTATAAAATTTTCAAAGCATAAGATTTACCTTCCGTCAATATTGTAAATGGAAAATACTGTAACTTGGTCTCTTTGCTAATTCTCTTTGATTTCTTTTCTTTTCTTTTGTTTCATACCCTACCAATTCGTATATATATATATATATGTATATATGTGTATAGCTATATGATTATTTTTGTCGTAAATGTAATAGGACTCACCATTCCCAAGGCATGTGATTATGTGTAGTTCTAATATTAATTCATCAATATCATTTGTTAAATTGCTATACACATTTCCATTACCTAATTCCTACAAGTGCCACCAAAAGCCATGTGTCCCCTATATGAAATTACACTTAGTGACTACCTTAAGCTAGAAAGAATAGGATAAATTATATATAATAACATTTCATTCGATGGGCATTCAACCAAATATATTATAAATAGAAAAGATTTAATATATAAAAATATATAATAAGATATTCATTAAATAGAATTATATTTATCTAGATAATTATTAGGGTTTGGATATATATTCTAAACACGTGATCTTTTAATATCCGAAGTGATAATAATAAATACCTTTTAGGTTTCTAAAAAAAACTGGCATCGGAATTTGTAATAAAAATACAAGAATGCATCAAAGTATCTTTAACCTACTCAACAAGCATACTTACCTTAAAAAAATAAAAATAACAATAAAAATAAAAATTAAGGGTCTATTTTCTTCCCTACCTGACCCTTAAGGTAATCATAGGCTATTATTTAAATACTTAAAAAGTTTTGGATATTTCACTTATTCTAACTATTAGATGTATATTCCTAATTAAATTTAGATAATACAATTTTCGGGGTATTACACTCCTCCCCCCTTAAAAGAATTTCGTCCCGAAATTCACGTACCTTCAAATAACTCAGGATATTGTTGTCTCATTTTGTTTTCTAGCTCCCACGTTGCTTCAGTTCGATCATGATGATTCTATTGCACAAGTACCAATGGAATTTTCTTGTTTCTTAGCACTTGAACTTTTCTATCAAGAATTTCGTGGGGTTTCTCCTCGCACGTCATATCGGAACGTAGAACCAACTCACTTTCTTTGACAACGTGTTCTGGGTCAAACACGTATTTCCTAAGCATTTAAATGTGATACACATCATGAACTTGTGACAAGTTCGGTGGTAGAGCTAATCGGTAAGCAACCTCACCAATTCTTTCTAGTATCTCGAATGGCCTAATAAATCTTGGTCTCAGTTTGCCTCGTTTTCCGAATCTCACAACACCCCGTATTGGAGATACCTTTAAGAAAACCTTTTCACCAACTTGGAACTGTAGGTTTGTTCTGCGCTTGTCTCCATAAGCCTTCTGTCTATCTTTTGCTTCTTTCATTCTTGCTCGAATTTGATCGATCATCTTGACAGTGGTTTGCACGATCTCTGGACCCAAAATTTTTCTTTCTCCAACTTCATCCTAGTATAGGGGCGATCTGCATTTGCGACCATACAAGGCTTCATATGGTGCCATCTTTATAGTTGATTGATAACTATTGTTATATGCGAACTCTACCAAGGGTAAAACATTTTCCCAGCTTGTGTTTCCGTCCAACACAACTCCTCGTAGCATGTCCTCCAGAATTTGTATTGTCCTTTCTGATTGACCATCTGTTTGAGGATGAAAAGCAGTGCTGAAGTTCAACTTCGTTCCCATTGCTTCTTGAAGACTCTTCCAAAACCTTGATGTGAAGCGAGTATCACGATCTGACGTGATAGAAACTGGAATTCCATGTAGTCAAACAATCTTCTTCACATAAATCTGAGCCAACTTACTTAATTCCGTTGTTATTTTGATCGGCACGAAATGTGCTTATTTTGCCAATCAATCTATGATGACCCACACTGATAAGTTTCTTTTCACTGATCGCGGTAAGCCTGCCACAAAATCAATCGTTATATGCTCCTATTTCCACTTCAGAATTTCCAACGATTGCAATAATCCTAAAGGTCATTAATATACAACTTTCACTTGATGACATGTTACACAACTCTATACAAACGCTATTATCTCTCTTTTCGTATTATCCTACCATAAATATGTTTTCAAGTCCTACAAGGATCAATATAACCACTTTCGGAATTAATCTAATATTTACTTTAATTTAATGGGAGCTTTATTCATTTTACTTCAACTAGGAATGCACAATACTCGTGTTTAAAACCCAACATGACTCGATAGTAGGTTCTTAATATACTTTTCAATTAACTTGAAACAATTCTGACAAAATAAATGAAATAACTTAAAATAGGACAGCAACTTTGAAAAATCATAGGAAATTCAAATCAAATCTGATTGAGACAGGGTCAATGGACATGCGTCCGTTACAAAGGGACCTACAGTCGGCCAGAAGGAGTTGGAGACAAATTCTGATTATCCTGGCCTGAAATCGGCCGAAAAGACAACTGTAACTGTTTACCCGAACAGATTAATCAACAAAAAATTTGAGTCTCGCTCAAGCTCGATACTCCATAGATTACCGATCAAGAATACAATTTTTCATAGTATGGAAGATAAGGATTTTAATGAAATAAATGGGTTAATAATAAAATGACTACAATAACCGGAAATGATCAAGGAATATATCATTTTCAATATAGATGAAATCTGCAAGAAAATAGTGTGGTTTTAGGAAAAATTACAGCTTGGATTTAGAGAACCAAATGATTTATGATCTTAGATTGGACACAAGAGATTGAAAGACTACAATGAGGAGTTATTATATACCAAAAATCAAGGCCATACATTGAAGGAATCAATGGAAAACAACCTCCGAAGTTGTACTCACAACACAATGATTGATGTGGCAGATTTTGACGAGTCAATTTGTGATGTGTTTTTGATAGACCAAATGATATCAAATTGATGATTCGAGACTTGTTATGAAAATCTTAAAGTGCTAGGTTTACAATGACGTATACCCCGAGGAAAGAAAATTACTAGATCAATGGAAAAAGATGGAGTGGGACTGTGACACAACTTGATGACTAGCAACACCACTGAGGTTCTTGGCCCATTTTCCCAACTATTCGAGCACCGGATCAAAATGACATCAAAAGAAATTTTGTTCTACTATGCAAAAGAAATGTGTGTATAAAGTTTTAGAATTTCTCAACTGATTCCATTCCCAAGAGATTGAAAGAAAAATGGCTTCTTGGGAAGGAGATGGCTGAGATGATCGAGGGAAAAGATAAATAAGTGATGTTTCATTATGATTGCTCATTATTTTTATGGCTGAGGATGTTTAGCTGCCCACCCTTGACATGTGTGGTGGCACAAGAAGCAAGATAAGGTTGAATGGTGGCAATTAATTTATGATGTACTTTAATATATGGTATTGTGTTGAAATAGAGAATGAATAAAATTCTATTGAAAAATCAAATGAACTCCATTTTAATGAAATCAGGAATCACGCGATTATGGAAAGATTTGTGACTCCTAGTCAAAGTCGAAACAAATTTGGAGTTAGACATAATGGTAGAATTTTTAAGGATGAAAAGATGGTCTTTCAATAATTAGGACATATAAGATTCAATAAATGTCCAAATGATGAATGGAAAAGATTCATAAAAATGTCTTAGTCACGAGAAATAAGATAGGTGATCAAGACAGATTTAGAAGATGACATGATTTTAAGAGTAGAATTGAGTCTATATCGAGAGTCATTGTCAACTTCTTTTTACACTCTTGAAAACTCTGTTTACTAGCTTATGTACACTTAAAGACTACGTCTTCCTAAATAGTGTATCATAGGAGAGGCTATCTTTGAGTATTCTTTAACAAATCTACAATAGTCTCCTGTAAGGTTGAGAAAACTATGTATTTCTAAAGGATTTGTTGGTTCAGACCAATTATTAATGGCTTCGACTTTGTTTGGTGTAATGACCTGATCCCGAAAAATAGGCAATAAACAAGGGATATGGTATTAATTAAAAAGAAAAATGAATTCGGGGACATAAATCAATGGAAAGGCATCAAGAATAGTATGATAGAAAGTCTATAGATCCAAGAGTAGGTTATGCCTTTCAGAAAATCAAACAGCATAAATTCTGTAGCTAGAGCAAATCTCCATCTAATAATGACTTATAAGAAGGAAATGGAACCTAGAATAAATCAAGATTCTCATTCATAGACAAAGAAAGAAGTCAACTGATATAGACAAGAAAATGGACCTCTTCATAGGCCAAAAGAAAATCAACAAAGTCCTATTTATAGGACGGAACAAACAAATAACAACTAGACCTCTTCATAGGTCGATTGAAAGTAAATAGAAATGAATAGATAAACAAATAAGACCCATCCATAGATCGAGACTTAAGGTGATGGAGAATATCTCAAAAGAAGCAGGGATTCATCCTCTTAACTATCAAAGAAACAAAGCTCAATCAAAATACTCGATCAAAGTGTGCAGGGATGCACGTAAGCTAGGTAAACAAGTAAAAATAATACACTTAGAGCACCTATCATAATGACTTATATCGTGAAAATCTTATGTTAACCCATAAAATCAAGCCATCATCACACCTTGTTTCCAAGTTTCTATGTTGCTTGCTCTCAACGGTTCTATCTAGCGAGGCTCCTATCATATGTTATATGTACACACAAGATCAACTCGCCATTCTTGAGTATATGGTCCGGGACAAATACATACTTCATTAAGATCAATACATTTAACACATCATGCATCCTTTATTTTCACTGCGCTTTTCTCATTGCCTATAGATAATTGTAGAACATTTTCCATCTTGTATTCTCATCTAAGATGACTCCTTGAAGCCTGTATCTCTTATTTTGTATCATTTTTTCGATTTATCCATTTGTTTACGTGTGAAGCTCAATTTCATATCCATAGTTTACTGACTGAATGTCGATGTGAATCACTTTTCTCGATCTGACGTGATTGAGATAAGAATTTTACATAGATTTACCATAACTCGCACATATAGCTAAGCTAGCTTGTTCGCTTCTATTTCTATCTTGATTGGTGTCATATATTGTTGCCCTAAAAGTCTCTTGTTCTACTATAGAGCATTCGAGTATTTATTGCTTTTTTTCTACTCATAGCATATGCTATCTCCTTAGCTCCCTAGGGTGGTAGATTCCGATCTCTTCTTGCAGGTGAAATTGGGATAAACATATCAAGAGAAGACAACATTACACATCTACAAAAGATGCCAAGTTGATCTAACAACAAATTGCCAAACTTGACCCGACTGCATCACACAATCATCTATGGCCTTCGTACGTTTAGTCATCAAAATGAAAGGTTTCCTCAGTCAAACTATGTTCTTAAAAATCTCATAAGTGTTTACAAGTTCAGCCTAAGTTCAGCAACTATAGGCTAAGTTAATCTTACGTTCTCACACTTTCAAGCTCTTGTACTCATTCAAGAGTATAAACAATAAACACTTTCCGGCTATCAAGGTTTATAGTATGCATTCTGCACGTTCCCAATATCACAAGTATGCACAAGGCATAGATAAACAAGTTCATACATATATGTAATCAACATAGTTTTTAGAGAGAAACCAATATGCTCACGAACATATTTCAAAACCAGTATGCTATCAAAATAGCAATAGAGTACGCAATCCGCGTAGTTAATCAGAGTATGCTATCCGCATAATAATCAATCTTTCGAGGAATTCCCGTCAACACGGCGAATCCTAATCTTTGATTTTTAGATAAACATAACATTTCGACAGTTAATGTAAACTTTTAAATACTAAAAACCGCATAAAAACATGCGTACCTTTTAAGCTGTTGCGTGAGTGACGAGCTGAGGGCTTAGATAATATCACACGGAATTTCAATAAAAGACGAAATAAGACCCAACAGGTTTACAGAGTTGCAAACCTCGCTCTGATACCACTCTGTAGCGCCCCGATCCCGAATGATCGTGAAAAAGGACGCCACGGGGGTGGGAATTAAGAAGCGGGAAAGAAATGGGGTAATTAAATAAATAAAATCTAAACAGAAGACGCAGAATAACCAAACATGCTTTTTAATAACATATACTTATTCATAATACTAAGATCGGAGTTTTTAGCATTTAGCAAAATAATATCATAAGTGTGGAAGCTCAATTCTTAACAAAATACTAACAAAAAGAGACAAAAAAAAATATATAAATTACAATAGCCCATTTCTCAGCCTCGTCACCTCCACGCTCCAGCCTACTGACCTGAAAATATTTGAAAATACTTTGGCTGAGTACTAATGCACTCAGTGGGCAAGTTCTCACAATTTAAGTTATGCAAATCATTTTGTAAAAGTAATCTATCTGTGTCCATGCAGGTAGTGAAGCTTAGGAGGTTTAAAAGTTGGAAGCAACCTAAGTTCACCAAAACATTTTATCGTGAAGCGCTTAAGAGTATAACCCGTCACTGCCCGCAACCCGAACTACATCACCAGCGCATAAAGTTGAGTATGGCCATAGTATACCCAAAGAGTATAACCAATAAGTGTTTCATTTTAGTCTCACCGACAAGGAGTAGGGCAGGACAAATAATGCATGCATACTGTAGCTACTCACATTGACACAGCGCTGGTATATGAGACTCCGACAACATACAGTAGCACGTAAATATTTAACACAGATAGTCACATATGCAATTTTAACAAAGCAGAGCTTAATAACTCGAAAGATACAATTTGTAAAGATATAGTAGCCCACCTGGATAGAAGATAAATTCTCAAATTTCAAATTGGTTCTGCTCGAACTCTGCTATCTCTAAGCCTACAACAACCAACATTGGCTTAGTTTAACTAAAGGATCTATCAAAGTTTAATTCTTAAGCTCCTAAGTAGAAATTTAATTCACTAACCGTAATTTATAAAATATTTCAAGAATACCAATATTGCTAATTTGTCGAGTTTTACCGCATAAATTCTAATTATAGATTTTGACCACCTATTAAACAAATGGGATATAACATATTTCCAAAGACAATAGTAATTAAGTCTATTATTCTCTTTTATATTTTAAACATATTTTCTTACTTGCAATTATATATTGTTACAAAAGCAAGCCATCATTTTTTTTTATAATTAATCCATTAATAAGCATAAGCATGTGCCGATGACCTTTTGTTATCATTCTTAAGTTGAACCTGAATTTCAAATGCTTAATATTTCCTTACCAGTGACCTCGACTGGTTATAAATCTATAGCAATTAAACTTGGCTTATTATATTGTAAATAAATAAATAAAAATCCATTGACTATTATCATTATTATTATGTAACTAAACCTATTATTTTAGCCAAAACACACATAACAGATTAAAAGTATTTAATCTCATAATTTAGAAATTAAATCAAATGAATCATGTCTTTTGAATTGTAAACTAATTATGTATACACCCATATGTATATATATATATATATATATATATATATTCAACAAGTTCACCTAAATCACTAAAAATCTAGTTTAGACATTCTTTAATTAAAGTAGACGAAGATTAACATAGCAAGATGAATAAAAATAAATTTAGCCAATATCCTAAAACAAAGCATATTATTCTGCTCTAATTATAATTTTACTAATTATAAAATTTTCAAAGCATAAGATTTACCTTCCGTCAATATTGTAAATGGAAAATACTGTAACTTGGTCTCTTTGCTAATTCTCTTTGATTTCTTTTCTTTTCTTTTGTTTCATACCCTACCAATTCGTATATATATATATATATGTATATATGTGTATAGCTATATGATTATTTTTGTCGTAAATGTAATAGGACTCACCATTCCCAAGGCATGTGATTATGTGTAGTTCTAATATTAATTCATCAATATCATTTGTTAAATTGCTATACACATTTCCATTACCTAATTCCTACAAGTGCCACCAAAAGCCATGTGTCCCCTATATGAAATTACACTTAGTGACTACCTTAAGCTAGAAAGAATAGGATAAATTATATATAATAACATTTCATTCGATGGGCATTCAACCAAATATATTATAAATAGAAAAGATTTAATATATAAAAATATATAATAAGATATTCATTAAATAGAATTATATTTATCTAGATAATTATTAGGGTTTGGATATATATTCTAAACACGTGATCTTTTAATATCCGAAGTGATAATAATAAATACCTTTTAGGTTTCTAAAAAAAACTGGCATCGGAATTTGTAATAAAAATACAAGAATGCATCAAAGTATCTTTAACCTACTCAACAAGCATACTTACCTTAAAAAAATAAAAATAACAATAAAAATAAAAATTAAGGGTCTATTTTCTTCCCTACCTGACCCTTAAGGTAATCATAGGCTATTATTTAAATACTTAAAAAGTTTTGGATATTTCACTTATTCTAACTATTAGATGTATATTCCTAATTAAATTTAGATAATACAATTTTCGGGGTATTACAGAATGATTCGGGTAAGATTATATATTTAGAGGATACTATGTCTGCATTTGATTTTGTGGACGTACGTAAGTGGTGTAGGATGTATTTAGAAAGGCTATGTAAACAATTAGGTTATATGGGGACTAAACATATTTAAGGGTATGATGAGAATGGTGAATTGAAGTTAATTGAGTGTGAGGCAGATTTTTGGTATTTAATAAGAAGGGCTGAAGTGAGTAGGGAATTTACTCTATATTTAGATAGAAAAAAAGAAAATATTAATGTTGATGGTGGAGAAATTGTTGATGCAGAGGTAGAATATATAGATGATGAATAAACATAGCCTGTTGAACAACAAATTGAGACTGCAAAAAGGTTAAAAAAGATATAAAAGATATATTTGCAGACATATTTAGTTGCTGAGGATGTTGATAATGTTAGGGTTGCAGAGGTGTTAGTTGATGAAGGCAAGGCTACAAATGATGAGTTAGTGATGCTGTGAGGGCTGGAGAGGCTGAATTAGGTGAGAATGTGAGGGTTGCAAAGGCTGAATTAGGTGGTAATGTGAGTGCTGGAGTGCATGAACCAGTTGATGGTGACTTAGTTGATAATGTCATAGTTGTAGATGATGTGTTAGCAGAGCATCAAGAAGAGTTCCTTGAGGAGGTCTTAGTTGTGGAACATGCTATATTGGAACATGATGTGCAAGAAAACATCATTTCTGATGTGAAAGGGAAAGAGAAAGCTATATTGGAAGATGACTTTGAATCTGACAGTGAAGATGTGGATTTCAGTTGTGATGAAGACAATTATGATGAGCTCATAGATGAAATCATATATAATGAGAATGTAGATAAGGATGTTGAGTGGATGGGTACAAAAGCAGGTGATCAGGATGGTGAAGGGTCATCATCACCCTTTGATGAGACAGTAGAGAGGATATCTAATTTTGCTAGTCTTGAATCAACTGATGAACATGAAGACAAGGTACTTGTGAGTGGTGATAGAAGATCAAGCTCACAGAATCCTAACTTTGAGCTTGGTCAAATATTCAGCACCAAGCTCCAGTTTAAAGATGCTATGAACAATAGCTCTGTTCAGATGGGAAGGGCTACCAAGTTTGTGAAAAATGATGGTAGGAGAATCTATGCTAGGTGTAGGAAGGCAGATGAGGGTTGTGGCTGGCATATCAATGCACTGAAGGTCAAAAATGAAGAAGCATGGCAGATCAGAAAGATTGATTTGGCACATACATGTGCAAGACAGTTTCATGGCACTAATGCCAAATCAGGATGGTTGAGAAGTATAAAGTGCTTTAGGAAGGATACTATTTCAGAGCTTGGAGTGTATGTATCAACTCAACAAGCTATTAGGGCAAGATAGAAGTTGCTCAAGATGATTGAGGGGTCTAATGCTGAGCAATACTCCAAACTATGGGATTATACATACATACTGAAGGAGAAGAAACCCTGTGATTCTAGACTATGATGTTACATCTGATGGAAACAATTTCAAAAGATTTTATGTGTGTTTGGGTGCTGTGAAAAGAGGTTTCAAGGCAGATTGTAGGTCATGGATACGTGTTGATGGGTGCCATCTAAATGGTGAGAATGCTAGTGTCTTGTTGACTATTGTGGGTATAGATCCTAACAATGATTCATATCATTTGTCATATGCAGTGGTCTCTTCTGAAAACAGAGAAGCATGTGAGTGGTTTCTACAACTTGTGATGAGATCCTGATGTTGTCACACGAATTGCTCAAGAAGAAGAAGCTGTGATCACTCTATGACTTTTTGTTTAGCACACTAGCTTGGCTGAAAGGGATGATCTGATGACTGAAAGACATGATGTATATACATTTATGTCTGATAAACAAAAGAGATTCATAGGGGCATTTGAGACTGTATTGTCTGGTGTAGAGAACAGATTATGTGTGAGGCATCTATATGGAAACATGAAGAGGGTTGGTGACAAACGGGATTTTCACCCATTTTTCTGAGCATAACCCGTTTATTTAAGATGTTCTTTTTCTCTATTTTACTGTTTTAACGTTGTTTTCCGTTAAGTTGTGTAATAAATACATTCAAATGCATTTGTGTATGTTCAGGGCAAATCGAGCAGGTCGGGACTCCAAGGCACAAAGTTGGCTAGACCCGGGTGTAGAAGAGGCGCGAGTGCGCGTCCATGCAGAGGCCCTAAAAGCATGCTTACAGGTGCGGCCCGACTCAGACAGCATAGGTGCGATCGGTGGCACGACCCGACCAAGGCCCGGTGCGGACTCAGACCCAGTGCGACCGCGCGTCTATGCAGAGGGCTCGAAAGAATGTTTTCGGGCGTGGCCCGACTACAAGGGGTCCGGCGCGACTAGGGCAAACTAGGGCAATTCATATTCTAGCCCCCAAAAATAGAAGTGTGAGTTGAGAGAGATTTTTGTAAGTGGGTTCTTGAAGTTTTGAAGAAATTTTGTAGAAGACAACTAGAAGTTTTGAAAATTATCGATTCTCAATTCGAGTTTACTCTTATCTTTAGCTATGCTTTTTATTTGTCTTGTATATTTTTGCTTCCTTTTCATTTCAACTATGATTAGCTAAAATTTTCTAATCCTAGGGTAATGTGATTTTAGCATTGGGTGTTGGATTTTTGGGTGAGAAAGCATGTTATTATCCTCTCCTCTAATTCTTATGAATCAAAGTTATGTTTGCATCTAGCTAGGGTTGGCCACCTTGAGTTAGATTTTGTGGTAAATTGGCTTTGAGAAGAGCAATTTAGCATGGGTAATTGATTCATGGGTCCAATTTGGTGTTAAATGAGAATTTTATGCCTAGTTGGTTTTGGTTGGTTAATTGTGCCTAATTTGATAAAATTAGGATTTAATCCTAAAGATAGGAAAATTCTTATTTTTTCAATTATATGCTTAAAGCTCGAGAGAGTTCTAGGATTAGCTTGTATTAATGAGTGGAAATGATATGACTTTTAATCCCGAAATCTTATGCCCGTGTTAATGTGCATTGCCCTAGGACCATTTATTTATTTGTAGAGCTGTCAAAACGGGCCTACGGGGCGGGCCGGGCTGGGCCACGGGCCTCAAAAATCCATCTCTAGGCGGGGCAGCGCAGGGCGGGCCTCAAAATGCCCAGCCCAACCCACCCCCTACCGCAGGCCAGGGGTTAACGGGCCAGCCCAGAGATTTTTTTTTAATTCATTAATCTAATAATCTGCTTTATAATTAATTAATCTGCTTGGCAGAATGGCAGCTGTTGATGTTTAAATAAACATGAGTCCATAAAATAATAAACATAAGGTTCAACAATCAATAATAGTTCAACAAGGCAGTAGCAGTAGCACTGTAGCAGCCAATAAACATAAAGTTCAACAAGGCAGCAAGTGCCAGCAACTAAACATGAGTAGCATAAAGTAAGTTTAAAACACACTCAATCCAACAAGGCAGCAACAAGTGAACAATTCAAATGGCTAAAACATCTTCATCGTCTTGTTGATCATCTTCATTCTCCTCATCATCCTCAAGTTCAACAATAGTTGGCATATTCTTAACATCAAATCCCAATGTTTTATTCATCAGAGTATCTTCTTCGACATCTAAAAAG
Organism: Perilla frutescens; assembly: GCA_026008535.1. Lineage (NCBI taxonomy): Eukaryota > Viridiplantae > Streptophyta > Magnoliopsida > Lamiales > Lamiaceae > Perilla > Perilla frutescens. The sequence continues at coordinate 5,365,573 of BRKX01000013.1, forward strand.
TAAACACAAATGATAAACATTAAATTTATATTCAATATAAATTAAATCATAATATTATAAACTTACCACAATAATAACCATGTAACCAATTGCGAGTACAAACAAAAGCTTGCACTTTATCAGGAAGAGTATAACTCCTATACTTAGTGAGAACACGAGAACCAATTGAAAATGCCAACGCTGAGGCAACAGTAGTAATAGGAATGGATAACACATCAGCAGCCATTAAAGCAAGAGATGGGAAAAGATGTTGATTATTCTTCCAATACTCCAAAACATTCAAGTCAGTATGAAATGCAAATTCAAGTTTTGACTCCTCCAAATAGATATCTAATTCAGATTTTCCAGCTTTTGTAATAGTTTGACTTTGATAAGATACAATTTCCTACATCAATTGAGGTATATTATAAGATAAAAATAATAATGAACAATAAAATGCAAGAATAAAATAAAAAAATATTGTTTAAATACTCACCTTATACATTCTTTTGCCACCACTTTTGGATATTCCTTCACTTTATGTCGATACAAATTTCGAAAAAGATATGTTGCGTGAAGAACTTTGATTTTTAGTAACATCATAATTCTCAAAAAGCTTATACAGCTCTGTCTTCACTAGTGAAGACTTCTCTTTACATTTAGCCTCATCTACTTCCACTTTGGAGTAAAAATATTCCAATAAGGAAATTTTTATTTGTGGATCAAGAACAGCACCAAATGCAAGTATTAAGCTATACTCACTCCAATATTTATCAAATTTCTCCATCATGCTAACACACATATTCTTCATCACCAAATCTTCATCCAACAAATTCTCTTGCAACAAACGTTGAATTTTCCAAATTTGCATAAAATACAAGTTGGATGTGGGATAAGTTGAACCAGACATCAAGTTGGTTGTATCATAAAATGGTTCAAGGAACTAATAAATTTTTCCTGCTCCACTCTATAGTTGAAGGACAATGTTTATAATTCCTATCATTCAATTGAAGAGAAGCAAAGACCTTCTTGTATTTGATAGCGGTATCCAACATCAAGTATGTTGAATTCCATCGAGTAGCCACATCCAACCTCAACCCAATACTTGTGTCAATATTACCAACCTCTACCAAACATTCTTGAAACTTTTTCATCCTACTTCCTGATCATTTCACATACTTCACAGAATCTCTAATTTTAGACAAAGCACTAGTAGCAACTTTCAAACCTTCACCAATAATGAGATTCAATATATGAGCAGAACAACGAATGTGGAAGAACTCACCATCACATAACAAACTATCATGCAAAGAAAGCTGTTCTTGCAGAATAAATTGCATGTTGTCATTACTAGTAGCATTATCCAATGTCAATGAAAAAACCTTTTTCTCAATTCCCCAATCCCGACTACAAACATTGGTTAATAATTGCTTGAGTTTTTTTCTCATCCATGTACATTTTTGCAATATCAAAAACCAAAGTATTTCTAGAAATACAACAAACTTCAGGATTTAAATATTTCATCAAACTTTTAATCCCATCATACTCGAAAAAAGAGAATGGTAAATCATATTTAACAACCGTAGCAGCTAGCAAATCATGCGCAATCTTTTGATCAATTTTCCTAGATCGTAACTTCCCTTCACTATCAAAAATCATTTGCCCTACATTCCCATACTTAATTTTCTTACATTTTTCCACATGCTGCCTCAATGTTGAAGTTCCGTAAGCTTTCCCCCCACATTTATACCTATTATTACATCCTTTGCATTTAGCTCTTTCAACACCATCTGCAGCCTTCCCTTTCTTTTCAAAATAGTTCCAAACATCAGAAAATTCTTTGTTCTTTGAAGCATCTTCTTTAATTATTTTATCTCCATCTAAATTCATAGAGATGGGGGTCATAGGGCTAGGGGTAGACTTAGACTCCATAGACTCCATTAATCCTGTAGTCATAAATAATTAAATGCAGACTAAATAATTATTAATATTTCTACACATTCAAGTATTCAACAAAGAAAAAGCTACTGGAATTTAGTAAATATATTCGAATATGCTACTATTGCATCTAACAAACATACATATATTTTCTACACAGTCAACAAATGAGGCTTGCTTTGAAATTTAATTAACAAATATTTTTTACTATAACACATGCTCCAAGTCAACAGTCTTTTCGATATGTATAAATTACATAATCCAAATTATTTAACTAATATTTTCAACCAAACATCATCATTTTGCTGCACACTTCTCAACCAAACCACATCATTGTACATTTGTACTAACATTTTCAACCAAACCACATCATTTGTGTAATATAAGAGAGAACTCAAATAAGCTTTACCTGGGTTCACAACTGACAAGAGGTGAAGAACTGAAGATGAAGATGTGGGTCGGCGGTGGAAAATCAGCGGCGGTGCTGGTCTTTAGAAGAATTAGAAGTTAGAACTCAGAAATTAGAAGAGTGAGTGAGATGGGAATAGAGAATAAGTGGTCAAGAGAGATGATGAAACTTACGTGGCTGACGGGAGGTGAAAAATCAGAGATAGAGACGTTGGTGGACGGTGGTGTGGTGGTCGTGTTGGCTACTGGTGGAGTCGCGGTGGCCGGTGGGTAGATTAAGTGGCGAAGATGAAAGAGACGTTGTTGCAGTCTTCAATCTTGCCTCAGATTTACGGCTATGTGAAATTGGATTGTGAAATGTGAATGTATCTGTGTGACTATATCTGAGTATCTCTAGACTCTAGGGTTACAACTTAAAATTAAAAAAAATAGAAGATCCACGGGCCAGCCCGCTCTGCCAAACCCGCGGTCTATACGGTTCGGCCCGTTTAGGCCCGCCATTTTGCGGGCTTCTTAAACAACAGCCCAACCCGTCATTTTTTTAAGCGGGTTCGGTCCGGCCCAACGGGCCAGACCCATTTTGATAGCTCTATCTATTTGCTACCCCTTTGTTTTTTATGCTTGTGATTGAATTGTTTTCAATTTAGTTTATTTCTTGAAAATTGTTCAATTTAACGCCTAGAATAGAAACTTCATCAAATCCATATTTTCGTTTTGTTTGACTTGTGAAATAGCATGATTGTGATACTTGTATAGCTTGAGTAATCTTAACTCCCTGCGAATTCGACCTCATTTTATCTTGTACTACATTTGCTTGTCCACTTGCAAGTTGAATCGAGTTTTAAAACTTAAAGAAAAAAATTCACATCAGCTGGGTTCAGGGGGTCTAATTTCAAGAAACTATTGTGGAAAGCAGCTAATGCAACTATTGTTGGAGCATTTAACTCAGTCATGCTTGAGATTGAGAAGTTGGATAAAAAGTGTTTGGAATGACTACAAGCAAAGCCCCCATCTGAATCGTCTAAATCACACTTCTCTACCTTTGGTAAGTGTGTTACTTTGGTCAACAACATGTATGTTAATTTAATGGGTGTTTGTTGGATGTTAGGGACAAACCTATCTTGACCATGCTATAGTGGATAAGGGAATACATGATGTCAAGGCTGCAAAAAAGGAGAGATAGGGCTGAAAGGAAGTGGGAAGGTAGAAAGATCTGTGAGAGAATTAGGTTGACTGTTGAACATGGAGAAGTCTGAAGATTGTATTCCTGTCAAATCAAGTGGAGAAAAATATGAGGTTTCAAGCTTTGATAGCTCAAGGTATACAGTGAATTTGTAGAACCATACCCGTGATTATAGAAGATGGGACCTGTCACGCATACTTTGCAAACATGCCACTAGTGCAATTTGTGCAGGGGTGATCCAGAAGACTTTGTGCATAAGTGCTACTCTATAGAGACATATAAGTTAGTTTATAGACATGACATAAGTCCAATGAGTGGAGAAGAGTTGTGGGAGAAGATTGGCTATATACCACCCTTGTCACCTGCCTTTCATAAGAAGAAGAAGAAGAAGAAGAAGAAGAAGAAAAGGAGGCTTCAAACACAGGGTGGAACATTAAATATGGAATAGAAGATCACATCCGATTGCGAACATTATACAGAAGTGAGCAAAATATTTAGTGGGTAAAATGTTGGACCTCTTGGTAGTTTGGTCTTATTATTTTATTAAATCAAGAACTTTAGTCCATTAAAATGTGGTCCCAATGTTATATTGTAAGGTTTAAATACCATTGTTTGCCATGTTAAAAAAAGCAAGCAAGAAATATATCAATTTTCTTCCCCATGTTCTTCTCCCTCTTTTCTTCTATAACTTGCCCCATTTTTACCACCAAAAAATATCATAAAGATGATATTACAACTTTATCATTGATACAACTGTTACAACCTTGTCTGTACGAGATCTACACAATAGGCAAAAGAAAAGCTAAGAACTCAAGGGATACGTACAATCTTAGAACATTATAATAGTAACAACCTTAAAATTTATAGCGAATTCAACAATTTTCATTTTTTTTTTTGACAATCAGAATCATGGTACAAAAGTGAACAAAATATTTAGTGGGTCAAAATTAATTCAATTTACGGGTGTTAAAAATGGGCCGGGATATTTATCGTGCTAGCACTAGTTTACAATCATCAAAATTTTATGAGAAGTCTATTTTCTACAAATAAAAATGTTAATGATTATTGCAACATTTTAATTAAGTCTGAAATTGCAAACTCGTTCAAAAAAGAGAGTTAATTTTCTAAGCATTTAACCAAAAATATAATGACAATATCCTTATTTTTAAAAATAAAAAACGAAGATTGTTAGACAATATGCATGACAATCGATAACTCTGTGCATAATCTCGTAATGACAAATTTAATTCATTCCATTATGTCGAATTACATAATTAAGTAATCAAAAAATATTTGCAAATTAAGTTCTTATTTGTTTTCATCAACAACTAATTAATCAATGAATGCGCTTTCAATAGCTTTCCGGCGTAGGTGCAAGATGGTGGTGATGGTTTTGTGGTGCGCCGCTGTGGCTGTGTGGCGGAGGAGCATGATGGCCGTGGCTGTGAGGCGGAGGAGCATGATGGCTGCGGCTGTGAGGGGGAGGTGCATGATGGACTCGGTGGTGTGTAGGCTGAGCGTAGTGGCCGTGAGGAGAGGGAGCGCCATTATGGCGGTGGTGGTGGTGTTTCGGAGAGGGAGCGTTGTGGTGGAAGTGAGGAGAGGGAGCGCCGTCGTGATGGTGGTGATGATGTTTTGGAGGGGGAGCATCATGGTGGTGGTGCTTGAGTATGGAATCAATGCTCCATGACACTTCATGGTCGTCTACAAAGTTATCATTTTCATTTGAATAATCTATGATACGAGCAAGGGACGGTGTTACAGTGATAAACAACAACCCTAAAATCAACAAGAGAGAGTTTACACTCGACATTTTATATATATATATATATATATATGTATTTCTTTGTTGATGATGGAAATTGAATAATGTGGCTATGCCCTTTTATAGTGGATGCACAACTATGTAGCATTGAAGGTTGGTGGTCAATCTGCAGATGGTAGTGTTTTAATGACGAGATCTTTCTATTTTTAAGTGACATTTCATCTTTAATTATGACCGTCAGATTGTTGTCACTCGTTAATGACTAAAACTAATGATTCTGTTATTTAAATAATAAAACTCATATATGGTAAATTACATAAAAAGGGGAGTCAATGTTGGACACTACAATTTTCAAAGATGTTAATCTTATAATACAAGATTACGTATGTGCTTTAATTTTAATCGATTCGTCTGTAATGTTTTATGAAATAAACTAATAAATAATAGAATCGAATTCATAAAAAAACTTATATATATTGGTCAACTTGTTTAATTAAAAATTAGATTTTAATTTATTTTGTTACTTAAGAACTATTACCAATGGACAAATATTTATTTCAATATTTTTGCATTTACATTAATTTTAATTGTTAAATGCGTTTAATTAGTTTTTTTTTTACCGTCTTAAATTAATACAGATATGGAAATTATATATCATTCATTGAAAAGCAATTTGTCGTACTGTTTCGTTTAATTAGTTTTTATTTTTATTTTATTATTATTGCCTCATATGACAATAGACGCGACTATATCTAATGAACCTAACTGTTGAAATCGAGGTCAATTGAAATCATATCTTGGAATTTGCTGGTGTGGAAGCCAAAGATTCCTCCTAAAATAAAAATTTTTCTTTGGCGGATCCTTCAAGACCTTATTGCAACTCCCCTTAACCTTAAGAGGCACCATGTTCCTGTGGTTGGGATCTGTGAAGTTTGTCGAAAAGATTGGGGATCTACGACTCACGGTCTCTTTTTTTGTGAGTATTCGAGAGGCTTCTGGAAAGGGAGCCGTTTTTGGCCAACTTTGAAAAAATTTCAACTTTGTTCAATGCGTGTGATTGGACGGGAAGTGAGGCGGATGAGTACCATTGAGGAATACGAGATCTGGGCAGTTAATTGTTCGCTTATTTGGAATCACTTGTGTAAAAAGAAACACGAGCCTAATGCAGGAATGGTTGCCGCGGGAGTGGAAGTCGCAAAGCACCAGTTGACAGCTTTTAAGACAGCTCAGAAGGCCTTGGTCACATCCAAATTGGTCGGAAGAAAGATTGGTGAAAGAGTTTGGAAGCCACCTCATAAAGGAGTCTTTCGGGTGGATGTTGATGCGGCCTGTAATTTTGAGCTCGGGTTGTTCGGAGCTGGAGCAGTTGTTCGTGATTTCTCCGGAAAGCTTCGGGCTGCTCTTGCTAAAAAGACTCCCCAGCCCATCTCTGTCATTGACGCAGAGCTCTATGCGCTTAGTTGCGGTGTCGGATTGTGCCTCCAAGAAAGATTGGTTCCATGCGTCGTTTATTCTGATTCCTTAGGAGCTATTTTATTGCTTAAGGAGGGAATTGGAGAAGTGGAGATGTGGAATGATGAGCTGCAGCAGATTTCTGATGCTGTCAAAAACGGCCTAGTGTGTGATTTCCGTCATATGTTTAGAGAGGCTAATCTTGTTGTTCATAATGTTGCCCAATTTAGTGCAAGATGTGGTGATATTTGTATTTGGAACAATGTTTTTCTTCTCAGGTTGAGGACGTTGGTGGATTAATGAAAGTCAGTTTATCTCAAAAAAAAAAAAAAAATCATATCTTGGAACTATAAATCTCGCTCGAGCATTTCAATTTAAATATGAGAAATCTAGCATTGATTTGTCCATTGGAGTTTGTGAAACAGATTTTGGTAAATTGCTACGCTAAAGATTATGCTTTCCATATTTCTTAAAATAAATAAATAAATAATTCCCACCTTAATCATCGATTACATACACATTTTTATTATATTTTGAGAATTATGAAATTTCCGATGAAAATTAAAATGTAGTTTCTAGTTGTAATGAACTTGGAACGGCAAATTTATTATTTCCCATTATCTTGGTAGGGGATAAAATTCTCTAGTCCACATTTTCGCCTTACACTCTCATTTAATTAAATGTAAAGGCATCCTCATCCTAATCTTACATAATTTTTTAAAATTGGGTCAGACCGTCAAATGTACATTTATATAATGATTTTTAGTGTTAAAAGTGATATATATATATATATATATTAGTATTATAATTATTATTTTTTCAACTCAAAAAGTGTAATAATAATCATAAAAATATAACCGTCTTTTTGATTTTAGCAGTAATTTTCAGTAAATAAATGTGATATTTTTCAAATTATAAGTGATACTCTATTCCGTTCGATATAAGATCTTATGTGTATCCAGTCGAGGTGAAGGAAACATGCACTTTTGCTATACATATACGTGAACATAAAGTGCACTTCATACCCAACTTTAGTTGAAGTTATTTTCTAACAATTTACAATTTATTTTTTCAAAATATGTCCTGATTTTTATTTTTAATTATAAAACTAACATATACTCCATCCGTTTCGTTTTGATTGTTGTTTTAAATTTTTTATTTTGTGTCAAAATATTTGTTGTTTTATATATTTTCACCCACTCTCTCTCAATTTAACCATATCTCAAACCCTAAAAATATATGGAGAGAGAAAATACTATTTTTTTAAGAAAATATAAGTGAATAAGATTTTATGTCATATACGAGGAATGTGTATATTAGTCCATAAAGTTAATTGTTAATTCTAGATTAAAACAACTAAAACAACAATCAAAACGAAAGGAGGTGGGGGGTTTGAACATGGAATGGGTTTTATACTTTTATTTAGAAAAATGGCGAAGAGAAAAAAATACTATTGTGATGTAATAATAACTAGAACAACCTGCCGTGCGATGCACATGTTTCACATTTTTAAATTTGATAATAATATTTTATTAATGTTTAAAGCACTCAAAACGCATTATATTAATTGAACAAAATACACAACTGTAATATCCCGTCCCAAAATAAATCTATGAATTACTTCAACCGTATAGGAAGTGTGTGTTGATTATAGGATGCTTTGAAATGATTTTAGAAAATTTCAAATATACAGAAAAGGACGCCTAAAGTTGGCTCAATTCTATTCTTAAAATCATGTTGTCCTCTAAATCTTTCTTGATCACATATTTTGTTCCTCATGACGAGACATTTTCATGAGCCTTTTTTCATTCATCATTTGGACATTTATTAAATCATGTGTGTCCTAATTATTGAAAACCGTATTTTTATCCCTAAAATAAAATTACACCGCTTTATATTTAACTCCGAAATTGGCTTCGTCTTTTGACTAGGGGTCACAAATCTTTTCATAATCGTGTGGTCGTTGATTTCATTAAAAATGGAGTTCGTTTGACCTTCCAATCAAATTTTATTCATTACAATATATTAAAATACATCATAAATTGATTTCCACCATTCAACCATGTAATGTTCCAAGTGTCAATCTTACCTTGCTCCAAATATCACCTTCCATTGCTCCAAATGTCACCATGCATGACAAAAGTGATCCACGTGTCACCATCTATTCCAACTAGTTGAATGCATGTCCTACACATGTTTAACATAGTTATTGGTTGAATCAAGTAGAGGGGGATGAGAAAGAACCTAACTTTCTCTCACATTCTCTTCTTCACTAGTTTCTCTCTTCCCCTCACAGCAGCAATATTTCTTTCTCTTCTAATTTCGACCCTCAAACCTTAACCAACAATTATGAAATTTTACAGAGAGCTTCCCACTTTGATGTAGATGATGTTAGCCAAAGAAATCATCCAATTGGTTCTCATATGATTGAGAATTGTTCGATATTTTAATTCCACCTAAATTGCAAGTGTACAGCGAGGTTTCTAGTATAATGGCGAACAAGGTCGAATCCACAGAGACTTAAATTCCAATTACTAGTTATTCTATCTATCATAACTCTGCTATCTAGACTACCCAAAATTTAGAGATTTTAAACAAATGAAATAAAACAAATAAATAACTCACAAAACTAAATTCACAGCAGATAAAGTTGCAAAGAAAAATATCAAGAAGAAATGCGTATTCTAGGACTGAACAATCATCAAATAATCCATCTTATTAACTAATCTAATAATTATGCCTATGTTGGGATTTCAATCGCACTAGAGCAACCACTTAGCTATTCAAAACCTCTTCTCAGAGAATTAAGAACGTAGATTACATTATTAATAACAATGTCTCCATTTATTATCTAAACTGCAACTCCTAAATGATACATGGGTTTAAATGCTCTCACCAGTAATCTCAACTCTATCGAGTGTTGCTAATTACCAAGTTAATTATTCTGTTCTAATATCGAAACTCCTCTCTCGATTTATGAATCAACACAACAAATTACATCAATTAATGGTCAATCAATTGACATGAACAAATACAACTCAAGAATATTTAAAGTGCAATAAAAATCATAAACATAAAATTGGAATTAATAATAAGATTTCATAAATGAATCATGAGTCAACCCTAGAATACTAGGGTTTAGTTGTTCATAATGAAATAAACAAAAGAAATAAAATTCAGGATGTTCATGGCTAGACAAGAATTAAAATAAATAAAACATGGAAGATTAAATCTGCCTCTAATCTTGACTTGCTTAAAATCCTCTGTCGTGTTCTTCGCGATACTTTTTCTCAACAACAAAACCTCTGCTTCAAACTTATGGTATGATAATTGATGATTGATTTTCACCCAAAAAGAGTCCTTATATACCAAGTTAGGAAAAAGCCCAAAAATACAGTGGAAACTCGGAAAAGCCCGCTTCATTCGCGACCAGAGTCGCGAATTGGCCCGCGAATCCACATGGCATGACGTGGTGCCACGTGGCGTGAAATTCGCGGTCTTCATCTAATTCGCGACCAGGGTCGCAAATTTCCTTCTTCTACACCCCTCCTCTGTCGCGGCTTTGCAGTTATCACCTTGGGGTGACTCGCGACCCTGCAGTCGCGACCAAGTCGCGGGTCGGCATTCGCGATTCTCTTCACAGCTTATTTCATCCCATTTTCTCGACCAATCTCTTCATGTACTCTCTTGGGACTCCAGATTCACTTCAATCCTTTAAAGCATCCAAAATTGACGAACAAACCTGCAAAATACGTTAAGCACGACCAACTCCCAAAAACTCAGAAAACTCAAATAAACTGAGATAAAACACACTTAAATTATACAAAACACGACACTAAAGTGTACCAAAAGAAGTGTAAAATCTCAGTTTATCAAGAACAAAGGCAAACATTGCAGTGGTCGTTGTTTTCCACCAAGCTGCTGCAATGATTGTATTCTATATATTTCGACCTTCAAATCTCCACCAACATAGCTGAAATTTTGATATGTTGTTCCTCTCTTCACGTACTTGATGATAGCCACTGGAATCGCTTGATTTGGTGTACGAAAATTCAGAAATGAAGACATGCAAAATTGGGGCTTCTAGCTGTAAGTTTAATCATTAGTGTAGCCGTCGTATTTTACCATTTTCATCCCCTAAATCTCATCCATAATTTCTGAAATTTTATTATGTTTCTGCTCTGATTATGTAGTTGATTTTAGGCACAAGAATTTCTCAATTCGGATCTCTGAAGTTTCTTAACAAAGCTCGACTATTTTCTTGGTGGTTTAATTTTCATAACTCACCGAAGTCATTTTCAACATATTTTCCGTAGATCAACCATTATCTTTCTATGAGATCTACATCATTATAAAATTAACTTTTCAAGGTTTTCAGGATAGGTTTCGGATCATCGATATGATATCATTTGGTCTATCAAAGAAACGTTGTAAATTGACATGTCAAATCTACCACAGAAATCGTTGTGTTACGAGTGTAACTTCGGAGGCTATTCCCGCCGTTTCCTCCATTGCATGGACTTGATTTTTGGTATATAGAAACTTTTTCTTACAGTCTTTCAATCTCTTGTGTCCAATCTAAGATTAGACATGATTTCATCCTTCGAATTCCAGCTGTAAGTTTCCCGAAAATCACACTTTTTTTTTGGCAGTTTTAATCTATGTTGAAGATGCTATATTCCTTGCTCATTTTTAGTTGTTGTAGTCATTGTATTATTGAATGGTTTATTTCATTGAAATCTTTATTTCCCATAATATGAAAAATTGTACTTTTAATAAAAAATCCATTGAGTATCGAGTTCAATCGAGACCCAAATTTTTTGTTGATTAATCTGTTCGGGTGAGCAGTTACAGTTTCCTTTTCGGCCAATTTTAGGCCAGGATGACCGGAATTTGTCTTCGACTCCTTCTGACCGATTGTAGGTCTCGTCGTGACGGACGCGTGGCCGTTGACCGTGTCTTAATCAGATTTGAATTGAATTTTCTATGATTTTTCGAAGTTTCTGTCCTGTTTTAAGTCATCCCATTTTACGTTGAATTTGTTTTAAGTTAATTGAAGAGTATCGTAAGAACCTATTATCGAGTCATGTTGGATTTTAAACCCCAAGTATTGCGCATGCCCAGTCAAAGTAATACTAATAAAGCTCTAACTAAATTAAAGCGAATATTAGATTAATTCCGGAAGTAGTTATTGATCCTAAAGCAAGATTGATCCTTGTAGGACTTGCTTGACTTACGAGGAAGGTGGAGGATTGAATCTCGAGATGGTTAGAGCAGTTGATCCATAAGACAAATCGGGAAGAAACTCCGGACCGTTACTCTGTTTTCAGTACCATGTTTGAGTGTTGCATCCTTGTTAGGATTTCTGTATGTATAAGATGGGCTACTATACTATCTTTGCAAATTGTATCTTTTGAGTTATTAAGCTCTACTATGTTAAAATTGCATATGTGACTATTTGTGTTAAATATTTACGTGCTACTGTATGTTGTCGGAGTTTCATAAACCAGCGCTATGTCAATGTGAGTAGCTAATTATGTATGCATTATTCGTCATGCCCTACTCCTTGTCGGTGAGACTAAAATGAAACACTCATGGGTTACACTCATTAGATATACTTTGGCCATACTCAACTTTACTAGTTGGTGATGTAGTACGGGTTGCGGGCAGTGACTGATTATACTCTTAAGCGCTTCACGATAAAATATTTTGGTGAACTTAGGTTGCTTTCAACTTTAAAACCTCCTAAGTTTCACTACCTGCATGGACACAGATAGATTACTTTTAGAAAATGATTTGCATAACTTAAATTGTGAAAACTTGCCCACTGAGTGCATTAGTACTCAACCCAAATCTTTTCAAACATTTTCAGGTCAGTAGGCTGGCGTGTGGACGTGACGATTCTTAGAGATTGGCTTTTGTTATTTACTTATTTCCCATTATCTATTTTTATTAATATTATTTTGGGAAATAAGCTTCCGTACTTATGCTACTCTTTTGTTAAATGTTAAGAACTCTGATCTTGTTGTTTCGGATAAGTATATGTATTAAAAAGCATGTTTGGTTATTCTGAGTCTTCTGTTGAGGTTTTGTTAATCAGGTTATTCTCCTTTCTTTCCCGCTTCTTAATTTCAACTTCCGTGGCGTCCATTTCCACGGTCTTTCAAGATTGGGGCACTACACAACTTAAGTGTTGCAATTACATTAAGGATCAGCATCAAGATATAGATCAGAAAGTGGCAAGCAAGTTTGTGATATCAAGAAGGTAATGCTGCTAGAATGCCTATCGCAAAGCACAAATCATACATTCATTGCTCGATTTTTCATCAAATGAATCATAGCAATAACAACACATTCACTTAAAAATAAAATAAAAATAACAACACCTTCAAATTGAGCTCTATAATCATTGTTGGCGGTATAATAGAAATATAATTCATTCATTATAAATCTAATTTCAACCAAACCAACACATTAAGGTATTGGTGAACAAATTTGCGACAGTAGGGATATTATGTTTGCTAGATACACATAATTTTAACACACCATATAAATGTAACAAAGCAGAGTTGGTACGAATCATAGGGGACATGATGTAATGTTCAGAAACATAAAGCAATGAGAAACAATATAATCATAATTAAACTTGCACAATAGTCTATTAATTACACAGAACATTAGTAAATCTACTATTGTAAATATTTAAGAATCTTAAATACTTAACCATAACTCAAAATATTTTATAACACCTAAAAAATAAAACTTAATTGTAGGACTATTGAATTTTTCTCACATAATAAAAACGAACAAATTGTGGAATTAGATTATGTAAATTCTCTTTATTGTTTAAATCAACTCAAAAACATTTTTTGTCCATATATGAAAGATAGACAATAGTTATATTCACACGTAGTTTCTTTAAATTATTATCATAAGTGTTCGTAAAAATTATATCCATAAATTTCAATGTTTCAAAATTTGAGCACATTTTTCTATTTTTATTTATTTGTTGAATGATGGTCCCTATTAAATGAATTGTTTTTTTTTTTGTTGGAATAAATAGGAAATAAAACTTTTCTATAGATGATTCATTTATTGGGCACAAACATGTTAATAGGCCAATGTTTTTTTTATATATAGTATCCGACATTTAGATGAATAATATGACAAATGTTAACAATATGTTGTCATAGAAAAATTAAGACATTACATCAAATGTAATTATATATCAAATAACTTAACATTACGTCAAATATAATTATATGAAAATATTCATTAGTTCAAAAGGAGAACATAACAAAATTGAGAATAACAACTCTTCACATTAAATTAAATAAATTTGCTTTATACGTCATGAACTTGAACTCTTCTGAAGCTTCTTTTCATATGATGGTATGATGTAAGCTCATAATCGATATTCATTTGATAGGAAGATTGCTTTGTCCGACCAAGATAAATAATAGAGTCAACATATTCTGATTATATAATATCTACATTAAGATTGAAAAGATAAAAATCACCTATGTACACAAACAAAGTCCATAAGCACTCAAATGAGCTTATATTTTATACAAATAAATAATTCACAAACATGCACACACAAAAATGAGCAGTAAAGAGACTTGCACACCCACTGATAATATAATATGAAATAATATGTAACTTACATTTTTTTTTTGTGAAGAAGATAAACTTGTGATGAAACGTAAGATAATTTGGCTATCTATTTATACGGATCCAAGTTGGAATGGTAAATTATGTAATTATCTAAATAGAATATTAACAAGATAATTAGATTAAGATATATATGGTAATTATTAATTTATTTATTCTAGATTGATTATTATTACTTAATAGGTAATGAGGTTAAGATGCGCACACACACACACACACACACACACACACACACACACACACACACACACATATATATATAAAGCTACTATATAGTTGGTCGTATCAAAATTATTTTCGTATCTAGTATTATTATTATATATATATATATATTATATACCTATGTACATAGATAGATCTGGGGAGATACTCGAATAGTTCATATTCAAATTAAAATCAAGTAATTAAGTTTATTATGTTTAAACAATGACAAAATCATCTTCCAAATACATTTCTCCTAATTCATATAAACTGAAGGAAAGATGTAAGTAATTGTACTGTGTGGATTGGTTAATTTGTATAAAATGAAAGATTATCAACTTAATGAGATATTTATAAGAACATATATTGATTACTTATTTTTTTGTTAAACGATCACTCGATCAATTACCGAATCAGATGGATATACATGATTGCATCTATATACATTTGTGGATTAATTAGTCCATGATATTTTTTATGTAACTAATGAATTAATAGTAAAACATTTCTTAATTATGAATGTATTAATTTAGGTAGATATACGCCATCTTTCTATATGTATGTATTCATAGAAAGAGAATGTATATTTCATCAGTGTAATATAAATATTTAATTTCATAAATTTTATTACATAATTGCATAATTATTTACATATATACGTGTATAATTATATTACTATTATTTGAAAATTTATTTAGGCGGAAAAATTTATTATTTTTATTTGTAGTGACTATCTTACTTTTAGATATAATAATAATAATAATAATAATAATAATAATAATAATAATAATAATAATAATGGTTTAAATATCTCTTAAAAAACAGTCCATAAGATTTCATTTCATAAAGTTGAATTACACAAAGATATAATAAAAACAATAAGCCAATTAAGCTCTTATTTTATTTTTCCATCAACAACTAATACTTGATAACGCCTTGATTTCAAAAGTCTTCTGGTGGAGGAGCATGACGGCGAGGAGGAGGAGCACGACGTCCACGGCGGCTGTGAGGAGGAGGCGCATGACGGCTAGGGCTGCGACGGTGTTTTGGAGGATGAACACCGCTGCCTTTAGGAGAGGGAGCGTGGCGGCCGCCGCGGTGGTGCTTAAGTGAATCATCGACACTCAACAACAACTCCTCATCTTCTGCAATTTCATCATTTTCAGTTACATCGAAGCTCGATGATGATGCATCTTCTTCTAATATACGAGCAAGAGATGGGGTCACGATGACCACCAACAACCCTAGGATCAATAACAGAGAGTAAATACGAGACATTCTTTTCTTTTTCTTCCTTCACTTTCTTTTTAGGTTTTGTTGATGTAGAAAATAAAATAAGCTCTATGTGATTTTATAGTGGATGCACAACTATGTAACATTAAATTTTGGTGGTTAATAATATACATTCATATCTAATATGAAGATAGTATTTTAAATATGGGGAATCTAACATTAGTTCAATTTCTTTTCTGTTCAGGGAGTATACATTCATTCACTTCCTTGAGTTATCTATTAAATATTTCTTGTAGAAATACCTATGCATTTACAAATAATATTTATATTTTCATACCAACTACAACTTTAAATACAAAGTGGAAAAATATATTGAACATACATATTTTCATTTTTCCCATTTATATATTCAATAATTTATCACAACTATATAATATCATTACTCTTTATAAAAATCAAACTGAATTGGAAATTAAGATTCCCCTCTCCATAACTAAAAAGATAGTCATGGGACCAATACTTTTTTTTGTCCTTTTTCACTCGTATTTTATTATTAAACTGCGATTTTTTTTCTTTTTTTTTTAATTTTAATTTCTAATACTTTTGTTTAATTTCACAATTATTAATATAATAAGGATTGCATCTAACGACTAGGATTTTGTTGTAAATATATCTAATAGATATATATGATATGAGTGATGGTCAAGTTACTAACTCTAAAACCCTAGCTCTTGTACCATTATATATAGAGGTATTTGGTCCTCATATTAAAGACATAGAATTGATATTCTCTCTGGTCTCTTTCTAGTTTACAACACGTTATCAGCACGATTGTTCTACCCTCTCCTTCAATTCTAGAAGTCCATCGATCTTAGAAGGTATATTTTTTTACATCATGTTTATTGGCTTTAATATATTATGTCCGTTTTTCTTATTGTTATAATAATCGGTCTTTTTCAATTTAATCTTGAAAAATTAAATATTGATGATATTCGAGTAGCACAAGTAATATTCATGAAGAATATTACATTCGAGATCATAAATTGATGCTATTAAAATAGCACAAGTAATATTCCTGAAGAATATTACATGCTCTAAAGAGAAAATAAATTAAACATGTGGATAATATATCCTTGATTCTTTGTGCATAATTGCACGAATGGAAAACATAGCCAAACTTGAGGTCATCGCCCTTGACATCTCGGGCAAGAATTATATGTCATGGACTCTTGGAGCTGATGTTCACCTGATCTCAAAGGGTCTAGGGGAGACAATCAAAGAAAGAAACAAAGCATCTCAACAGGATTGCGCTAAGGCGCTGCTTTTCCTTCGTCATCATCTTTATGATGATCTAAAGATAAATATTTGACCGTCAAAGATTCGAGTGAGTTGTGGACAAACCTAAAAGAAAGGTTTGATCATCAAAAGACTTTTGTCCTTCCTAAAGCTCGTTATGAGTGGATGCATCTTAGATTGCAAGACTTTAAGTCTATGAGTGCTTATAATTCTGAATTATTTAGAAAAAATTATTTCAAAATTGAAACTTTGTGGATAGAGTATCACTGATGCTGACATGCTTGAGAAAACATTCTCCACTTTTCATGCTTCTAATGTGCTGGTACAGCAACAATATAGGGAGCGTGGTTTCAAAAAGTACTCTGAACTAATATCTTGTTTGTTGGTTGCTGAGCAAAATAATAAATTGCTCATGAAAAGCCACGAACTCCGCCCCACTGGTTCCGCTGCATTGCCTGAAGCCAATGCAACTTTCAACCAAGACAATGGACGTAGTCGTGGGAACCAACGTGGACGTGGGCGTGGGCGTGGACGTGGACATGGATATGGTCGTGGTCATGGACGCAGTAAATTAAATGATGCAACCTCTAACAACAAAAGGCGGAAAACATCCAACGAGCATAATTCATCCAAAAAGGAAGCTACTTGTCATAGATGTGCCATGAATGGACATTGATCAAGTACTTGCCGAATAGCAAAACACCTTGCAGATCTATATCAAGATTCAATCAAGGGAAAAGATAAGAAGGAAACTAATGTCGTTGACTTTGACGGTCCAATTGATACTACTCACTTAGATGTCTCTGACTTCTTTGATAACCTAAAAGGAGATAATATGGATAAGTTGATTGGTGGTGGTGTGCTTGAAGACGATCATGTGTACATTGTTTAGTCTTTTATCATTTATTTCTAGTTGATAAGAAGGCATTGCTTATTTATTTTCACATCGTTGTTTTTCCTTTAAAAACAATTGCTTATTTTCCTTTCGTATTTTTACTCAATAATAATTTATCTTCTTTTAAAAATGTCTCAGACATTCAAATGGAATCTTGTGATATTTGTCTTGCTGATAGTGCCACTACACACACCATTCTCCAAAATAAGATATATTTTCTTAAGTTGCCATTAGCTGAGGATAATGTTAACACGATATCAGGTGCATCAAACATCATTGAAGGCTCCGGAAGAGTTTGTATCATTTTACCAAATGATACTAAATTAGATATTGAAAATGTCCTGTATTCTAGTAAGTCCAAAATAAACTTACTAAATTTCAAGGATATCCGCTATAATGGATACCACATCGAGACTATATCAGAAGGTGGAAAAGAATATCTCTGCATAAATTCTTTTGTATCCAGCCATAAGCAAACAAAAAAAATTATTAACACTACCTTGTGGGATGTATTACACATTCATAAAGGCAATTGAGACAAATCATGTCATGAACCCGAAGTTCAATGACACAAAAAGCTTTATGCTTTGGCATGATAGGCTTGGACATCCTGGAGCAACTATGATGCGCTGAATAATCAATAATTCATATGGGCACAACATGAAGAATCAAAAGATTCTTATGACAAATGAATTCTCATGTGATGCTTGTGCGCAAGGCAAGTTAGTCATTAGACCTTCATATATGAAGGTTAATATTGAATCTCCATCTTTCTTAGAGAGAATTCAAGGAGATATTTGTGGACCTATACATCCACCATGTGGTCTTTTTCAATACTTTATGGTATTGCTTGATACCTCTTCTAGATGGTCACATGTATGCTTGCTTTCTACTAGAAATACAGCATTTGCTAGACTACTTGCTCAAATTATAAAATTACGAGCTCAATTTCCAAAGAATTCAATTAAAAGAATTTGTCTTGATAATGCTAGTGAGTTTACGTCTCAAACATTTGAAAACTATTGTATGGCTATTGGAATTGAGATTGAACATTCAGTCGCTCATGTCCATACTCAAAATGGTTTAGCAGAATCGTTTATTAAACGTCTTCAACTTATTGCTAGACTGTTACTTATGAAGTCAAAACTCTCAACTAATGCTTGGGGTCCTGCCATATTACATACGAAAACATTAGATAGTATTAGACCATCGGCCAACCATGAATACTCCTTAATGCAAATTATTTTGGGTCGAGAACCAGATGTTTCTCACTTACGAACTTTTGGTCGTGCGATTCAAGTCTCAATTGCACCCCCACAACGAACAAAAATGGGTCCCCAACGAAGGCTTGGGTATATTGTTGGATTTGATTCACCTTCGATTATAAGGTATATTGAACCTTTAACGGGTGATTTATTTACTGCACGTTTTGCAGATTGTCATTTTGATGAAATGACATTTCCAATATTAGGTGGAACAAATCTACATCCAGAAAGGCACAATGAAATACCTTGGAATGAGAAAAGCTTGTCACATTTTGATTCTCGAACTAATCAATGTGAACAAGAAATTGAAAAGATTATTCATTTACAAAAGATATCAAACCAACTTCCTGATGCTTTTATAAATACAAGAAAAGTGACACAATCTCACATACATGCTGCAAATACTCCAACCAAAATTGATGTCCCTGAAGGATAAATAGCTTTGGCAGCAAATGAGTCTAAAATTCGTACAAAATGTGGTCGACCAGTTGGTTCCAATGATTCTATGCCTAGAAAAAGAAAGGGGCAAGATGGAAACCAAACAATGACAAAAATGATTAATCAATCAAATAAAAGTGATGTAATTCCTGAAGAATTACATGTATCTGAAAATCATGAGATCTTAATAAATTATTTATCTTCAAATCAGATACTGGAGAGAGAACATATCATTGTAGATGATATATTCACCTTTCATATAGCACATCAAATTTTAAATGAGGATCTTGAACCAAAATCTGTTACAGAATGTAAACAGAGAAATGATTGGCCAATGTGGAAAAGAGCTATGGAAAGAGAATTAAATTCATGTGACAACCGAAAAGTATTTGGACCTATAGTCCTAAATTCGGAATCTGAAACCCCTGTTGGATACAGATGGATATTTGTTAGAAAGAGAAACGAGATAAATGAAATTATGAGATATAGAGCAAGACTCATAGCGCAAGGTTTCTCTTAAAGACTAGGAATTGATTATGAGGAAACATACTCTCCAGTAATGGATGCGATTACTTTCAAATTTCTGATTAGTCTGGCTGTGTCACAAAGGCTTGCTATGCGCCTTATGGATGTAGTAACTGCCTATCTATATGGGTCATTAGATAATGACATATATATAAAAATCCCTGAAGGATTTAAAATGCCTGAAGCATTAAAGTCAAAACCTAAAAGCATGTTTTCGATTAAACTGCAAAAATCATTGTATGGGCTGAAATAGTCTGGTTGTACGTGGTATAATAGATTGAGTGAGTATCTATTGAAAGAAGGATATAAAAATGATGATATCTACCCTTGTGTTTTCATAAGGAGAATCAAAAGTGGATTTGTAATTATAGCAGTTTATGTCGATGATTTAAATTTAATTGGGACTCGTGAAGAGCTTAATAAAACTGTTGAATATTTGAAGAAAGAATTTGAGATGAAAGATTTGGGAAAGACAAAATTTTGTCTAGATTTGCAAATTGAACGTGTCCGAGGAGGAACGTTTATTCACCAATCCATATATATAGAAAAAGTGTTAAAGTGTGATCGGTATTTTATTTCACCTAAAATATTACTCGCAAGTGTACGAGGTAATTTATAGTAAAATAAGGTGAGCAAGGTCGTATCCACAGAGACTGGCAATGCAAAGTTGCAGCGCGCTCTTCACTCGTTTCTCTATCTTTGTAGGCGCTTTTCAAGCTCAAATTCATCTCATACAATATTCGACACTAAATCCCTTCAAAATGAGCAAATACGTGACACTGCACAAAATATAGAGAACTATGCGAAACGTGTTAATTCATACATGCAATGCTCATCAACTACCATCCAAATAGACTTCAAAATGCATGTAAACCATTGAAAAACAAGGGTTTATCAACTCTCCAAAACTTAGAGACATGTTCATCCTCGAACATCTGAGAAACATGAAAGAACTAAAGTATGGATCGTCAAACGTGCAATGCTTTTGAGAATAAACTGAATTTTTGCCCAATCAAGTATATAAATCAAAACCACAATGCACAAACATAAATTTAAAGAAATCATGCCTTTAAAATAATGAACCTCTCTAGGTGTGTAATTTCTCTCACCACACAAGTGTTTAAAAGGATGTGTTTACACTCAAAATCAATTCAATGCATATAATCCACCATAAGCTTGCAATGAATCTCATATCTCCACTACAAAAACGTGTGCTTCAAAGTAAGAATCAACAACGACTTTTCATTGGTTGTAATGTAGGCTTCAATTAAGGTGGGGAAAATTTGGCTAAGTGACTAAGTTAAAATAACTCTGACGCCCTCCAAATAAATAGCACTCCAACTCCACAGTAGAATCCTTTTGGATCCTCTTCCAACCTTTTCACCCTTCTACAATGTTCACTCAATTTCTAGCCCCATTAGACTCTTTGAGGCTCATTTAATTTTCTTGGTATAATTTTTTTTTAATTTCCATGCTCTTTTTTTTTTCTTCACTTCTTTGAAGTGATCAATGCGAGCATCTAAATCAATACCAATTTTTCGGGCCAAATAACCTCAACATCAATCCCAACTACCCATCACTCCACAAATTTTCAACTATTCTTTCTCCATAAATTTTCAATGAACAGGTAACTCAAGAAAAAGGCTTTAAGGCTCAACGTGGCTGACTAAGGATAATTATTTTATTAGAACAAGTTATGGATAAAATTGGCTAACAAGAATGGCCTTAAATCATTTTCAACTATCAACACACAACACGTAGTCTCAAGAGAGATATGAAGGCAAGTTCTAGAGATCACACACAAGATTGATAATCACACCAGAAACAAATAAGACTAAAAGTCTTAGGCTCAAAACCTCTCATGCTCAATCACATTCCAAAGGCATAAGTTCTAGGAATCTATCAAAGCACAAAGCAATCTATCATAACATACTCAATTAGCAAATATTTAAATAAAAACAATCTCATCATTAGTTATTCAAGTTTCCACATCATACTCTCACATTTGCAAATATTCTCCGATATCTCAATACAAACCATTTTCAAATAGACAGAGAAATCCAGAGAAAATCAAAAGCAACATCAAACTACTCCTAAAAACAAAACAACAAAAACAAAATCAAAAATAACAACCTAAGTAAAATAAAAAAAACAGATAAATTCAGGATACTACCACACCAGCCCCCTCCCCCAAACTTATTCACACGCCAGGAAAATAAGTTTGGAGAAAAAAGAAGTGAAGTATCCTGAAGAACAAACTCACCGATATGGAGGCTGAGGAAACTGGAGGCCCTATTTTTATTTGTTGCCTGCACGAAAAAAGAAATAGAAAGAAAAAAACAAAATATAAAATAAATAAAGAAAACAAAGCGAAAAAATACCAAAATATTGGGTTGCCTCCCAATCAGCGCTTGATTTATTGTCTCGAGCTTGAAATCTTCTTGAAAATGGCTAAGGAGGATTTGGTGAAGCGCGACGCCACACCAATCCTCGTCTCATCAACTCCGTCGGGGAAATCAAGACAGCTCATCCCCAATGCTCTCCATTCTTTTTCTTGGATTTAATTTTCTCATCTTCTCGAGCTTGGAGCAGCCTCTTCGGCTTAACAGACGTAGGAGGTCCATCAAATTCTTCAGGAGCTTTCACCACTTCCACCATTTTTACCTCTGCATGAGTCGAGCTTTCAAGTGGTCGATAAACAGTGAAAAATTCACATTCATCTTCCACTTGCAACAGTAGAGTCCCTTTCTTCACATCAACAACTGCGCCCGTCATGGCAAGGAACGTCTCCCAAAAATCAGAGGAACTCGGCGATCGACCTCTATGTCTAGCACAATAAAATCGGCTGGAAAAATAAATTTTCCAACCTTCACCAGCACATCTTCAACTATTCCACTTGGGCATCTCAAAGACCGGTCAGCTAACTGCAGAATTACGGATGTTGGCTTCAACGGGCCCAGTCCCAACTGTTGATATACCGACTTCAGATTGATGCTAGCTCCCAAATCGCACAAGACTCGATCAAATTCAGAGCTTTTAATAACACACGGGATAGAAAAACTTCCCGGATCTTTCAACTTTATCGGCACTGATTTCTGTATCATTGCACTGCACTCTTCTGTCAAATGCACCCGTTTTTCTTCTCTGATCTTTTTCTTCTTAGCCAAAATCCTCTTCATGAATTGAGCATACTTCGGCATCTTCTCAAGTGCTTCAACGAACGGTATGTTGATGGACAGTTTCTTAAAAATTTCAAGAAACTTTACAAATTGATTATCCTTCTCTTGCTTCTTCAGTCTTTAGGGAAACGGCAATTGAGGGACATAAGCAGGCGGAGGCACATATTTAGGTTCAGGAGCCTCCTCAACAACAATTTCGGCTTTTTCTTCAATCTTTTCATTTATACCACTGCACACGTGGATTGCGTTGCACTGCTCCTTCAGATTAATTTCTGTGTTACTCGGATATTGGCCCTTTTATTGCTGGCTTCCAAAGATCTTGGCCAGCTGACCAATTTGATTCTCCATTGACTTCAATTGAGCCCCCGTGTTTTGCAGTGAACTTGTTGAAGGTTATTGTCAAATTATCCACCTTTGCAGCTTCAACATCCATCCTTTGCTTGGTGGCAGTCATAAAGGACCCCAAAATATCTTCTAAATCCAGCTTCTTTCCTTCATTTACGACTCCATTTTTTGTAGAAAAACCGGGATGTGGCTGCTGAAAATTGTTAGGATTGGCATAACTTAGCCTATCCCGTTGTCCATACTGATTACCACCTTGATTCTGTCTAAAATTATTATTGTAGTTGTGACCTTGCATGTAATTAACATCTTCGGGAGTGTCGTTGACTGTAGCAACATGATCTGGAGTAGTATTGGGTAACAATGGATTGTTCTTCATCAACAGAGTGATTGCCTTAGCCATAGTAGACATCTGAGCTGTCAACTCTTTCAAATCATCTAAAGCTAAGACCTCGGCCAATCTTCGGATTGAATTTCTCTGAGATAGCCACTGAGCACTGCTTTAGCCATCCTCTCCAACAACTCCATAGCCTCATCCACAGATAACTCCAACAGAGCTCCTTTTGTAGCTGCATCAATCCGGTCTCGAGTGTGCTCCATCAGACCGTTGTAGAAATAACAAACATGTTGATCTGCTCCAAATCCGTGTCGTGGGCACTTCCTGATGAGATCTCGGAACCTTTCCCAAGCTTCATACAAAGCTTCTTGGTCGAGCTGATGAAACTGCGTGATCTCATTCTTCATCCTAAGAGTCTTGCTTGGAGGACAGTACTTGGCTAAGAATTTCTTGCACAGTTCCTCCCACGTCTTAACTGAATCAGCATCCAAAGAATGGTACCATAATTTTGCCTTATCTCGCTGAAAGAAGGAGAAAAGATAGAGCCGGATAGTATCTGCTCTAACTCCATTCATCTTGACAGTCCCACAGACTTCAAGAAATTGCACCAGATGCGCATGCGGATCTTTCAGTGTGCCGCCCCCAAACTGATTCTACTGCACCATCAGAATGAGTCCCGACTTCAGCTCGAAGTTGTTAGCATCGATAGCCGGCATCTTCAGTCTACTACAGTGTCCAGTCACCTCAGGTTCCAAAGCCTGTCGAATTGGTGGTGCGGCAGCAGACTGTTCTTGCTGCTGTTGTTGCTGTAGCAATGCTTTTAGCGCCTCCATCTCTTGGCGCATAGCAGCCATCTCTTCTTCTCTAGTGGCTGCCATTCTCTCAACTCTGATTCTCTCTGCGTTCATATGTCTTGCAGAAGCCTCGATCTCAGGGTCTAGTGGTACTAAGTTAGTTGAACCTCTAGACCTTAAATTCATGCACTACCTGCCAAACATCAGATAAAACCAAAACACGGCAGAGAGAATTAAAATAAACAGAGAAAAATAAAACACATAAAATAAAGTAAAATACACTCTAAATTAAATCTCAACAATTAAATCAAATATTATCCGTCAATAACACCAGTCCCCGGCAACGGCGCTAAAAACTTGATCGGTATTTTATTTCACCTAAAATACTACTCGCAAGTGTACGATGTAATTTATAGCAAAATAAGGTGAGCAAGGTTGTATCCACAGAGACTGGCAATGCAAAGCAGCTAATTATCCAATTCAGTTGTTTCACTTTATCTAGAGAACCAAATTAAGAGTTTGATTTTAATTAATTGAAATGCTGAAAATAAAATAAATAAAGCAAACAGAGATAACTGGATAAACAAATGAGAAAACGGATCCTAGGGTGTTGATGCTAAATGGATTTCCCGACTTTCAGAGAATTTATTAAACCAATTTAATTCTAAATTCTGTAGGAGAATCACTAAATTAATCACAGCCTCTCTCTCGAGTAAGTTATGAAAGTATATTAGATTCTAATTCTTATCTCTCGATCTCGATTTATTATCTAACTCTAATTAGCACCTCAGATTTATTCTCCTCATGATACCTACCAATCTCTCGATCTAGTAGACTCGTGTTATGCAATCCTAATCCGTCAATCTATTAACCTCTCTCGAGTGAATAATAAATTAACTGCACAATTGTAAATGTTGATCAATTCATTCACAAAAGACAACAATAAATAAGGATGCACAAATAAGAAATAGAAAGGAACAATAAATTATGTCAAATCATAAATCCATCAACATTCAACAACCCTAGGATCTCAAGGAATTTAGCTACTCATGTTGTATTCAAAATCCAAAGAAAATAAATAAACAAAAGTAGTCAACATGATAGTTCTAATCGAATAAAGCATAAAATAAACTTAGTCTATGATGCGCTTCTTCAATCTCTCTGTAGTCTCTTCTCTGTCTTCTCCGGGATGTCTCTGCTCTCTCTATAGGGTAAAAGTTGTGTGATTTTCGTGCTCAAAGAAGCCTTAAATAGTTGGGTCGAGTTTGGATGGGTGTTTGAGTCGAATAAGGAAAGAGTTGAAAATCCGCCACAAACCGCCTCACAGTGCACAGGCCGTGCAACAAGGTGATTCTAGTGCACGGGCCGTGCATAACTCACTGTTCCAAAATTCTCTAGACCTGCACAGGCCGTGCGTGAAGGATTCTTGGTGCATGGGCCGTGCACCAACTTCTGCCACCCGACACTCTTCACCGTTTTGCTCCATTCTCACTCGTTTCTCATCCGATTGACTCGATTCAAGTTGCAGCGCGCTCCTCACTCGATTCTCTATCTTTGTAGGTGATTTTCAATCTCAAATTAATCTCATACAATATTTGGCACTAAATCCCTTCAAAATGAGTAAATACGTGACACTACATAAAATATAGAGAACTATGCGAAACTTGTTAATTCATACATGCAATGCTCATCAACTACCATCCAAATAGACTTCAAAATGCATGTAAACCATTGTAGACTTCAAAGCGCTTTTACATGGATAATGCACATCCATTAGCATCACCAATGGTTGTTAGATCTCTTGATACGAAGAAAGATCCATTTCGACCTATTGAAGATGGTGAAATGATACTTGGTCCTGAAGTACCATATCTAAGTGCAATTGGAGCATTAACTTATCTAGCTAAGTATACTAGACCAGATATAGCTTTTTCTGTAAATCTTCTGGCAAGATATAGCGTTGCACCCTCTTTGAGACATTTGAATGGTGTTAAGCACATTTTACGTTATCTAAAGAGTACCATAGACCTTGGATTATATTATTTGGAAAATTTTGATTCTTCTCTAGTAGGGTATTCGGATGCAGAATTTTTATCCAATCCACATCAAGCCAAGTCACAAACTAGCTATGTTTTCACATGTAGTGGTACTGTTATATCATGGAAGTCTGTGAAGCAAACCTTGACTGCATCATACTCAAATCATTCTGAAATCATTATAATCCATGAAACAAGTCAAGAGTGTGTATGGTTGAGAAATATGACAAGTCACATCAAAGAGTCATGCGGATTAGCTTTATCAAAGATCAATCCAACTATTTTGTATGAAGATAATGCTTCTTGCATCGCGTAACTCAAGGAAGGATACATCAAAGGTGATAGGACGAAGCACATTTCTCCCAAGTTATTCTACACACACGATCTCCAAAAGAGTGGCGATATCAACGTTTAACAAATTCGCTCAAGTGACAATTTGGTGGACTTATTCACAAAGGCATTACCAACATCAACATTCAGAAAATTGGTACACAAGATCGGCATGCGCCAACTCAAAGATCTACAGTGATCTCAAGATCAGAGGAGCAGTTGTAATCTTTTTCTTTCAACTAGGTTTTGTCCCACTGGGTTTTTCTAGCAAGGTTTTAATGAGGCAATATTTGTTTTAGGGATTGGCCACTCAAGGGGAAGTGTTGTAAATATATCTAATAGATATATATGATATGAGTGATGGCTAAGTTACTAACTCTAAAATCCTAACTCTTGTATTTGGTCCTCATATTAAAGACATACAATTGATATTATCTCTGGTCTCTCTCTAGTTTACAACAGATTTATAATATTATTTTTTATATTTATTTTTCAGATTTTATTATGGTTGGTTAATTATTTCATAATTTGAACACATAATTTTTTAAATCCATTTTTTATATAAATGACAACTAGGGGTAATTATGCTATAATTAATTTTTATTTTTATAATAATCTTTATATATATAAAAACACAAAGGTCACATTTTTTAGTAATTTTTGTGTTTTCCCGCCAAAACGCACATTCTCAATTTAGTAAGATCAATAAATATATATTAATTCAATTGTATATCATATATAATATAATATATTATATTTTACGCACATAACTATAGGTATATATATATAGCTCTTTAAACATAGCTATACATATATTATTTTGATATATTAATTATGTAAAATAAAATAATTATCTAATTATTTTTTCTTAAAAAAAGATGCTCAACATAAATATGTATAGCTAATCAATTGTATTTATACCTATATATAAGTATATATCGAATCTCATATATAAATAATAAAATAATGTAATACAATGTAATATACATATAATATATAATAATATAATATAATCTTAAATATATAAAAAGTTAAGAGTATTGTTTGTCTGAAAAATAAATGTTATATTCCATTATTTAATTTAATAATAAATTATTAATTCAATTTGTTTATTGTATATATTTACCTAAAATCAATTCCTAAAATATATTATTTATTGGATTTAACTTAATTAGTTATCAATCCACTTAAGACCCCATCAAATCAACCGCAATTATTTGTTTAAATTATTAATTTCCTTATAATATTGCGGAATTGATGTAATATATAAAGTATCCATATCACTATTAATTAATTATATGTATATATATATATATATTAAGATATAAGCATAATCTCTCAGAAATAACAATCCTCCCATTTTCTAGCCTAAATATACCTACTCAAATTAGTAACTTCATTCAATATATATTAATTTTTTATATCATATTATTATATCTCATACAATATTATAATATAGTGTATTCATATAATCTATATATCAGTATATATTTCATACAATATACAAATAATATAATAATATATAACAATTACATTTACATATATATATAATTATATATATATATATATATATATAATACCTAGAATGTGAATGTGTCACTGATTCACTTGAGACCCAATATGGAAATTTAATTATTTGATTTCATAATTATTGTTGTAATGGACGTCAAATTTTACACATTAATTAACCGTTATACATTTCTCATTCACTTTCACAAAAAATCAGCAATATACCCGTTACTATCCAAATTATAAGTATAAATAATTAAAATAATTAACCCGAAAGCAAATAACGTTGTGGTGCATTGCACTACCTTTGACGGAAGGGTGAATTTTGAGATTATATGGTTTGTTTGTATTTCTAATTTCTGCTATTACCCACTGAGCTAGCCAAGTTTTTTCTTTTTTATTTTTGTTTTTATTTTCAAGTCGCTTACATTGTTTTTTTTTTCTTGAATTTGATGTACACATTTTTTGTTTGTTAATTAATTTTAATGGTTTGTGAAGTTTGTATCCATAAATAATTGTCGAATTCAATGTATATTCTTTATTTATAACACTTAAGAAGAAGAAGAAGAAGAAGAAGAAGAAGAAGAAAGAAGCAAAACGTAGCTAATCCAAAAGTGGATTTATCCACCTGTGTACCGGAAAAAAAAATCGATGTCATTTCAAAAATGTGGACAACGCATTGAAAAGAAATTCAACAATATCTGATTTGAGGAAGTGGAGTCTTCGAGTTAGAAGAGGCCAAAGAGGATGTTGCATAATTTATTTTTCAGTTGATTGTAGCTGGATTTAGATTAATATTTAGTTGTACTAATTTTAATTTTATTTATTTAATTTATTTCTTCCATCACAACTGTATAATATTTATGCTAATTTTACTTAATTTATCTTCACCTAAAAAAATTATTCTAATATCATGTTCTTATTCAACAATAGTATTTATTATTAAGCCACAATTTATTATTGAAATTGTTCATTTAATTATTATATTCTATAATATTGAGGGTTTTAGTGTTATGTATCAAGCATTAATTCTGTTATATATAAAGTTAGATTGAATAAATTTGCCTCAAGCACATATCCATAGTTTGATGTTAATTTTTTTATTTTAACTGTTAGTATTAAATTGTTATTTTGTAGTAATTTAGAAATATTCATGTTAATATTGGTATAATAATATATATTTAAATCACTCATTCAGTTTGTGTTTTCCCAGTCTTTCAACTGCATCAATATTAAATATATTTTAAATATTTAATTTTTTAAATTAAATATATTTATTATTTAGTTTGAAGTTTTAAATGTATATGTGAAATATATTTTAAACAAATTCAATCTAATATATTTAAAAAAAATCTATATGAACATACAACATATTTTAAAAAATTATAATTAAATATATTTTAAAATTCAAATGAATAATTTATTTTACATCGACGAATAACAAATAATATTCTTAAAATTCTTAAAAAAGGCTGTAGACATGTGGTATTTATTAAAAAAGTGCAAACAATTTAAGATACATATCATATTTTAATGATTTTTTAATTGAAATATTCACAGTTTCTTATTTCATTGAGCATGTTCAATGTCTAATAGAGTAAATTAATGGAGGTTTTGCCTATATAATTCACGCATTATGAGACACGGTGGAGTGATCTTGAACGTGTGGATTTCATAATCTTCATATATAAGTTTTCAAATGAAGTGAGACACCCAAATTTTCGTGCAAATCATATCCACTTATATTTGAGTAATCAATGTTTTGATAATTTTTTAATACATTTTTTAAGTGAATAATTCTAGATTGCAAAATCTCGATGATATGTTTCCAAAAAGTATTATTTTAGCCTTCTAATGAAATTTTCTTTATTTGAGATTCTATAATAGTGGGTTGAGATATTATTATATTTTACATTGTTAGATGATACATAAAATCATTGTTCTTATTGTTTAATATATAATCTTAGTGGACAACATAACTATAATATTTGGGTTTTGTTTGTATAGTTGTAAGGAGGTTTTTAATATTTATATAATTCAAATTAATATTAATTGCTAATTTGTACATTTAGTTATAATCTTGCTTATTTATTGTTTACACACTAAATGTTTATTTTTCTAAGTTTTACTTATGTATATTAATTTTTATGGAATTGGGCACATTTGGTTACGTGCGTACTAATTTAGTGGAGCATATTCTTAATTATATGTTCTGGCATGAGATTGGATGTGATCATTCATTTATATGTGAAACTTCAGGCCTGTTTTAAGATTTTTGATAGTTCGATAGGAAAATTATGTTAAATCATGTCGAAAATGGACAATTATTTTAGTTAGTAGATTTATATTAAGATGAGCTTTAAATATGCGAGAGCACATCATTGAATATTTCCATACTTCAATTTTTTATGCAATAAATTATTTACACATTTCAAATTCCTTAATGTTGTTCTTTAAAGTTAGATCGATATCATATGTATATTTTACACCTCATACATAAAATGATCAATGTTTAATTTCACACTATATATAGACCAAATAATATAATTTAATAATTCATGCCCGTGTGTAAAGATACATAAAATGATATTTGTCAAAGATGGAATTTTAGGTGTTCTCCACAAATAAAAGAGATGATGGCGAAACATTAATCAAATAGTGGAGTTATTCAAGGTGTGATGACTCTCTATCGATGATGTCCTATATATCTACTTCACACAGTGAGAAGGATGACGAAGATGTATTTATAATAATTTTCTTAAATGTGTTGTCATTATCGTCTTAATTGTTCTCATCATACCTAAAATTATAAAGGATTTCAATTATGCTTATAATGGAATTCAGATGAACAATTATGTTATTTTATTTTATTGGGCTCAATAAATGAAAATTATGAATTTATTTATGGATATGAGTTGTCTGCCAATATAATAGTGAGAAACCTAAATATTTGCTATACATTTTATAATCATTTTTTATAAGTAATTTAACTAATTTTTTATACAAAGTATTATTAGAATTACATACACCCACACACACATATCTCGCCGTGCATCGCACGGGATAGAATACTAGTTGTTATTAAAATAATAAATTCAATAGTAAACATGGAGCGAAATACGTACTAGTAGTGTAATATGAAATTCTAACTGAAAAGATAACTCCCAATTCTATTAAATAGCTCAATTGACCCCCTTTTCATAAAATCTATTAATTTTTAGTTAGTAATTAAGGTTGATTAAATATGCAAAATTTGGCAATGTAATTTGAAGTTCAATTGTATTGTCGTCTATAGTTGTCAATCAAATAAATTGAGAATCATTCAATCAATTCGACGTTGATCGATGTCAAAATTTTCGGTCAAGTCATGAATACAAATTCTCACAACTTTACCTTTTTCTCCATATCCAATTGAAGAATTATATATATATATATATATATATATATATATATATATATATACCCACATTGCACTATATTATTGCATGAATCACTTAAAATGAGGCTGGAAAAAAATTTGCACATTTAATTATGTTAAGTACGGACAATCTAATAATTTTTAACGAGACTGCTTATTTGGACCATTTAAAATAATTTATTTTGGCCGGTTGGGCCAAGTCATATTTAGTTAGTGGCTAATTGGGATTGAGCCAATATCGTAAGTGTGTGTTTGTACATTATTCATGAATTCTTAATATAGATAGGATGTAGGAAGACTTAAACAAGCATAATAATGTTGGGTATTCGAAATAATAATATTTCATTAATATATATGTGTGTGTATATATATAGTTTTTTTGTTAAATCGATTTATAAGAACACTATATATTATTTATTATTATATATTGTGTAAATATAATTTATATCTTTTTCTATAATTAATTTTATAACATATAAATTGGAGTATTCGTGTTTGCCGCACAACAACAATAACAACAACAATATTGGTAATTTTTTTAAATGGTGTGAAAAATAAAATCAATCCAAAGTCTATATATTTTAAGGTAATTTGGTGTCTCTGTAGATGTACATGTGGAAACTTCCATCAATCATGTCAGATTTAATTGATCGAAATTTGAAAATCATGTAAAAAAAAACTAAAAAGTGCTAGCTAAGCAAAACGAAACTTCTTATCATTAAATAACTAATTAACTGGGCCAAATTCAAAAATTTAAGGTATAAACTAAGGTGAATTTGAAAGTTCAAGGGGCTAATTAATCGGGACAAAATTTAATTAAATGTCAAGATACTTCTCGAGAAATAATTCACAAACCAAATGGTACCTTTTATATATATACCTCAGAGGGGGAGGGGGGTCAAATGACTCAAATATAACCACAATCACACCACAATAAGGTCTCATTATTATTTCATCATTTCATACATGATCTAACTAATGCATGTGGAACCTTTAAACAGCAATGCATAATATACCTCATTCAATGATGAACACAGTGTATATTAAATTTTTTTAACAGCATAACATTTCATTTCATAATGTAGAATTACACAAGATCGAACTAATAAAAAACAAATAAACCAAGCAGCTTATTTTATTATTTTTAAAAAGACTGATAGGCCACGCTTAATTATATTCAGAAGTCTTCTGGTGGAGGAGCATGACCGTGATGGTGAGGAGGAGGAGCACGGCGTCCGCCACGGCTGTGAGGAGGAGGTGCATGATGGCCAGGGCCGCGACGGTGTTTTGGAAGATGGACACCGCTGCCCTTAGGAGAGGGCGCGTGGTGGCCACGGCGGTGGCGGTGGCGGTGGCGCTTAAGTGAATCATCAACACCCCATAATGATTCGTCATCTTCTGCAATATGGTCATTTTCATTTACATCAAAGGTTGACGATGATGCATCTTCTTCTAATACACGAGCAAGAGATGGGGTCACGATGACAACCAACAACCCTAAGATCAATAACAGAGAGTAAACACGAGACATTCTTTTCTTTCTCTTCTTTACTTTTTGTTTCAGGTATTGTTGATGTGGAAAATAGAATATGCCCTATGTCATTTTATAGTGGATGCGCAACTATGTAACATTAAATTTTGATGGTCAATAATATACATTAATATCTAACATGAATGTATTATTTTAATCATGGAGAATCTAACATAGTAACATTAATTCAATTTCTTTTATTTTTAGGGCGTATACATTAATTCATTTTCTTGAGTAGTCTATTAATTTCATGTAGATTCGTGAAAAATATTTAGGCAAATAGGTTGTGTATCTACTTAACCTCACAATATTATTTCACTACAAGAAAATCAGCAAATTCCAGTGGACTTTTTATATACACTGGAATTTTTCGAATTCCAATGATTATTTCAACAAAAAATATTTGCTAAAAGTTACTACTGAACATTCCATTGAGTATGCTCACTGGAATTTTCCACCGAATATTCCAGCGGATTCATATCCATTGGAATTTCCAGCATATATTTGAGTTGATTCTAGCAGGAAAAAATCCCCTAGAATTATTTTTATTTATTTTTTTTCAAACTTTTCGAAATTCAAGCGAAAAAATTATGCTGGAATAATTTAATATTTTTTTATTATTAATTTTTTAAATATTTTTTTCACATTCCAATGGTATTTTTCTACTGGAATGTTTTAATATTTTTTTATTTTATGAATTTTCTGGATTCCAACGGTATTTTTCTACTGGAATATTTTAATATTTATTTATTTATGATTTTTTTCTCGATTCCAGAGGTATTTCCCTGCTGGAATATTTTAATATTTGTTATTTTGGTTTTTTTTAATTTTTTCCCCATATTCCAGCTGTATTTTTCCGCTGGAATATTTTAATATTTTTTATTTATGATTTTTTTAGATTCAAACGGTATTTTTTCACTGGAATATTTAACATATTTTTTAATGGTTTTTTTTCTCATTCCATCAGTATTTTTTCGCTGGAATATTTTATTATTTTATTTAATTTATTATTTTTTAAATAAAATTCCAGCATTAGTTTTCAGTTGGAAAAATTGAAATTTTATTTTTATTTTTATTTTATTAGTCTACAATGTTTATTAGATATTATAAATGAATATAATCAATATTAAAATGTACTTTAAACTTTTTAACAAGATAATGAATATGAACATTTTTAATTGGAGGAGAAATATATACTTATATATAAGATAAATTGATAATAAAAATATAAAATGAACTCGAGATTTATATAAATGGATCTTGTTCTTTTAGAACTTATAAAATAATTAATCAATTAAAGTTTATAAAACTAATATATTAATTTTAATATTAAGGTTAAAAATTATATATATTGTGTGAATTATAATATTTTAAGTTAAAAATCGTATAATTTTATAAGTAATTAAGTATTATGAAGATGCAATATTATTTTATAATTGTTCTACTCTCATAAAGAGTTTTGTTCGATCTATAATCATAATAGTTTATTTAAATATATGTAATATATATATATGCAATTAATCATTAAAGTTTTATATAACTAATATAGATAATGTATTTTTAAATTTGAAAACTATGTATTGTAGTTATGAAATGTTAAGTTATAAATCATAAGATTAGTAATTAAAAGTTCACGGACTCGGTTGAAACAAAAAAAAAAGTTGGAGGACCTAATTGGTCCCTAAAATAAGTTTAGGGGCCTATTTGGGCCTTAACCCCACAAAACAATAACTTTTGGTCTTTCATATTATTACTTCTTTTTCATATGTTAACTTCATAAATAAATTTTCCACTTAATTCATCAACTTTGCATTAATAGGCTTTAATTAATTGTGATTAACGATTGTTTTGAGACACGCGTTTCTTGATCGGAAAAATCATTCTCGGGCCTACCCTTCATAGGGAGTTGGATTTTTTTTTTTTTGTAATTATTAACTTTTTTTAATTTAGTTTTCAACAGTTTAGATAGAGTTGAATTTCAGTGTTTTTTGCATCGATCGGGTTGGAGTGGATCGAATTCCTTGTGTTTTGACATAGTGCATGCATGTATAACTATTTTTATATTCTTCGTTTTGATTTCATGGAAATTTATACTTAAATTGACTAGTTTAACAAATTGATTTGATATTACTCGAGAAGTCATTATTTGTACGAAAAATGTATATATTAATTGTAGTTATGGTTAAAGATAAAATTACATTATTATGATAAGAAATAAACAATATTCTAATTGAAGGCTGGTTAGTTGCATCGATTAGTTGAATTACTTGTTACAATGTATTTTTATAAAGTTGCTCTTGGTCCCACACGAAATGTCTGAGTCCGATTTTGGTTTCAATATATATTATCAGTTTTGGTCCCATAGAACATGAAGTATAATTTTTAATTTCACTGTTACAGTTTTCGTTAAAAAAACTATCGATTTTGGTCTCATTTTAGTATTAATTTTGGTAAAAAAAATCTTTAATAGTGATTGGAGACAAGATTGAAACTATTTAGAGAGAAATTTAACATTGTTTTGGAGCCAAAATTTCCACCAACATAACTACCAAACTATAAAAACACAACTACTACCACCATCAAAAAAAAGCAAATAATCACAAACAAAAACATCCATCCATGTTTGCTACATCATCAATCCAATTAGAGATGCTCATTTCGAACTGGACCGGCAGTTTGTAACCGCCAGTTAGCTAGTTTTAGGCAGTTTGCTAACTGCCGGGATGGTTACGACCCATCATCGGATAAAAGATAGTTTGGTTCCGGTTTGGGAACATTGGATTTCACAAATCGCCGGTTCTGATTTGGGAATATCGGATTTCTCAATTTATCTTGACATATATCTCTCAAGTTTCTCAATCATACTCTTATTGTCTACAAATCATCATGTCTAGCCAAGGTAGCCGAGCCGATAAAGGCAAAGGCAAAGGCAAAGTTGTTGCCGATAGTTCTGTTCTGAAGGTTTACCACATCATCGTCGTACTCATTCTGGAGTACATATTTTTGATATTCTTGATACGACATTTTATTGGCAACAACAACAACAGGAAAACTATGCAAGCGGAGCTGCTGCCCATTTTTACGATGACCCGATAGCAACTCAAATTCAAATTGATGAAGTAGTAGCAAGATGGATTCAATTTGAAGAACAACAATCTCAAGAATCTCGTTCTCAAAGTAACATTGGTGGATTTCCAGCTGGCGAGCCCGTAACAGAAGATGAGTCCCCCAATGAATCGAGAAATCTGACTCTTAATTCCGTTCTCTTTACTATTCATTTCAAAAACGTTCCAAGGGAGGATGAAGTCAGAGTTTTTGATTTGTATTGCAACTATTGTTCGAAGCAATACAAATTTCGTACAGGAGGAAGCTATAGGACGTACTGGTCGCACATCACCAATCATCATCAAGTAGAATTTGGCATGATCAGGCTCAAATGCAACTTAACCTTCAACCGATAAGTAATATTGACGTTGAAAGCCAAGGTGGAGGTACAATTATTTTCGCCATATTTTTTCACCACCAATTATTTTTACCTTTTTTTTTTGTCCAATTCCCATTGGGTTGTGGGCTTCACAGCACAACCCATTTTTACCTTTTTGGGGTATTATCAGATTTTAGTATAACCTTTTAAGTAATTCACAAAAATGTCTTGATTTTTTATAAATAATAATTTAATATCTGACCTTTTGAATATACAACAGATCTAGCCTGAAATTAATTTTTGGGCTTTTAGTTGCTGGTGTGTATCTTTTTGCCTGAAATTTTTAATGACATGGAAAATACTTGTGCCACGTCAATTGATCAAATTAAATTAAAATAAATTTATATTTCACTCCACATCGTACGTAAAAATATACACGTTGGCAACTAAAAGGTTGAAAATTAATTTTAGGCTAGATTTATTTTATATTCAAAAGGTCGGTCGGGTATTAAATTGATAAAAGGTCAGGACATTTTTGTGAATTACTTAAATGACATGTTAAAATATGATAATACCCTCTTTCTTTTCTTGGTTTTCAGTTTCTTAGTCGACACTCATGTACCCCCACCTTTCTGATTTCTTTTTATTCTTTTTTTCATGTTTTCATTTTTTTTCTTTTTTTGTTTTGTTTTATTTAAGTTGTTTAAAAACCTTTATGTTATAGCAAGCTCGGTGCGCGAGCCCATGCGTTAGCGTCGAGCGGGTGCATAATGCGAGATGACGAATAAAAAATTAATTTTTTTAATTTAATTTTAGAGTTCACTAATTCCATTTTATGATATATATTTATTTCCCAAAAAAATTATCGCGCTTGGCGAGTGCACTGCATGATACGCCGGATAAAAATGTTAAACTATTTCAAAAAAAATAAAAAAATATATATATAATTATAAAAACACAAACAAAACAAAAATGATGAAGTTAAAAAGTGGAAAAAAAAACAAAACAATAAAGGAAAAGGGGGAGGGGGTGATGACTACTAAAAAAGAAAAAAAAAAGAGGAAAACCATTTCATGTATCAAATAGAGATCGGTCTAACGTAAGATATCTATTAGACACTCATAAGAGTGTGTCTCATCTTCAATATAGACTTCTATAAATACATCGCGTGAATTATATTAAATCATAAACTTCTTTCGTCTCAAATTTCATTATCTTTTGTTGGAAATTGATAACGGGCGACTTAAAATCTAGGCAAAGGAAATATTCAGAAAACTGGGCGAAAAATAAAAAGAAGAGAAGAAAATAGATGGACTCCAAAGTTTTACCACCATCAAGAATTAAGTGACAAAGATCTGATTCATCTGGCCGGGTTTTCTGGGTTCAATTTAGCGATTGGAGTTTGATAGAGATCCAATCCATCTGAGATTCGTTATTACAATCAGCAATGTTTGAAAGTTTTCTTTAAAGAAAATAAAACATTTTTGTTTAGATCCTATAGCAATCAACAATGTTTGAAGGTTTTCTTTAAAGAAAATATAATTTTTTTGTTTTGTTCTTTTTCTCGCATATAGTTAAAATTTTATTGATAATGATTAATATTTCATAACTAAGAATATTGGTTATAATATTGTTCAGTGGTTATATATTGGTGTTTGCCTTCAAAACTATTTCGGTATTAGAATTTATAATTTTTAGCTATAGTTAATAAAGTTTAATTAGAGTTGATATTTTATAATTAAAATTTATTGTTTATAGATAATTATTATTTCCTAAATGTATTTTTCTAGTAATTTTGCAACTTAATTCTACCATAAGATTTATTCATTTTTAAAACAGGTAGCACATTTTATATTTTATGTCTAACCCACATTAAGGATTTATTATCAGAAGTCACAAATTATATTCAAGATTAATGTATCTTTGCTTCATTATTGTTGAAATTGACAAAATTAATCTCATCATTAATCATTTTAATAAAAAAATAAACGATGAAAAAAGTTAGCAACGTACTTAGTAACAGATTTTTCTATCATTAACTTATTGGTAATTATGTTATGAGAAAATAAAAATAAACAAAATAATAAATTTAGCGATGGATTGAGGATGAAATATTTTCGTTATAAGAAAATTATTATTTAATGTTAGATTATTTTAATTAATTTTCTCAAATATTATATATTTATAATTAATAATATTTATAAAAATAAAATTAAAGTGATAACAATTATTACAGCAAAAAACTATAAAAAAATCATTAATTGGTAATTTAAAAATATAAAGGCTATAAAATATTATAAAATAATAAATAAATTAAAAAAATATAAAAATATCTGAAAAAAGTAAAACAAATAAAAATATTTAAAAAAATTCATATTCGAAATTAATTTGTAATTGAAAAGTAAAAAATATAAAATATTAAAAAATAGTGTAAAATATTAAAAAATTGAAAAACTAAATTAAATTCGAAAATTTAAAATAAATAAATAATATTAAAAAGATTAATTTCAAATTAGTAATTAATTAGTAATTGAAAAATTAAAAATAAAAATTATTAAAAAATAATATAAAATATTAAAAAATTTAAATGTAGTCTCATAACTATAAATAGTATTCATTTTCATAATAATGTTCAAACGTACGCTTGTGAGTTGATAGGAATTAAAAACCAATCACTTAAATCTTTTAAAATCATTAATTTTAAATAAAGCTAATATTGAAAGTTAAGCTTAATACCTTATTTTTATAAATATTTTTAATCTACGTACGTGGAGAAACTGAACAATATAATTAGAATGGAGGGAGTAATTCTTTATTATAACTGTTTTTATAAATATATATATTATATATATATATATATTCACACCCACATATATATTAGAAAGAAAAAAAATGTATTATTATTGAGCATTTGAGATTAAAAAAAAAAAAAAACAGATGGCACTATATAGCTTACAAACTTGGAGGCGGATTTTTGCATTTTTCAGAGTGCACCCATCTTATACGAACTTGAGATCATACGAAATTTAAGAAAATTCATTATTAATAAAGTTCCCAAAACCATATAACCTAGAATGTTGACCAATAAATTGAAATATTATTGTTGAGACATACAACTTATTTGTTGAACATTGATTCAATAATCAACAATAACCAACGCTCATCCCCACACCACCACGACCATCATAGCACCAAAAAACCATCACCACCATGCTCATCCTCCTCACCGTCACCATCATGCTCCTCCACCACAAGCTTTTCGAAAGTGCATGTATTAGTTGTTGAAGAAAA
Organism: Perilla frutescens; assembly: GCA_026008535.1. Lineage (NCBI taxonomy): Eukaryota > Viridiplantae > Streptophyta > Magnoliopsida > Lamiales > Lamiaceae > Perilla > Perilla frutescens. The sequence goes on from BRKX01000013.1 coordinate 5,406,016, forward strand.
AACATAATGATCTTTGCTGATTAATTTGCTTATTTTATTATAGTTCTTGTGTAATACACTAATACTTCATCATGAAATGAATTGTATTGCCAACAAAATAGACGGTATTTGATGTTGCATATGTGATATGTTTTTTATTCGTTGTTGAAATTATTATTTGGTCAAAGTAAGGTTAATATTTTGTCACATCTATAATATTTCGGACTATTAATTAATACTTTATCCACACACACACACACACATATATATATATGCTTAATCGATTATCTTCTTTTTATTTTATTTTATTTTATTACAATTGTATACTTTAATTTTCATAATTTCAATTTTTGAACTATTATTTACTACATATACTTTATTTGTTAAAAGGTAATAAATAAATAAATAAAAGGAACAAAATATAAGGGGACTTTTAGAGTTATCAAAGTCTAAAACTAAATTATACAATAGTCAAAAAAATTAAATAGGCCAGGGGTGTAAGATTAATAAAAATACAAAAATAAAAATATAGAAAATAATGTATTAGTTGTAAGGAATAAGGTTACATGTCCAAATGAAACTAGCTACAAAAATTAAAGTATACAATATATAGACTATAGTAAGAAAAACTAAACTTATGAGGCATAAATGTTCATCAAATATAATATTAATTAGTAGTCCAAATTAAAACACTGTTTATTAACTTAATTTTGATCAAATTAATAATTTGGCCACAATATATGTTTACTCATATATAAATGTTTAATTTATTATTATTATTATTATTATTATTATTATTATTATTATTATTATTATTATTATTATTATTGTGGTTGTGGTTGTTGTTGCCGTAGTTATAGTCCGGAAACTGTATATATATCTTAAGACTTGATGACAGTACTATAATTAATTACTGCAGTAGTAGGCAAAATTATAATTGCAACCATGTTCAGTTAGCAGATTTTTCATAATTAGAGTCATGTGACCCTTTTATATATTATAAAATTAATTAGGGTGGTCAATTTAAAACACACACCGACACGGAGTATATATATATATGTATGTATGTATATATATATATGTATATCATTATTATATTATAACCAATTCTAAAATATTTATTGATATGAATTGCATTTTTAAAAATTTTATATTCTCTAATTTTGAGATAATCAACCGGAAAATCAATTATATTAAATAAAAATAAAAATTAAATATTAAAAATAATTATAAATCCTAATTGGGTGAAATAAACCTTAAATAATAATGTAAAAGTAAACTAAACTCAAAAAAATTAAAATTGAAAAACAACTAGAAGAAAAATTAGTAATTTCAATGTTACGACGCGGATAGAACAAATACTTTTGACTAGAGAATTTTATGTGTAGAAAGATAGCCACATCGATAACACTGAGCACTAATTTGTTGGTAAAAACAATGCATTACTTAATGCAGAATTACATAAAAACTAAAAAAAAAACAACGCTATTTTTTTTCCCTTCAACAACTAATAATACTCTTTCAAAAGCCTTCCGGTGGTGGAGCATGATGTTGATGATGGTGAGGAGGATGAGCACGGTGATGTCCGCCTTGGCTGTGAGGAGGAGGAGCATGATGGCCATGGCGATGGTGGTGAACGTGGTGACCGTGAGGAGGCGGAGCGTGGTGGCGGTGGTGGTGCTTGATTAATGAATCAATACTCCACAACAACTCCTCATCTTCTGCAACTTGGTCATTTTCAGATATATCAAAACTCGACGATAAATCATCTTCTAATTTCCGAGCAACAGATGGAGTCACGATGAAAGCCAACAACCCCAAGATCAATAAGAGAGAGAATGTGCGAGACATTATTTTTCTTTTATTTTTCTAGTTTGTTGCTATGAAAAATTGAATATGGGGTCTGTCATTTTATAGTGATATATGCCCGGCCTACTTTGGAGCATTGAAGTTTGTTGGTCAATAATATACGTTATGTATCTAATATTGCAATATAAAATTTTAAATTGGAAATCTAATATGAATTCAGTTCCTTTTAAGGAGGAACATTAATTCATTTTCTTAAGTTGTATATTTGAGAAGTATTCTACATATTTGTGAAAAATATTTTGATAAATGTTTGTGATATGCCTTTTATACCTGGCCTTTCCCCATCTTTCAATAATCCGATTCTATAAAATAACAATAATAAATAAAATCGAGGCACTAAATTAACAATAACTAATTTTGCCCTTGGATATTACTTCTTTTTATTTGTTAATTAACTTCAGCACTAAATTTTCCTCTTCATCAACTTAATTTGCTATATTATATAGCATTAATAGGCTTTAATATAGACAAACTTAACTATTGTTTTGAAACGTGCGTTACTTCATTAGTAATTGACACAAGAACAATTATCGGCCCTAGCCTTTATATGGATGAAGCCAATTGGCGATTCAGATCAAGAATATCACAAGTAATATTAATTGTAGCCAAGTGGAATTCAACCCCTATGTATTTAAGGATAACAAAGCATTTACAAATTTCAATCTTCAAACCCCACTATTTTGTGGATCATAGATCTTCTAGTCTCAATTTTGTGTGTCAATCGTGTGTCAGTATTAAAATTATATATTGTTAATAACATTTTTTTGTAAAAATAAAATTTATTATATTATAACTAATTTGAATTAATATTTAGTGCTAAAAATTAAAATTTTAAAAAATTAAATACCATAAATTTGGAATAATCAACCCCAAAAATCAATTATATTAACTAAAAATTAAATATTAAAAAATAATTATAAACCCTAATTGGATGGAATAAATCCTAAATAAAATGTGCCCCTTCATGTCATAGAAACTATGAAAAATTATGTTTTGTGACTTTCTAATACATCGAGACTTAGTGATTTTATTTATACTTAACTATTTCATATTTTTATTCACCTTTCCTCTAAAACTTTTCAGCCCACATTTTCAACACGGATCGAGCTGCATAAGATTTTTTTTCCCTATGAGTTTCTTATTTTTTAATTGAATAATGTTAATCTCTTATGAAAAAGAAAAACTCTTCATCCCCCAATTAATATAACCAAGAACAAATAAAAGTAAATATTAATGTATGCGCCTTAGGTGTAGCTAGAGAGCAAAACGTAGTTATTATTTGGAATCAACTAGTATTTCTCCGGTGTAATACACGAATTTATATTTTATACTATTGATATTAAAATATTTAAATTATATTACGTTGTTATATTTTTTTAATATGTAAAACTAATATGCACATAAAAAGGGATATAGTAGCATTAAAAACATGGATATTAGATAATATATATTATTTTATTGGATTTGATAAAGATTAAAAAACATAACATTTATTTACGGAAGAAATATGTAATAGAAAATTTATATATTATATTATATTATATTATATTGTGTGTGTGTGTGTGTGTGTAAAAGCATGAAAATTAAATAAATTGTAAATAACACAAAAAATATAAAATTTTCAATAAGTAATTTAAAAAAAATTGAAAATTGAAAATAAATAAAAAATAAATAATATTAAAAAGATTAATTTCAATTTTGTAATTAATTAATAATTGGAAAATTAGAAATAAAAAATATTAAAAATAATATAAAATATTATAAAATTTAAAAAATCCAAAAAAATAAAATACATAAAAAATAAAAATTTTAAAAAAATTCATGATTAAGTATTTATTGGAAAACAAAAAAAAATAAAAAAATTAAAAAAATTTTTAAAAAAAAATAATTTTATATACGAATTATTCTGTAGCTGATCCGTCACTAAGATTAAAAAAATTAAAAATTAAAAAAAATTGTTTAAAGATGAATTTTTCCGTCTCTAACTTAACGATGGAAAAATATGTTGTTAACATAAAGAAATAATAATATAAGATGTGTCGTTAAGTTAGAGATATAAAAAATCTGTCGTTAAACTTATTAATCTTAATCAATCATTAATTTGTCAGTATATCACGACGGATTATATTCATTTCATTAAATCCATTGTTAAATCGCATTTTTTTTTGTAGTGCGATGAAATTTGTCATGCTAAAAGTAACACTTATATGGTGCTTGGTACATACATAAAGTCCGATGTGCTATTAATAAGTCTCTGGGTTCATTACACTTTTTTTTTTTTAATTATACAATATATTTGTTAGATTCTAATTCTGACATATCATGTATATGAGATTTGTTGACATTTAATCAATTAATCACATGCTTATTTATTTTCATTTTTTCATTATCTATTTTAAAAACAATTCATTTTTATTCTTTCGTTACACCACATTATCTATCTATACATATATTAAGACATAACCGTTGAAAGACAATAGTTACAATATAATATCTCACAATTTAATAATTACATTTTAGATAACAATTTTTATATAATAAAGAACAATTTTGACCTAATAAACAACGATAGTGATACTAATTGTTTTAATATATGCTATTTCTCATATATTTACAATCGTTTAGGTTAACTTTTGTAATCCTATTTTTTATTTTATTAATAGAAAATTTGATCATGTAACATTTTTTACTTTTCTTTTTTTATGCATGGATGAAAGATATATAATCTACATTTATTGCCTAAAAAAGTATCAATTTGTCATACACTATATTATTATTGTTGTTGTTGTTGTTTAGTTTTTAATTTATTAAATATCTAATAATGAATAAGTTTTTCTTTTAGTCTTTCAATTATTATTAAATAAAATAGTACCGAGCATTGCATGGGAGATACAAAACGACACTATTTCTATTTTTTTTTCCTTACACAACTAATAATACTCTTTCAAAAGCCTTCCGGTGGTGGAGCATGATGGTGATGGTGAGGAGGATGAGCACGGCGACGTCCGTCGTGGCTGTGAGGAGGATGAGCATGATGGGGGTGGAGGTGGTGGCTGTGAGGAGGCGGAGCGTGGTGGCGGTACCACAACAATTCATCATCTTCTGCAACTTGATCATTTTCAGCTATGTCAAAGCTTGACGATGAATCATCTTCTAATTTACGAGCTAGAGATGGGGTCACGCTGAAAGCCAACAAGCCCAAGATCAATAAGAGAGAGAATGTGCGAGACATTTTGTTTTCTTTTATTTTCTAGTTTGTTGCTATGAAAAAAATGAATAAGGGGTCTACATTTTATAGTGTATGCACTACTATGGAGAATTGAAGTTTGTTGGTCAATAATATATGTTATATATCTAGTCTTACAGTATATAATTTTAAATATGGGAATCTAATATCAATTCAATCCTTTTAGGGAGGAACATTAATTCATTTTCTAGAATTGTCTATTTGAGAAGTATTTTACAGATTCGTGAAAAGTATTTTGGTAAATTTTTGTAATAGGACTCTTTTGTACTTGGCTTTTCCATCGTTCAATAATTCGAGATATATAAGGATTGGATCAAAAATACACCTTTTTCTGGTGTAGGAATTAGGAACCATCTTATACTGTCCACTTAGATGATCTAATGGCTGAGATTAAATGTCCAAGTTAAGGCAAAAAAGAAGAAGGCAGGGGTATGATTGTCGAATCTCAATAAAAAAGCTGATGTCATCACTTTTTTAAAAAAATCCTAAAAACTTTGAACGACCATAACTCACTCGTTTCAAATCAGATCAACGCAAATAATATATCAAATTAAAGATCTTTTCATGCTCTTTAATTCAAGATCATTCATGGATATGTTTGTTCAAATAAATATAGACGAAAAATACAAAATATAAATTTTTACTCGTGTCCAGCGCGAAAATGCTTTCGTTAGCTTTTAAATAATGGTTCGTCAGCATTATGATAAGTTGATTACGTATGCTGACGAAGCATTTGTTATATGCTAACATATTGCATTTATTGTGCTAATGAATGATCATCATAATGTTAACGTACTACGCATACTTATATTATTATTATGATTTATTACATTTTAATTATGACTTATAATTATTTTTTATGATTTAATTTTTATGTTTTAGTTACTAATTGAATATTATATATTATTTATTTCATCAAATTAGAATATATTAGTTAGAGTTTTCTTCATCCATTTATGGTTTATAACTTATGCTAACGATGAATTGTCATATGCTAACATAGTTTATTCGCAATGCTGATAAAATAATATCATTATGCTAATGTGTTATATTTATATTGTTATTATGATTTATTTTATCCAATTGGGCTTTATAATTAATTTTTAGAATTTAATTCTATTTTTAGATCATTGAAGTTTATTATATCTGAATTATGGTTTATTTAATCCTATTAGAATTTATTTTACACATTAGAATTTAATTTTTCGTTAGCAATATGAGAAAAAAAAAATTATTAGCATAAATATAACGCTTCGTTAGCATGATGAGCATACTTCATTAGCATGACGATCTGTTATCAAATATCCTCCGCGATTTTTATAAGAATTACCAAATTACGTTAATACCCCGCGCGAATTTTTTTCCAAATATTACAGGATTGCCACCACTCCTTTTAATCAAATCTGGACCATAGATCTTTATTGATTGTATGGTGTGAGATGAGTTCCTAGTTCCTACACTAGGTAGGGTTTGCATTGTAACCCTCCCCTATATATATATATATATATATATATATATATATATATATATATATATATATATGGGATGGTTCATATGAGAACACCTTGTTGGTGTGAGAAATGAGAACACATCTTACACCATCCAATTTAATGATCCAATGGTTGAGATTTAAGGTGGCAATTTCGTAAATAATAGGGCAAAAAATAAAGGAAGGATGGCTATTTTCGTCCAAATCCATAAAAAATTGATGATGTCAGCAATTAAAAAAAAAATCTTAAAAACTATAATCGACCATAACTTTCTCGTTTTTAATCCAATGCACACAAAAAATATATCAAATTAAAGCTCTCTTCATGCTCTTTCATTTAAGATGTCGAAAGGCTATGTTTGGATGAAAAAATTTGAACGAAAAATAAAAAAGAAATTTTTTTACGCATGCCCAGGTTGTAAATGCTTTCGTTAGCATATAATAATTCTTCGTCAGCATTATGATAACAGATGAACGTATGCTAATGTAGCATTTGTCATATGCTAACATAATATATTCGATGTGCTAACAAAGAATTATCATAATGCTAACATAGTATAAATTTATTAGGGTTTATTAAATCTCAATTATGGTTTATTTAATCTCGATTATGATTTATTCCATCTAATTATCATTATTCTTTTGAAATTTAATTTTTTGTTTATAGTTCTTAATTGATTATTATGGTTTATCCTATCCAATTATAATTTATAACGTATGTTGATAGAGTATTGTCATATCAGGGCCGTACTAAGAAATTTGCGGGCCTGAGGCAAGGCCTTAAAGAAATATAAAAGTACACAAATGTATATATTTAATACATTTTATAAAAATTCATTTAATTTATCTTGCCTTTTCAGTTGCAAAATTATTCAAGTTTTATAATCATTATGTTTCAAAAATCACTGACATATTTTCTACTATTAAATCTCCCGACTTCATAACAAAATATTAAAAATCAAATTAGTTATAAAGTCAATAATTAAGTGTAAAGATTGAAAAAATTAAACAATGAAGTTGATCAAGTTTGTTGTTTGTTGTCAGTTGTCACGGCTAATTGAACTAGCGAAAAAAATTAATGAAAAAAGAACTAAAAAGAGTAGGAATGTAGGATTTTTTTGCGCAAGGAGGAGAGCACGGCTAATTAAACTAGCCAAAAAAATTAGGGAAAAAAAATACTAAATAGGGCTCGAACCTAGGCCCTCTCTTTTATAATAGTGAACTTACCGAAAACTACCACTTGAGCTATAAACAAATTTTGAAAAAAAATCCATAAATTATTTATATATACATATATGTATATAGTAAGACATGCGGATATCCGGGGCCTCAATTTTTTCGGAGGCCTGAGGCGGTCGCCTCGTCGGCTACATGGTCTAGCCGGCCCTATGTCATATGCTAACATAGTGTATTCGCAATGCTGACGAACCAAAACTATAATGCTAACGTAGTACAAATATATTATTATTATGATTTCTTTCAACTCCTTTAGGGTTTACCACATCCAATCAATGTTTATTTCATCTAATTAGGTTTATTTCATCCAATTATGATTTTTTCCATTTAATTAGGGTTTATTAAATCGAATTAGGTTTATAATTAATTTTTAGAATATTTTTTTCGCCAACAATATTTGAAAACTTTAATTAGCATAACTATAATGCTTCGTTAGCATTATGATAATACTTTGTTAGCATTATGATAATACTTCGTTAGCATAACGATCTGTTATTAAATCCTCCGCGATTTTTATAAGAATTACCAAATTACAGTAATACCCCGCGCGAAAAACTTTTCAGATATTACAAAATTACCACCGCCTTTTTCATCAAATCTGGATCTTTGATTTTTGATGGATGTGTGGTGTGAGATGTGTTCTCATTTCTCACACAAGGGGTTATTTTTATATAACCCCACCCCTATATATATATATATATATATAGGGAACGGATCAAATGAGAACCTATCCCCCATGTGAGAACTAGGAACTCATCTCATCCATTCATTGCTTTAATTTAGATGGCTAAGATTTGGTCAATTTTTGGTCAAAGGCGGGGTGGCAAACTTGTAATATTTGAGCATAATTTTCGGAAATTATATAGACAACACTTTAAAACCGTTATCTATTCTTATAAATTTCGCTATGCTAAAATGATAGTACTATCATGCTATTATGAACATATATACATGCTAATATGAATATATATGCATGCTAGTATGAACAGATAATGTCCTAATATTAACGAACACTACTACTGCTATTATGAGTAGAATTTATGTGTTTTATGAATATTTTTTCATGTTGTTATGAATATTTTTTCATGATATTATGTGTATACTTCCATGTTATCGTGAATATTTTATCATGCTATTCTGAGTTTAACATAACGCTATTATGGACGAAAAATATATTTTGGAATAAATATATGAACAATGGATCTTAAATTAAATATTTTGTCATGCTATTCTGAGTTTAACATCACGTTATTATGGACAAAAAATATATTTTCGAATAAACATATGAACAATAGATCTTAAATTAAAGAGCACGAAAAGAGCTTTAATTTGATATATAATTTGCGTTAATCTAATAAAAAATGAGCAAGTTATGGATGTTTAAAGTTTAAATAAATTTTGTGTAAGGATACTGATGTCAGCTTTGACCAGGGGTAAGTTTGACTTTCTCATATTTACCATTATGCCACCGCCTTTTTATTTAAATCTGGACCATTGAGATCAAAGTATTGTGTGGTTGAGATTAGTTCCTAGTTTCCACATGGAGATTGATTCTCATGTGAACGCTACCCCCTCTCTCTCTCTATATATATATAATCGAGGCACCAAAACAATAACTTTTCCCCTTGGATATTACTTCTTTTTATTTGTTAATCACTCACTACAAAAAAAATGTATTTAAGCGATGGAAATTTCAATTATTAAACATAAAATATCCGTCACTGAAATAATTTAATGGCGGATTTGATCTATCATCATAAAGATCATACAAAATTAACAATGACTAATTTTGGAGACGATTTTAGTGACAAAATTTTATGTCACCAACTCGGCCACTGAAACATGGCCTACGTGACACACTTAAGTCCTAAAATTGCTTCTAGCATGGGCTCTGCGGGAAGAGAAACACCTTACTAGAAAGGCCTAAACCAAGTATGCTATATAGATTTATGTTAATACTTAAATATAAGATCTATACATAATACATACATATATATATATAGGGGTGGTTATAATGTAAATTAATCATAGTGTGAGAACTAAGAATCCATCTTACACCACACAATTAATAAAAATATAAGGTCGGGAGTGGTAACAATTCTGTAATATTTGATAAGCTTTCTAGGCATGGGTATTAACGTAATTCGATAATGTTTATAAAAAGGTTTTGGATAGTTGATAACAATATCGCCATGCTAACGAAACATTATCGTAATGATAATGAAAGTTTTCTCATATTGTTAACGAAACATTTAATTCTAAAAAGTAATTATAAATCCTAATATGATAGAATGAACCATAATTCAGATGTAGTAAATTCAAATGATCTACAACATAGAATTAAATTCTAAAAAAATTTTATAAACCCTAATTGGATGAATAAATCATAATAGCAATATAAATATACAACTTAGCATTATATGATATTGTTTTATCAGAACTGCGGATAAACTATGTTAGCATATGATAATTCATCATTAGCATAAGGTATAACCATAAATGGATGAAGAAAAACCTAATTAATACAGTGTCATGACCCTACATTAGTATCTGATTAATATGAAGTGTGACTGGCACGACTCGATCCCAATGAAGGATGAATCAAGGTGCGAACCAGAAATAATTAATTAAAGGAAGGAACTACTGTATTCCAGGAATGATATTTGCTGTGAACTCAAATTCTGAACTGACTTTCATTTCTCAAAATATAATTGAATAAATATAGATACCTTAGAATAACAAAAAGGTATCAACGAGTTCAAGACATACTGAAGACTTGACTCGATTAGACTTAATTAACGGAAGCAATATAGCATAACAAATTACAGGAAATATTCTGAGTCATGTACAAAACAACTTTCTTTCTCAGCACTTCACCCTGCACCATCAACACTCAACCTGCACATTTAAAAACAAACATGCAGGGCTGAGTACAAGTATACTCAGTGAACACATTGCCAAAAATATTTCTGAACTGAAAACTCATTTTTCTTGTCATGCATCTGAGTAAACACACATAAGTTTTATCTAAAAAGACCCTATGTTTTACTAAATCATTTTCTATCTTTGCACGTGCTTTTCTGTTGTATGATCATCCATATCCAAACTGAATGCCGAGGAATAGCTCCGCTTAAGCCTTTTCCAAGGACGTCGAGGAATAGCTCCGCTAAAGCCTTTTCCACGAATACATGTCTGAACTAAACTCCGAGAAATAGCTCCGCTCAGCCTTTTCCACAGACGTTTAGCATCGTCAATGTCTTAGTCAGGAATAGCTCCGCTCAGCATTTCCCTCTTTCTAATATCACCGCCCTTAAGTGTACACTAACCTCGGTTAACACGCTAAGTTAGCACGAGGCCCGATCAATTTAAGAGTTAGAAAGCCCCTTGCGAGCTAACTAAATACATATAAGGATATCATACAAAACAAAACATTTTATGCATGACAATAACTTATTTGCATCAGAAATAAATAACTTCAGGTGAGTAAAAACGGAAGTTTGGTGTCTGCTATTTGCCTCCGTCGGCCACACTGCACCATTCCTCTCCAGTCTTCGGCCGCTTGATCGGCTTCCTTCATCTCCATAGTATACACCGGCATTTTTATTAGGTTTCATGCTCACCATAGAACGCAGTTTTTTTGAAAACTCGAAGTAGGTTTATTATTAAGTTGGGAAAATTTACATAACTTCCTATGTTTTTTCCGAAAAATCAATCACTGAAATGGGCTTACATGGGACCTTTTTTGAAATCCAGCTCAGGCCCATCAAAGGCCCGTAGGCCCAGATCAAGTCTACTTTAAACCCATCTTAGTTTAATTAATTTATTTATTTATCACATATAAAACATTTCAACATACTACAATTTTCAAAATTTCATACCATAAGATCATATTGCTAATTGTATCTTGTCATATAAATGATAAATATATTCACTAAGTACAATTATATAAATTAATGTTGTCATTTAAAAATTCAAAGCCCACTTTAGGCTCGGCCCAGCCCGTGTGTGGGTTGGGCTGGGTTGGGCTGGGTTGGGCTTATATATATATTTAAGAAAACCCAACCCAGCCTAGCCAAGCCGTTCCACTGGTGGGCCTGAGTTGGGCTGGGCCATTTTAACTCAAAGCGCACCCAACCAGCCCGGCCTAGTTGACAACTCTATTTCCCGTACTTTTAACTTTTTTTTTAAATTGAGTTCCTCTATTTTATTTGGTTAAAACAATGTCCATGTACTATCAATTTGATTAAAATAAGATCCTTATACTATCAATTTTGTTAAAATCAAGTCCCTCATGGACTTGATTTAAATCAAATTTATAGTACAATGGCCCAATTCGAAAATAAAAATAAATTTGATTTTTTCAAATAAAAAAAAAAACAAAAATTGAAAAAATAATTAAATAAAATATGAGTCAAGTAGTTTATAGTTTTATACTTATTTCTTCCACAATAATTTATATAACCAATAGAATTCAAGTTTGAACGGATCTTTAAATCTATTAAAAATTAAAGATAAAATTTTGCTCGAGATTAATTATTTGAGATGCTTATCGAACTTGCTGGTAAACAATCTGGATTGTAAATACGCGCTTGAATTAATATGATTACTTACTTAATTAGCTAGGTAACTTGATACACAAAGGTTTTAAAAATGATATTGAAAATTCAATTTAAAAATGACAGGTATATTCGAAGTAAGTAACTATGTAAAAGATTCTTCAATAGATGTGGCTTGATTAATTACAGCAGAAAAAAGCAGCCAGCATTTGACTTGATAGAATGACCTTCAACAGAACACGGTCATATTGTGAAATGACAAAATTACCCTTAACTATCTATTTTCTCGTGAGATCTACTCGCTAGCTAATTCAGTTATAAGATAACATCTCCAATATTGTAACAAAACACTAATCCGTTGAGATTGAGAGATTGGGTGTCTTTCTCTTTTGAGAAGGGGATGGGATTGAATTTAATTACATGGCACCTCAATAAGGGTGTTTTAGTAATTTTATAGAGTTTGAGGAATTAATCAATTATGACTCCAATTAAGCGCTCTATGCGTGCTGGGGTGTCTTTCCATGTATGAACAACAAAACAAATAATGATATAAATGTGGGTGTGGATGTGTTGTGGTGTTCCATACATAAACAAGACAACATATAATTGTTTGTGTGTGTGTGTTTTAATTTGAGCATTGAGAATGGAGAGCCGAAACAAAGTGGCTAAAGAGATGGAGCCGTGGCTTCGACTGGAAAACAAGGTAGTTATGGTGACTGGCGCGTCGTCCGGCTTGGGGCGAGAGTTCTGCTTGGACTTGGCTAAAGCCGGCTGCAGAGTCATAGCCGCAGCTCGGAGAATGGAAAGGCTGCAATCGTTGTGCCACGACATAAACGGCGGCAACCGAGACCAGCCGAGAGCCGTGGCTGTGGAGCTCGACATCAGCGCAAGCGGTTCTGCAATCGAAGCCTCTGTGCAGACGGCTTGGGCTGCGTTTGGAAGAATCGATGCTTTGATCAATAATGCTGGTGTTAGAGGTAAGTCTCAGAAAAAAGACGAATATATATATATATATATATATATTTTCGTCACATAGTCGATCTATGTCTTTTAGACCATTGAAGTCCTGATTGATCTCATCGGTTCAATATTTTAATAATCTGGATTATATATAGATATTTATATCAATGTGAAATCTTCGAGAGAAGACAAGAAGTTTGACAATACCACCGTAATGTGAAATTATATTTAGGGTCGAAATATATGTTTATATATATATATATATATATATATATAAGTATTGTTTATGGATCAGATAGGATGATATAGCGATTTCAGTCTTTTTTGTCTTAATTTATCTTCATGTTCAAAAATCATAAATTGGGGCTTTTTACCAAGATTTTTAGAAATCACAACTATTATATATATATATATATATATATATATATATGCATTTTAGTCAGAGAGCTTACATTTTCATATGATACACTGTGATTACCAGGGATATACCCACATTAATAAAATTTGGATTGCTTTGAAAGATAATTGCATATTAGCTATTTTAATTGTGTGTTTGGTTATTAAGATAAATATACTAGATTACTTCACATATCTGTTTGGTACATTGTTTTATTTGGTAGACTGAGGGGGTGTCGGATACCTTGTCTAGAAACTGTAACCGAGGGGGGCGTCGGATACATTATCCAGCCGAATCAGTAAATTACACCACGGGCCTCGTGTTAGGACCGGTCCTCGCGTGAACAAGCAGTGACTACCAAATACACGGTTCTTGCTGGATACCTTTATCCAGGCTATCAAACATTACCTAGTTTTGAGAGGATGAGCGTATACATTAGCAATTAATTATTTTTCGTAATTGTCTACTTCTATTTCACATATGGAGTATAATATAGTGTTTATTTTGATAAGTCTGCCATATATATATATATATATATATATATATATATATAATGTTTGTATTTTGTTGCACTTATTTAGTACGTAATCGATTTGCGTATATATCTATGTATAAAAAAAATACATGTAGGGCGGGTTCACAGTCCTCTAGATTTGTTGGAAGATGAATGGAACGAGATCATGAAAACAAACCTAACCGGAACTTGGTTGGTTTCCAAATACGTTTGCCGTTGTATGCGCGATGGCGAGCGCGGTGGCTCCGTCATCAACATCTCCTCCATAGGTGGCCTGGAGCGCGGGCATCTGCCTGGAGGCCTTGCTTACGTTTGCGCAAAAACTGCCATCAATGCTATGACAAAAGTAGGTACTTCATGTGAATGTTAGTTATGTTTAATTTAATTGAATGAATGAATTTTTGAATGTGTTTGAATCAAATATATATAGGTGATGGCCCTAGAAATGGGGGCGTATGATATAAGGGTGAACTCCATCTCTCCTGGGCTTTTCAAGTCGGAGATAACAGCAGGCCTAGTCCAAAAAGAGTGGCTCAAAAATGTGGAGCGAAGAACCATCCCTTTGAGAAGTTTTGGGACATTGGATCCTGCCTTGACAACGCTTTTAAGGTACTTGATCCATGACTCTACCCGCCATGTCACCGGCAACCTTTTCATCGTCGATGCCGGAAACACCTTACCCGGTTTTCCCATTTTCTCATCTCTTTAAAATGAACATGCTACATTAATTAATAATAAAATCATTCTAGCTAGGTGGTCGAATGAATTACTACTGTTTCTTATTTATGTATTATGGTTATGATTGTGAATTGTGATCGATCCATGAGTCGAGTCATTCATGTTTGCATCTTTTTGCATGGCAATTCTGCTTCTTTTGTGTCAAACTTAATTGTCAGTAACGATTTTAATTTGCCGTCCACATTTATTCTCTATTTAAAAATGCGCGCGTCAGCAAGAATATAATATCTCTATGTATAGCCCACTTTTTTTTTTTCGCTCTCTGAGCATGAGTCATTACTCATATATTTGAATTGAAATTTTCTGTTACACGTTTTTGTGTTACACTATGTATTACATTCGTAAATTTATAATTTTAATAATATTTATTATAAAATAAAAATTAATTATGACATGAATAACCATAGTCAACCACTACAAAAAAATCAAGTTTTAGCGACGGATTTTTCCGTCGCTAAATCTCGAAAATCCGTCGCTAATCTGTTTTAACGACAGATCAAGTCCGTCGTTAAACACGTCGTCGTTAGACAAAATTAACGACGGAAAAATCTAGCGACGGATTTTTCCGTCGTTAAATAATTTTAAAATTCAGTCGCCAGAAAAAAAAATAAAAAAAAATAAAAAATATTAACGGCGGATTTAACGACGGAAAAATTCCGTCGCTAAAAATAAAAAAAAATAAAAAAATTTGGCGCGTGCTCCCCACGCGCCACATATTATTCCAACATTTGCGGCTCGCGAGATTCGAACCTTTGACCTCCCGTAAAGGCAGAGATCTATCTTCTGCATCTCAACTAAGTGGGCTATTATATATTTATGTTTATATTCAGATATAATAAATATATATTACTTCGAAACTGTTATCCTTCATTTATTAAATATATATTATAATCTTTTAATGTTGTAAATTAAAAGATATTATTATTAAATTATTTATTTAATATTATATTATTTTAATTAATTTTCTCAAATATTATATATTTATAATTAATAATATTTAAAAAAATAAAATTAAAGTGAGAAAAATTATAAAAACAGATAAATATTAAATAAATATTTTCATTTAATTATATTTTTAAAAATATCATAATATTATCTAAAATATTGAAAATATTAATTTTAAATTCGTTTTTCTTTAATTGGGAAATAAAATAAATTATAAAAAAATTAAAAATTAAAAAAAATTTAAAAATTGAAAAATAAAAATTAAAAAAAATAAAAATTAAATTTAGCGAAGGAATTTTTATAATTAATAATATTTAAAAAAATAAAATTAAAGTGAGAAAAATTATAAAATAAAAAAATATTAAATAAATATTTTCATTTAATTATATTTTTAAAAATATCACAATATTATCTAAAATATTGAAAATATTAATTTTAAATTCATTTTTCTTAATTGGGAAATAAAATAAATTAAAAAAAAATAAAAATTTAAAAATTGAAAAATAAATATTAAAAAAAATAAAAATTAAATTTAGCGACAGAATTTTTCCGTCGTTAAATCCGTCACTAAAATTAAAAAAAATTAAAAAAAATTAAAAATTAAAAAATGAATTTTTAACGACGAATCTTTCCGTCACAAACTTAGCGACGGAAAATCCGTCGTTAGTCCGTCGTTAATGGAAAAAATTAAATTAAAAATATTAAATTTAATTTTTAACGACGGATTATATCCATCGTTACAGATAACGACAAAGATTCCGTCATAAATCCGTCGTTAATTTTAATGACGGACAGTCCGTCGTTACTCCGTCGCTAAATGATGACCCGAATTATGTCCGTCGGAAATTCCGTCGGTAAAATGCAAAATTCTTGTAGTGAACATTTATCAACAAAAAAATGAATTTAAAAATAAAAACATTAATTTTCATGCATATACAAGTTCTAAATGAAATTACATTCTAAAAAATAATTATAAATTTTAATTGAGATGCAATACACTATATTAAGATGTAATGAAGATTGAATCATTGTGTAATCGAATTCCTTCTTGTATTAATAATATCATATTTAAACTTCACCTGTAAGGTGATTAATAATTAGCACATTTCCTTTATATTAATTGAACCAAAGGAAAATGAACGTCTTAGAGATGTTCAAGAAGCTCAGCTACGTACTCTTGTGCAGCCTCCTCTAAGGTTTTGCCATATATTGGCCTCACAAATCCTTCACCCACCCACATTGGAATGAGGCCAGTGGCGGAACCAGAAATTTTCTTTAGGGGGGACTTCATAATGCTTTGTGATGGAATAATAACTCCAAGTTATATTTTTTGCAGGTTTGAAAAAAAAGGTAAGAGGAAGAGATGGTTGCCACCCTTTTTCGCATTTAGTTTTCGTCTTTTTATATGCATATGATTTTTTTCATCACCACAACCTGCTTTGTTTTTTTTAATGAAAATATATAATTTTTACATTTAAAAAATCACTATTTATACATAAATATAAATTCAAAAAATTAATATAAATGATTATATTCAATCACATTAACATATAACATCTACTGAATAAATATAGAATCCTAAATTTTTAACGTGAATTATAATCTATAATATCTCTAAAATATCAAAGAAAATTTTCCAACTAGAACAATTAATTAAGGATTTGCTAAGTCAAACAAAGCTCACATTTACTAGTCAAACACCAAGAAATAATATATTTGACTAGTCATGAATCATTAGAAATAGACCTTAATAAATGTAATTGGACAACCACATCAAAATTATAATAGTCAATTCATGAAGGTATAACATAACCAAAATATTATCTGAATTTTTATAATTCGAAAAAATGATTTATATTAAACTGTGAAAATGTTATTGTGTCTTTTCTCACGTGTATTCTCATTAGTGTTCCTTGATGATTGCCGAGTGTTCCTTGATTTATACTAATTTCTCCATCCCTTGAAAGTTGAAAATACTAAAGTAATATGGGACCCACTAATTTATTTTTTTATTATGAAATAATAATTCATTAAGATTAGTTATGTTTCAAAATGGCCCACCCTCCAATTAAAAATCTATCTTTCCCCCTCCCCCTCTCTCTCCTCATCTTCTTCCTCACGCACAGCTATGGAGTGGAGTTGCAGACATTATTATTCTCATCTTTATTTTATTTTTTCTTCCCTCCATATCACTTTCACCGCCATGGGTCTCATTCTCCTTCTAGAAATTCCACAAGAAGTGAAAGATTGGGGGCGGCTGACGCAAAAAATATCGACAATCCACACTAACTGATTTCCGACGACATTCCGGTTGGGGGGGGGGGACTGGAGCCCCCCAGCCCCCCTTGGATCCGCCCCTGAATGAGGCGGAACATTGCAATTTCTTCATCCTATTCAAAAAAACATCCTGCCGAGAGAAAGCACGACTTTAAATGAAGTGGCAAACTATTGTAGCTCAAGTACAATATTTGCAAACAATGCTCATTATCCTCTAAATTCAATACTGAATTTAAATTTTCTTCAACGTTCTCCCAGTATTCTTGTGTTCGATTTTGGACTTTGCTAAGAGTTCTCCGACCACACTTATCGACAAGGGAAGTCCTCTGCATCCCTTCACAATATTCATTCCTATCTCTATTAGTTCAAGGGGCAATCTTCTTTTCCGAAAACAAGTTTGGAAAATAATTTCCAGCTATTATCCTCATCCATGAAATCCAACACAATTTTGTTATGAGAGTCATCTATTTGACGAGCCAAGTTGGACAGCCTAGTGGTGATCATGATTCTACTTCCGTTGTTGTTATCAGGCAAGAACAACTTCAACCGATCCCAAACTTCAACATTCCAAATATCATGATTTAGTTTGTATTTTTTTTTACTTCAATTTTATTTTTTTGTGATTTAGTTTAATTTTATAATTATTTTTAGAGTTCATCCCACTAGGGTTTATAATTATCTTTTTTATATTTAATTTTTAATTAATAATTCATTATTAAAGTTGATTTTTTCAAAATTATATTTTAAAATTTTTAAATTCATTTTTTTGTTGATAAATGTTGACTATGGTTATTCATGTCATAATTATTTTTTATTTTATAATAAATATT
Source organism: Perilla frutescens (assembly GCA_026008535.1). Taxonomy (NCBI): domain Eukaryota; kingdom Viridiplantae; phylum Streptophyta; class Magnoliopsida; order Lamiales; family Lamiaceae; genus Perilla; species Perilla frutescens. Next base: position 5,425,053 of record BRKX01000013.1, read on the forward strand.
ATTAAAATTATAAATTTACGAATGTAATACATAGTGTAACACAAAAACGTGTAACAGAAAATTTCAACCCAAATATACGAGTAATGATGCTACTTCTCATGCTTAGAGAGCATGTCGGAACTACTCTACTGAACGCATCACAAGCTTGTCAGATTATATGATTAATATGGATCGACTTCGCAACAGAGAGGCTCACAGTGCTCTTCAAAAGGACTTGATCGAGCACATTTGGCAAAAATTTGGCACTAGTTGAATATGTAATTCACATCTTATGTACTCGTAATTTAGAATTTTAAGTTTTCTAACTATAGTTTATTTAATTATGTTTTATTTTGTTTCAACTCTTGTAATTTTCATTTTGTTGTCAAGTAAATTATGAATTTATAATTTTATGAGTATTTTTTTTAATTATGAATTTAAAAAATGTATCTAATAAATTAATTTTGATTTTTTAAATATAGTAAAAATTATTATTAATAATATTTTATTTAAAAAATAAAATGATAAATATTTTATGTAAATTGGAAGAAAGAGAAATTAATATTTTAATTGAATGTCAGGTTGAATGAGTGTCACTGTTGGAATACAAATTTTAAAATATTAAAGATTGTGGATGTGAAGGAGAGAAAAATTAATATTTTATTTGAAAGTTTAATTGGGTGAATGTCACTGATGTTTTACGCAACAGATGAAGTAATACAGCCCCAAAAACAAAAGGAAAAATTCATTCTTGATTTGTCATTCAAGAACTGCTTTTTCTCTCAAATATTTTTTATTTTATAGAATTTAAAAGAATAAAGTATGACCATTCACTCCCAACGGTGAACCTGATTTAGGGTTTTGTTGCATTTTTATGCTTTGGTACACAAATGTTTCTTTTTCTGTATATATGAATTTTATCAAGTTTTTTTTTTCTTTGAGAAAATGTTGCATTGTAATTTTTGTGTATATTGGCTGCACATATCATATTTACGAATTTCAATGCAATTACCGCGGTTGTTGGTGGCAATGAACGCATGTGTGCGGTGACTGGCCTTCCTGTCTTTTTCCATATATAAACAAGACAGCATATAAATGTGGGTTGTTGCACTTCTAAGTGATTTAAATTAAATTTCTTTAAAATTGAGCTTTAATTTATTTAAATAATGCTCAATAGACAGTGACAGAATCCCACATTAGTTTTGAAGAGAAATTTTAGAAGTTAAACTTGGGTATGAGCTTGTTCAAATATTTTGGAACTTATTTTTATGAGGTTTTGAATTAAAAAGTAAAAATATTATTCTATATAAGAATCTATTTGAAGTTAAAAAAATAATGTGAAACCACCTGCCGACATATGTTACACACCCACTACTCACTGACGTTTCAAAGCAAATCCACCCATTTTTACAAAGAATCAATTGCTCAGCTTTTCAAATCATAGGTGCTGCGGCAAATTCAATCCTTTCGGTAAGTTTATTTTCAATTCAATCTTTTGTGTTTGCTGTATAAATTACACACCATTAACCTAAACATATTGGATTAACAAAAAACTACGAGTTCACACCTCCAACTTCTATCACATTTCACTCACTCACTATGGAATTTAATCAAACTTCATAGTGTTTTAGAATCTAGAAACTAAGATTATAGAATTTCAGAAAAATAAATATAAATACATAAATTAAGAAAATAGAAGAGAAGAAAAGATTCTGGCCTGGTGCGTGGCATCGAATCACTCGATTCCGGATCACAGATGGGCAAGCTAAGTTTGGGTTGGGTGAATCGGTTCACAGAATCGTCTGTCGAGTGGAACTGAGTTCGGTTGTGTCGAGTCGGTGAGATCGGGGTTGTCGGGTTGTGGTCGTCGCGTCGGGTTTGGATTGTCGCCGGAACTGGGTCTGCCTCAGATCTTCATCGTCGTCCATTTGTGAGTGGTGTCGCCGGAGTCGGAGAAGAAGTAGAGATAGAAAAGGGAGATGAAGAAGAAGTTAGGGATTTAGAATTTCAATTTGGAATTTCGACTTTCTTTTCCATGTCCTTTGTTTGGATTCTGGATAGTGTTACCAGAGGGGGAAGAGAGAGAGAGAGAGGTGAGGAGTTTTGGGTTTTGGGTTCTGGGTTTTGGGTTTTGGGCTTTGTATTTTATTTTGGTTCAATACTTCATTCAATAGCCCATGAACGCTATATCATATTCCAAGATGCCTATGTTACATGTAAATTTAGATTAATCCCATAAATATCTCTCAAACATTAGAATAAGTCCCGAATCATATTTATTAATTATTTAGTCCTAAAATTTATAAATTCCAGATTTAATAGATTATAATTTGGCATATATGATTTATTTGAGATTATTTTAATATTAAATGCAGCACAACTACGACCCTTGTCCAGTTTGCGATTATCTGCTCGATTTTATGTGCTGATTATTCTCATTGAATGCAATTATTATCTTTGGAAATATATGATATATGATTTTTTTAGAAATAAATATTTTTTGTCCAACTTGAATTATCATGTGTGGAATGTGAATAAGAATATCATTTTGTACGCATCAGAATATGTTATGTGAACTATTTAAAATGTATTCAAGAAGAAGAAGAATTAGAAATTCATTATTCCTACTATTTAGTTCGATTGAATAAATTAATTAAAATGATGTCCATAATCTCCTCATCAGTGTGTACGCTTTAAAAGTGAAGGAAATTGGGTGGGCTTGCTCTAAGCGCTTTGGTTTCTTAACTCAAACTTTTGGACTCTTGTTTTTTTTTTTTTTTGGTATCCCATTTTGAACTTGATATTTTATGTTTGTTTAGTGGTTTTTAGACTAACTTAAGTTAGTAGTTGTATAATATGGTTCTATTAATATTAGAAGTGTGAATTTTATATTTTAAAATTTATGAGTTTCTCTTTGAAACGAATTTGTATTTTTTTGTTGTGTATTTGTAAAATATAGATATTTTGATTTAAATATATATATATTTTTTCTACTTTAGATTTTTAGCATGATTATAAAGAAGAAAAATCTGAATTATTATTATTGTTAATTATTTCATGCACTAAAGAATAGAGGAGTAATATCTTAAATTAAAAAATTTAGGTGTCACGCTGGGTGTGTGTTTTAATTTGAGCTTTGATAATGGAGAGTGGAAGCCAAGTGGCTAAGGAGCTGGAGCCGTGGCTTCGGCTGGAAAACAAGGTAGTAATGGTGACCGGTGCGTCGTCCGGCTTGGGGCGAGAGTTCTGCTTGGACTTGGCTAAAGCCGGCTGCAGAGTCATAGCCGCAGCTCGGAGAATGGAGCGGCTTCAGTCGCTGTGCCACGACATAAACGGCGGCAACCGAGACCAGCCGAGAGCCGTGGCTGTGGAGCTCGACATCAGCGCAAGCGGCTCCGCAATCGAAGCTTCTGTGCAGACGGCTTGGGCTGCGTTTGGAAGAATCGATGCCTTGATAAATAATGCTGGTGTTAGAGGTAAGTCTAGAATTTCATTTTAATTTATTTTTGCATCTGTCCCGATGATGTAGAAATTTCGGTCATTTTTGTCTAAATTTTATTTTTATGTTCGAAAGTCATAATTTTGTTGGGGGGGGGGGTAAAATTTTCATGTATCATTTCCACATGATGCACTGTGTTTACTAGGGAGGGTGTTTGTGTGTGTGAGATGCTTAGTGTTGAACGCATAAAATTCTCTGCTGCACTTTATGCTACACTCGGTGCTACACAATTCAATTTATTATTTTTTCTTTGATTTTTTAATTCAATTTCAATTTATTGTGTTTTTAGTTTAATTTTACACTTATTATTTAGGGTTCACCCTACCCAACTAGGGTATATAATTATTTTTTACAAAATAATCAGTTATTAATTAGAAAATGAAATATAATATTGAAAAATTAATTATTTTTGTTAATTGGCAGTTCCACATATATAATATAGTATTTATTTTTATAAGTCTGCCATATATATGTTTGTATTTTGTTGCACTTAGTAAGTAATCGATCCGTATATATGAAAGAAAAAATTACATGTAGGGCGGGTGCACAGTCCTCTAGATTTGTTGGAAGATGAATGGAACGAGATCATTAAAACAAACCTAACCGGAACTTGGTTGGTTTCCAAGTACGTTTGCCGGCGTATGCGCGATGTCGAGCGCGGCGGCTCCGTCATCAACATCTCCTCCATAGGTGGCCTCGAACGCGGGCATCTGCCTGGAGGCCTTGCTTACGTTTGCGCAAAAACTGCCATCAACGCTATGACAAAAGTACGTATATACGTAGTATCTGATTAATTAAGAAAGTGAAAATTGTATTTGATTGAATAGAATGTTTAAATAATTAGGTGATGGCCTTAGAAATGGGGGCGTATGATATAAGGGTGAACTCCATTTCTCCGGGACTTTTCAAGTCGGAGATAACGGTAGGCCTAGTCCAGAAGGAGTGGCTGAAAAAGGTGGAGCGAAGAACCGTCCCTTTGAGAAGTTATGGGACGTTGGATCCTGCCTTGACCACGCTTTTAAGGTACTTGATCCACGACTCTACCCACCATGTCACCGGCAACCTTTTCATCGTCGATGCCGGAGTCACGTTACCTGGTTTTCCCATTTTCTCGTCTCTTTAAAATTAACATTGCTACATTCATAATATTTAAATTATTCCAGGTGAATGAATTTATGTTTTCTTATTTATGTATGTGGGACCAAGAAACTATAAGATTAATTATCGTTCACTCCAATTCAATTCACTCCAAGTCACTAGGTTTTATTATTTACTAAAGAAAATATAAGATTAATTATCGTTCAGAATTGTATAATCTTTTCTAAGAATATTATCATCTCCCAAATTTTGCCATGACGAAACATTTTTATACTGTCCACTAGGTAGTGCTATATGGTGAAATATTTCAATAAAGTGAAACAAAAAAGGTGAGAAGAAACTTTAATTTAAAAGTCTATGCCAAAATTAGATACTATCTAGAGAGGGTTCAAAACACATCACAAATATAGATGAAAATAGAATATAATAAAATATGATGATGATCGCAATCATAAATTCATATATATCTTGATCAAGTCTAATCTGAATGTGTTTTACGAAATTAAATACAAAAAAATGTGTTAAATTGATATAAAAATTATGAGAAAAATGATGCGTATATAAGCCCTCTTAAACTTCATATTTGACCGCAAGCGCATCCGACCATTTAATCAAACGAGATCTTCTATGCCAGTTGGTTGTTGTATCAATTATACTAATATATATTCAATATTTGAGATATGATTAAACACGTGAAACCGATTAGTAACACTCAGATGGGTCCAATAATAGTGATATATTATAAAGTTTATTGGAGAAAAATAATGACAGAAAATTCAAATTATTCGACTTTGAAAGACTTTTAAAACGAGGAAGGACCACACTAGCTCCACAAGAACACAAGATAGTGGTCAATTTAGACTATCCTTAACAGCTAGCTCACTCTCCTCCTTCCATTCACAAACTTGAAGCTCTAGCTATTTTCTTGACTCTTTTCATCGATCGATCGATCGAGTTATATATGAAGATCTCTGTAATCTGAATAACATATATAGAATTCGATCGAAGCAGCCATGGCGGGGGGTTTTGTAGTAGCAAGTGAAGGAGAAGTAGGGCTATATAATGGAAAAATCACGTGGTTCGTTGTGCTCTCTTGTATGATGGCTGCCATGGGAGGAGTTATTTTTGGCTATGATATCGGAATTTCAGGTGGAGATGGATCCAGACAACTATCACAAAACACACATACACACATATGTAGCTATGATTGATTGATTGATTGATTGTAACTGTATATTTAGGTGGAGTAACATCTATGAAGCCGTTCTTGAAGAAGTTCTTCCCCGACGTGTACACCAGAATGGAGGAGGACACTAAGATTAGCAACTACTGCAAATTCGACAGCCAACTGCTAACATTATTCACCTCCTCACTCTATTTGGCAGGCCTTATTGCTTCATTTTTTGCGTCCTTCACCACTAAAGCTTATGGCCGCAAGCCGTCTATCATCATCGGAGGCGCTGCATTTCTTGCCGGAGCAGCGCTTAACGGCGCCGCTCTCACTATACATATGCTCATTTTCGGCAGAGTCCTTCTCGGAGTTGGTGTTGGTTTTGCTAACCAGGTATATATATACGGCTTAATTACAATTTAATTATCAATCTTTGAATATATTTATTTACAAAAATAAACAAACTCTAGTTTGAACAAAAATAATGCAACACTATAATCATTTTGATTTAATGCTCAACCATTTGACATTTTAACACAAATGACCCAATATTTTCGATAAAAATTAATTGACTTGTGGTCAATCTCGAACACCTTTACAGGCTTTTACTCTCAAGTGAAAGCTAAACAACTCATACAGAACAACATTAATCCCCCCCCCCCCCCCAAAAAAGACCAAAATGAAATTTTTGCCAAAAAAGTTAGTTAGGTAATTTTTTGTGAAAAGGTCGAGAGACATTGGTTAAGTATTAGGTCACCTCTGTTGAAATATTCAAACATTGAGAATTAAATTTAATCATTAAAAAACCTCGAGTTATTCTTGTTATGATATTCAGCATTAAGAATTAAATGGTAATGTTCAGGCAGTTCCATTATATCTATCAGAAATGGCGCCATCTAAATACAGAGGAGCCTTCAGCAATGGATTTCAGTTGAGCGTAGGCATTGGGGCCTTATCAGCAAACTTGATCAACTACGGCACTGAAAAGATTAAAGCAGGCTACGGCTGGAGAATTTCCTTGGCTATGGCCGCTGTTCCCGCCTCCATTCTAACCCTAGGCGCCCTCTTTCTCCCAGAAACACCAAACAGCATTATCCAAAACACCAAAACCTGCGACTACGATAAAGCTAAGCAGATGCTGCAAAAAATCCGCGGCACAACTGAGGTGGACGCAGAGCTACACGATCTCATCAAAGCCAAAGCCAGTGATAATTCGAAAAATCCACATACGCTAATCCTGCAGAGGAACTACATGCCTCAATTCGTGATGTCAATCGCCATCCCCTTCTTCCAACAGGTGACGGGGATCAATGTGATTGCCTTCTACGCTCCGATTGTGTTCCGGACAATCGGGTTTGGCGAGAGCGCGTCTCTCATGTCCTCTGTAATGACGGGAGTGGTAGGAATCGTCACGACCTTCTTGTCGATGATGCTGGTTGACAGAGTGGGGCGAAGATCGTTGCTGATCACGGGGGGAATGGTGATGTTTGGGGCACAAATGGTGGTTGGGGGCATAATGGCAGCTAAACTAGGCGATCATGGTGGGCTGAGCAAAGGGTATGCTGATGTGGTGTTGGTGTTGATAGGGGTGTACGTGGCCGGATTTGGGGTGTCGTGGGGGCCGTTGGGGTGGCTGATTCCAAGTGAGATATTCCCGCTGGAAATACGAGCAGTGGGGCAGAGTGTTGTCGTGGGAGTGAACTTTCTGTTCACGTTCTTGGTTGGGCAGACGTTTTTGACGATGCTCTGCCATTTCAAGTCCGGGATCTTCTTCTTCTTCGGGGGGTGGGTGGCGGTGATGACGGCGTTCGTCTACTTGTTGTTGCCGGAGACCAAAAGCGTGCCGATTGAACAGATGGAGAGAGTTTGGAGGCATCACTGGTTTTGGAAGAAGATAGTACGCTAGGCTAAGGCAATCATATATGAAATATTACTTTTGATACCATCAATTTGAATTTGAGTCATTTAGCATCGCCCCTCGTACATAGAAAGAAAGAAAGAAAAAAAAAAAAGTGGTCACTTTAATATTAGGAAAGTGTGTTTCACATAATTATATTTAATGAGAATATATAGTCTTTTTGATAAAAAATTTTAATACTTAAGCACTGGTTTTTGATTGAATTTGAAATTTAAACATGATTTTTAAAACGTTGCAATAAAAATCCAAAAAAACTTTTTATTGTATCAAATCGACAACCTGCATAAAAAAAATTCATCTATCAAAATTGTTATCTAGATATATTTTTCGCATGTAGAGATTAATTAAATTTTAACGTGTAGAATATGAGAGTTTTTACTATTCAACATCAGTTTTTCAGACTCAGAAAATATTTGATAGTGTTTATTTTGCTACCAATCAAAATGTTGAACTTATTATGAGACTATTTTAAAATCGTGTTTAAATTACAAATTCATTCAAAATTAATAACCATTTTTACCATTAACCAAAGAAAAAAGGAATCAAAAGGAACGATTTTTTCAGACTAGAATGATATTTTTAATAAAATGGGTCAGGACTCATGAATTGACAAGATTTTTTCTCTAAGATTCCAATTTCTTTCTGGTTCTAGCTAGGTCAAAAGACTCTTCAATAAAATATTAATTAATAATTTGAATATTTTTCAAAAATAAATGTACTCCATCAACAATGAAAGCTAAAGAATCTAGTGTCACATTGAAGGAGATTGTATAAGAAATTGAGAAAGCAAAAAAATAAAAATAGAGATCACCTTAATGAGGATTCTAAGTAAGGAACTAGCTACCGGTGCAAATATTCAAGAAAAAGAAGAAAAGATTGTTAGACATGCCACACCAATGATACCGAGTATGTGTTTGTAATACCATACTATAATCAATTTCGCAATTTAGAATATTACATATATAAGAACTAATCAAAATGAGCAAAGCTCTTAATTATTTTGTTTCTTCAACAACTAATGGGTTTTTAAAAGTCTTCTGGTGGAGGAGCATGATGGTGATGATGAGGAGGAGGTGCATGGTGGTGTCTGCCATGGCTATGAGGCGGAGGAGCATGATGGTGATGATGAGGAGGAGCATGGTGGTGTACACTGTGGCTGTGAGGCGGAGGAGCATGACGGCCGTGGTGGTGGTCATGGTGGTGTGGAGGATGAGCGTGGTGGCCGCGGTGGTGCTTCATTGAATCAATACTCCATAGCAATTCTTCATCTTCTACAATTTGACTATCATTTTCATTTGTATTGAGATTCAACAATGATGCATCTTCTTCTAAATTACGAGCCAAAGATGGAGTCACAAAAATAACCAAAATTCCAATGAGCAATAGGAGAGAGTATGTAGGAGACATTTTCTTGTGATTTTGTGATGAGAGAAACTGAATAAGGCCTATGCCATTTTATAGTGGATGTAGATGCTTCAACATTTAAGTTTGTTGGTAAAAAATATCTAATTAATGTGATGGCATTACTTTTTTTTTTTAATTTGGGAAATTTAATATTGGCTTATTTTCTTAAGTTGTCTCTATTTAATTATTATTTCCAGATTTTTTTTAGAGAATATTATTTCCAGATTTACGCATGGATAATAATTAGGAAAATCAATTAATATATACAAAGATTAATATATGCAAACATTAATTAATGCTCCACAACATCTCCTCATCTTCTATAACTTTATCATTTTACATTTTCAAATAATGATGCATTTTCTTCTAAATTAGGAGCCAAAAGTGGAGCCACAAAAAGGACCACAAGCAATAAGAGAGGAGATAGTTTTGTTTTTATTTAAGCTATGTTGTAATGAGATAAATTGAATAAGGCCTATGTCATCATTTATAGTCCGTGGATGTAGATGCTGGAACATATTTTTGAGTTTGTTGGTCAACAATATAGTGCTATGGAAAATTTGAAATTTGGAAAATATATTGGTAAACAATATCTAATTAATGTGATGGTATTACTTTTAAATTTGGGAAATTTAATATTAACTTATTTCATTTCTTAAGTTGTCTGTAATTATTTTCGGATCAGCGCGTCGATGATAATTTGGTAAATTAATATATGAAAATGTTAATGATTTCCATCTAATTCATGTATCTCGCCTTTTTTCTTTTAATTTATTTGACTTATTCAAAAATAATAAGAAAAGAGTTTAGTTTTACGCAATTCATTCACTCCAAAACCAGATGGAATCCTTAGTCTAAAGTTTTGTATGTCAATCATGTACTACCATCAAACACAACAAAAAAATGGGCTTCAGCGACCAAATATTCTATCACTAGTACGGCTTAGCGATAGATCATGACCGGCTAAGAGGGTGTGCAAAGTATGCTATGGTAAAGGGCCCGAGAATTTAGAGGGCCCAAATAAGAATTAATGTATATTTTTTTAATAAATAAAAATATTAATTATCTCATCCATATCTCTCTCTTCCACATTAAATTGAAGTTGTATTGGGATGTCAACAATATAAATAAAGCAGTTTGAATTGTTTTCTTTTTTGTCAAAAGAAAAAAATACACTTCAATACCTACATTTTGTGATCTTTTTCAAAATTAACAAAACAGTACACCCAATTTTTTTTTAAAAAATACAAATCCAATTTCTAATCAATTTTACGACCCGAAAATTATACGTGATTTATTCTATTAATGTTTTTGATTGGATATTTTTTTACGCAGTTAGGGAAATATAAATGTTACAATACAATCAATTGCATTGGATTTAGGGCCAATAAAATGTTAGAGTTGCAATTTTTTTAAAAGGTCGGTTCTATTTTTTTAATTTTAAAAATGTTGGCTATTTTGAAAAAGTGTCCAAAATATACACATCGAAATATAATTTTACCTTGTCAAAATATAATTGTAATATGTTAATATTTTGAAATTTATTACTAAAATTAAAATTAAGTGTTTTTTTTTTATATTATGGGCCCAAATTTTAAAATGAGTACAGAGGCCTTAAATATTTGAGGCGGCCCTGCGGTAGATGTAATGCCCCAAACCACTCCGTTTGGCCACATCACTTAACATACAATTTACTTACATTTGTGTGCTTATTTTAAATTGAGCGGAAGCTAAGATCAATTAGCATGATAAGGCACAATATCATAATTCTCCATGTAAATTTTTTCGCAATTATAACATACAATCTATCGGATCTAATTTGTCACACATCGTAGTATTTAATGAAAGCATTGCATAAGCCCATCCACATCAATCATACAATCATCTAACCTATCGGGCTCATAGGTTTTCCACAACCCGCCCGTCTAGCATCCTAAATTAACATACATAGCATAGGGATACATTGACATATATTTAAATATCATGGGCTCCTAGGTCGAACGACCCGCCTTTAAAATACATACATAATATATCAAGTTAACATAGCTTATCTACAAAAATCGGGCTATTCCCATCTCCAATGATCATTGATCATAAAAACAAAAGGAGAATGATCAATGTAATCTATATACTATACTAAAGTAAGAAAGTGCCCACCCAAAATAGCCGCCCAAAACTGTCCCATCAACTATTTCCATGCAAAATTGCTTTTTAAGTAATTTTAATATAACTTAATTATTTGTAAAAGTTTTAGGCGGCTGAAATCACATGGGCCTTTGTGCAAATAAAAATTATTTTTGTTCGAAAAATTTCTGACAACATACTTAGTAATGCTTTCTTGAGTCTGCCCGATGCAACTAAAATTGCTTTCTCATTTATTTTATTTATTTGTACACAAAAATATTAATTACAATGGTCTTTGGGTTTTAAAAATCGGAGGATTATTTGAAATTCAAATTTATAAAAGTTGGAGCCATTAGTTATTTATGTCTATATATAATAGATAACTTTGTATTTTCTTCCCATCTGTTTTTTAAATTTTATTACTAACTTACTTTGTTTGAGAATATAATTTGCATATTTATTTCTTATTTTTACGTAGAATACTCTATTTTTGTAATACGATTATTTACAAATAAGACTGCTACTCTGCTTTTTTTTTTTTTTTTTTCTGTCCAGCATGAACATTACTTGATTATATTTTTTTAATCCTAAAAGTTGAAGCTTTTGAGAAAAAGTATGCTGCCACAATAGAGCCTTAATAATTAGTTTTTTATTTCCCATGCAGACAAAATAAAAAATCAATTACAAATGTATTTTTTTTAATTTCAAATGTGAATGATTGGACCTACCTTTAATTTCAAACAATACATTTACTTTATAAATAGCCGAAAGATTTTATTTAGTCTTAGTTTTTACCATGATTGTAAAAGGCGCTAGGTGGGCGGTCAGAGGGGGCCTAGCGCCTAGACCGCCTAGGCAGGGTCTAGACGGTTTTTAATTTTTAATTAATTTATTTATTTTTAACCTATAAATTTTGCAATTTTGAGTTATAAGTGCATTAAACATAACATTTCAAACAAAGCATTCAAAGTAAAATTATCCAAAAGTCGATATAAAGAACATTCAAAGTTAAAATTATCAAAAGGTAAAAAAAAAACAATATTCAAAATTCAAATAATCCAAAATTCAAAAAATAATGACATAAAGTACTTCAAAAATTGAAATCATCCAAGCCACGATCTGCATCCGACTCATATTCATTCTCATTAATTTCCTCATCTTCAAACTCAAAATCATCATCATCATCATCATCATCATATAGTTCTCTTACTATTTGATATTTTGGAATTGAAGACCTATGTCCTCCCATATCACCCACATCATCATAATAATCAATCACATTAGCAATCCACTCTTATGCAAAAGTTGAATCATTAAAAAAAGGAAAAAATAAGTAAAACTAAAAAAAAATGAAAAAAAATATTCAATCTGCCAAGCGCCGCCTAAGACCGCCTAATCCCGCTTAGGGACGCCTAAGACTGTCTAGCACCGCCTACCGCCTATGACACCCCGCCTAGCGAAAATCACCAAGGTGACCCGCCGCGGTGACCCGCCGCCTAGCGCCTAGGCCACCTTTTACAACAGTGGTTCTTACTTCTTAATTATCTAATTTTTATGGTACTCTTCTTCTTTACTTTTTTCTTAAGCTTTACAAGCATTTATTATTGTTGCTGATATATTAGTTCTCTCTTTTTTGTTTTTGCAGGTATATATTACAGTAATGATAAACATGGTTTTTACATGCATTTGAGGAGTTGTATGGCTCATATTTGTAGAGTAATGCATGCATTTGTTGAGTTTTTATACTAGTTTTGAGTTTCCGTGTGCTATTTGATGTTTTGGTGTTTCTTGTGCAAGTTTGAGCTGAATTTGAGATTTATCCAAGATCCAATTCAAGGAGAAAAGTTGCTAGAAAGATAGAGGATCAAGATAGGGTCGCAACGCAACTTGAATCGGGTTAATCGGACGAGAAACGAGAGAGAACGGAGCAAAACGGCGGAGCATGTCGGAGGATGCGCGCTGGCACGGACCGTGTTGTCCAACAGCACGGCCCGTGCCATTAAACAAGCAAATTTCGGACTCTCGGTACCAACGGCACGGCCTGTGAATCCCATTAATCTGCTTCTACCTTGAGACCTGGCGGAGATAGGTAGATATATTTCTGATTCCTCACCTTTAATCGGATTAAAATTGGGAAAGATTAGGATTAAATTGAATCATAGTGGATATATGTGTGCTGCATTCCCTAGGATTAGTATTTCATTAATTGTTTGAGTTTGGTTATTTGCTTAGTTTATTTACTATTGTTTATTTGGTTCTAGTTCTGCTCTTTTATTTTATTTAAATTTGTGCCTAGTTTTAGTAAACTCATATATTGGTAGCCTGGATAATAGAGAGTCGTTAGCTTAGTACTCAGTATTATGAAAGATTCAGTCCCTGTGGATACGATACCCAATTCGCTTGCTATATTGCATTGTCTTGTGTTAGTTGCAGTTTAGTGCATAATAAATAGTGCATCAAGTAACAAAAAAAAATAAAAATTATGGATTCATTTTTTGTACATGTTTATTTTAATTCATTGGTTTAGTTTTTTATCTCAAGATTGGAATTTATAATTTTTTATATTTATTTAAAAAAAATATTCATATTAGAGAGAGAGACAGATAAACATAATAATATTGCATCTGTACTTTTCCAATTATGTAAAATAATAGAATTGAATCAATAAAACTGCAATATGAATATTTTCATTATTATTAACTTCATGTAATCTTAAACAAAAATAATAATGGCAATTTAGTTAATGTAACAACTATGTTACAAAAAAAATATGCTTAGTGTAATTGCAATTAAAAACTTATGTTTTGGGTGTAACATTTTAAATTCAAATTTCAAAATAAAAATATTCAATGCTTGATGATATTTCTATTTATAATAAACATGCACTATTTAAGTAGTTACTTACATTCAATGTAAAATTAAAAATACTAATAATTTTAATACATACTTTGGGCACAAGACACACGCATGTCTGTGTGTGTGTTTATATACTATATATATATATATATACATATATTTTAATTTGATTGCATTTTGTAAATTTAAAATTTAAATTATTTGTGTTATTCTACTAAAAAAAAATACTTTATCTCTAATATTTGTAAATTTTAAAATAAATGACAAAATAAATAAATAATTTTATCTCTTATCTATATGTATATCTCTAAGAAACATGTTTTAAGACATGAAATATCTGATGGATTGTGTCCGATCAAACTACCTAGCTAATAGAAAATGATTTAAATACAATAAAATGATCAGTGCATGGGTCAATCCAGTATCTCTGATCTTCTTCTCTTTCTACTGAATTTTTGTCTTTGTCAATTTTGTGTTGGGAGATTTTATTAGTTTGAGTCCCACGTGGATTCGATTTTGAGTGATTGATTTTGGATTTAATTTTTGATGATTTCAACTGATTATCACTGATAAATGGTGGGGTTTTGGTTTTGCTGTCAGGTTTCTAGCCACAATTCGCGGCCCATTTTCTTAAAAATTATAGAGGTCGTCTATCTTGGAATGACATCTATTAGTGTCCATGATATGCTCAATTCTCCTATTTGTACTAATTATATATCCACTGATCCATCGGATCTAACTTAACAATATATATTTATTTCTTATTATGCATGTGCAATTATCGTTTTTGAATGTTGACACTACTTTCAAATTTCTTCTTATTATGATGCCTATGCCGATTTTATATATTGACCTACAAATTCAATTGGATTTTTTCTGTATTCTTTTACTTCTATTTGGGATAAATAATTTTCTAATAACTTTATGGGGTATAGTAACGAGCCAAAGGCTTCATTTACCTGTCTATAAGACAAGACAAACGTAATGCTAAATGATTGAAAGTCTTCCTAGATTTATGTTATAAAATGATGAATATAATATGTTTCGGTTGCTTAGATCTATCTTGCATTTGAAGCTCTTTTTTCAGGATATTTGTTGTAAATATTAGTAGTTTGCAAATTTTATGAAATATGGTCAAAAGATTAAACAAATTATGTAACCTGCACGTGGTGGCTTATCTTGACTTAATTTATTTTATACCAACTTCACTTTTAGTAGAAGATGTAATATGATGAGTTTTATAAAAGAGGTTCATATGGGTAATATTATCTCATATTTGGGTGCGCAACGCGCGTGTGTCAATCTAGTATTAATAATGTGAGTATTTCAAAAGAAGAGCATGCAAAAATAAACACAAGCTTGTGGGGTTCTCTTGTGTTCACAACGCTCCTACTCAAGTCTCGACTCCTCAACCTGAAATTCATTAAATGAATGAGGTGAGTATTTAACAACATACTCAGTAGGAAAACACTGTAAACAGTTATAACCAATTGCACAAGTGAAAATACAACATATGGAAATTTCTTTACTTTGTGGAGACTAGTCTCAACCTCGTAGGGTCCAAACATCATGATGCCCCTATTAATGAACGTCTTTAGCCCTGTAGGGATGCCCGCATGCTTATTATCCCCGAGGGAGGACATTAACAAGTCTATATCGATCCCGTAGGACCTCTTTGTCGACCCCGAAGGATCTCTGTATTGTCCCGAAGGGTTTCATTCTTATCATCGGTCCGAACACCCTGCATACTTATACAATCAAAGCACACCAATAACTATAACTTTACAAGTGTTTACAATTTAGAGTTACCCCACCTTATGAGCAGGGCCGATCCTAATGATTCAGTGGCCTGAGTTGAAGCATAAAACGAGGCCCTATTTTTCTTTTTATAATATATTTGGGTTTAAGATTACAAATTAAAAAAAAAACTAAATTTGATCTTATAATACGTTTTAATTTATATAAAAAGACTAAGTATTTTCATATTTTAAAAATATATGCATAAATTTCAATTTAATAAAATTAAAAAATTAAGGAATTTTAACAAATGAACATATGAAAAATGATATGTTCAAAATAAGAACATAAATTACATGTGATGAATAAAATAATCTAAGTAACAATACAAACTATCAGAATTGGCTCAAACAAATATTAAACTCCTACTTTAGAATTGTTTGAGCTCAATTTAGACATAGCTTAAAAAATACAAAAGTTTTGAATAATGGGCATACATTTGGGTTTTAAAATACAATGGCCATTTCACACAATTAGTCTCAACGCCCTCCCTCCATTCATCTTCCTCTCAGCATGGCCTCTGGCTTGATGGTGGAAATCTTAGTGCTTGTTCGGTTTTATTTCCACGTGGAAATTTTGAACTTTTTACTATTCAAAACACTGAAAATATATTTGTTTTACTCATTTTCAATTTCAGTTTTCATTTTTTCTAATTCTATACAATCTATTCAATCATATAAATATTATTACGGTGGTACCATCATTTAAATATCCATCAATTTATCTCAACTACATAAATATTTATCTTTTCATCTCAACCACATATTTAAATTGAAAACAATAATCAAATAAACATATTTCCATTTTCTAAACCTATAACCATTAAATCATTTATAATAAGAAACTCATTAGATTTTTTCAAAAATCAACACACCTTCTAAATTAAATTGAAATCATTACATTTTCTCACCGGAATATTTTGAACTTGATATTCTGTGTCTAATGGCTTTATAACTAATTAAATTTAGTAGTCATGGTTGTAACAACATTTCAAGTATGAAATTTTATATTTTAGAACTTATAAATATTCTTTTGAAATTATTTAGAATTTTATTGGAGGCTATTTGTGAAATATAGATATTTCAAAACAAAGTAATATTTTGAAGTTTATACTAAACTTCATTTTCCTACTTCGGATTTCTAGTGTGATTGTTATAGGAAAAAATATATATACTCAATTTATTTTATTTGCTAACTATATTCCGCTTTAAAGAATAGAAAGAGTAACATTCTAAATTAAAGAATTTAGGGTGTTACATAAATAATGGAAGATAACCTTTATTTTTCAGACAAACAGTACGTTTATATCTTTATATATTTAAGATTATATTATATTATTATATATTATATGTATATTACATTGTATTACATTATTTTATTATTTATATATGAGATTCGATATATACTTACTTATATATAGGTATAAATACAATTGATTAGCTATACGTATTTACGTTGAGCATCTTTTTTTAACAAAAATTAATTAGATAATTATTTTATTTTACATAATTAATATATTAAAATAATATATGTATAGCTATGTTTTAAGAGCTATATATATACCTATAGTTATGTGCGTAAAGTACAATATATTATATTATATATGATATACAATTGAATTAATATATATTTATTGATGTTACTAAATTGGGAATGTGTGTTTTGGCAGGAAAACATAAAGATTACTAAAAATATGACATTTGTATTTTTATATATATAAAGATAAAGATATATAGACTAGTTATCCTATACAACTGATGCAACTTTTTTAAAAGAAATATATAATGGTAATTAAAGTGTTTCTTGGGTTCAAAGTCCTGTTTTAGCTTCTAGAACAAATAAATTTGGACGTTAAAAAATATTCTAAAAAAATTGAGAACTAAAAAAAACAAGGTGCTACAAAACACAATCAATTCAGGAGATCATATCTGTGATTCTAGAACCTCAAAAATCATAATTTTGATTTTTTTTATTTTTTAATTATTTTTATATTAATATTCAACAAAAATTTCATTATTAATTATCTATTAAATATAGTAATGAAATTATTTAAAAAATAAAAAGAAATCAAAATACATTATTTTTGAGGTCCTAAATTGGCAATTATCATCTTTCAGGATATGAATTGATAGTTTTCATTTTTCGAGCCTGGATTGATAGATTAACTAACTTTGAGGTCTTAAATTGACGATTATCCTAAAAAGCAGTGCTCGATCTGTACCATAATTGTAATCCAATTTCCATTTTCACACAAATTAAGAAAACATATTTAATATTTATTGAAAATACACAATTTATATACGATTGTTCCGTATCGCCTCTATTTATTGGAATGCAATTTTTACTATATACTAGATTTCAAATAATATTAAATATGGTTATATTTGTAAAAATATATTTTATTACAATCTTAATTAAGAAGTAATATGACTGTAATTTAGGATATAAAAAAAAGTCCGAATAACTTTTGTCCGAATTAAGGAAAAAAGTAATTACTACTATTCGATTAAATTGGACACTATATAGATAGTTCTCAAATCAATTTGGGATATAATAATTAATATCTAGATTTTCTTCTTCTTTTTTTTGATAACATATCTCGAGTGTTATAAATAGAACAGAATGAAGTGAAAATTAATAGTAGTAAAATAAAATAGTGACACTGAACTTATATATACAAAATATATTTACATAGTATTATTTTTCTTGAATTTGGGTGATGACAACACCTGAAAGAATTTTGTACGGAGGAAGATGGGTTCCGATAGATGATGTGGAAGAAGAGAGCGTCGTGAGAGCCGCGAAACTTGCGTTGGAAGAATACAATAAGCAGAATGTTAATCAAACTTTGAGTTTTGTATCTATTATTGAGGGACAAGTAGAGTGCGTCGCAGGTTTGAATTACGACATGGTGATCTCCGCCGTCAAGGACAGTGGCGCCGCCTCCGTCCCCCCTACCAAATACAAGGCGGTCTTTCGGTATGTCTGGTGGATGAATCATTCATGCGAACTCACCTCTTTAACAGAAATTCAAGATTGATCCGAGCAAAGCCTTCTTTCCTTCATATTTATAATTAAATAAATTGTTCTTTAATTTCTCACTATTGGTAATAGGCTTTACTTTTTACTGATGTTAGCCGCAAATTTCCTTATCATAGTATTGTGAGTTGTTTGAATTTAATTTCCTTATTACGTACTATATTGGCTTCTTCTTCTTCTTTTTTTTAATAATTATATATCCGAATTAATTAAGTGTGTGTGTGTGTGTGTGTGTGTGTGTGTGTGTGTGTATATATCTACGTAAGTTGGAAAGCTCAATCTCATATTTATTGATTTATATGTTACAATTGAGTTCTCTAATGTTAGTGTATTTATTTATGGGGTAGATATATATGCTAAAATATTAGAAAATAATTCTCAAATCAAAATTTATTTCCACCTGCCAAAAATTAATTACTAACACTTGATTTGGAAACTAGCAATGTCAGAATCCATTCTCCATTTGGGAAATATATTCAGAATATATACTACCATTCGATTTGGAAAGTAGCTAATTCTCAAATCAGAATCCATGATTTGGGAAAGAAATCAGAATAAAAAATTAATTACTACTCCAGAAATTAATCATGAAGGCATGCACACTCACGTAATTCCTTAACAGAAATTCAAGATTGATCCCAACTCATCCAAGCAAAGCCCTTTTTCCTTGATATTTATAATGAAATAAATTCTTCTTTCTCTATATCGTATGCCTAGGTCATAGCTTTTACTTTCTACTGAGGCTGCAAATTTCCATATTAGAGCATTGTGAGTTGTTTGAATTTTCCTTATTACATACTATCTTTTTTTCTTTTCTTTTCTTTTTTGCTTATAATAATATTTGTCCGAATTAAGGAAAAGTTTAATCTCATATTTTTCGAACTTTATCTTTTATAATTTTGGTTAAATCTAACTAATTAATGAGGTATAATATATATGGATGAGTCATTTAATTTCCCTTATCGCCTACTTTAATTTCTTGGTGTAATTATCGTTCAATCTCAAATTTATTTATGGAACTTCTTTTTAATAATTTTGGTTAAATTAATTATATCCTGTGATCTGGTTAAATTTACATGTGGAACTTTTTGTTCATAATCTACCTAATTCCCAAATCAAATTCCATTCTCAATTTGGGAAATTTAATAATAATAATAATAATAATAATAATAATAATAATAATAATTACCATTCAATTTGGAAACGAGCTAATTCTCAAATCAGAATCCAACAAACAACTCGTAATCAAACAGATTTTGGACTGAATTGACCCGTCCAACAGACTGTGACCACCCGTTAGACCGTCCATATAAGTTTTTGTCTTCGAAATGATGTAGTCTATAATTGAACTATTAATAAAAAGAAAAGAAAATCCATAAAATGTTCTCCATTACGTACTCAACTGCTATAAATTAAATAAATTAAAATGAGAAAATTAACGAAATAAAGTGGTCGGGGAGGAGACGATTCTTGTCAGAGCTATATGTGTGTGTGTGTGTGTGTGTGTCCATTATAGGTACTCTAACTATACATTGAATAGGAGGACAACATGATTAAAACTTAATAAGATTAACCCCTTGCATATTTTCTACTATTTTATTAATTAATTGAGATAATAAATACGCTGCATGTTGTATAGTTCATTTATGAATCCCGTGAATTTTCAAATATTTAACGTAACCAATGTTCTAATTAATATCAATCAAGAACTAGTTGATTTTGGCGATCCAGTGATCAACATTATATTGTGAAGAAATTCAATCGCTCCTCATAAACAAACGCACAACAATCAAAGTCAGCATGTAAACCGCATTCTTTAAGAATTTCCAAGGTGCTTCTACTAACGAGAACACAAATAAAATATTTTAATTAGTACTCCATTAATTTCATGCATGCGAGAGCCCAGAATTAAGCACATATGCGGTTCTACCACTACACCAATATTTCTTATAACTCAGTCCACAACGTGAGGTTTAATTTATTTAAATATTAAAGTGGCATTTTAAATTTCTACCATGCGCATGCTACAAAATTTGGAGCTACAAAATTGGTTGGATGATAATTAATTTGTCACTATCTAACCCCCAACTACCGAAAAAAAAAAAGGCTCAAAGTTTTTGCATCCACTATAAAAAGCCTCAAAGTTTTTACTGTCACAAGCAGACTGATAGAAGAAGAAATTAAAAAAAAATGTCTTGTGTATACTTTGTTGGGCTCTTTCTTTACTGGTTCCCGCCATGGGCTTCGACTTCGACGAGTCGGAGCTCGATACGGAAGCCACGATGCGAGAGTTGTATGAAAGGTGGAGTATCCACCACCAGCACCACCTACGTGAACAGCGTGAACAAGCTCAGAAAGCCATACACCCTCGGCCTCAACAAATTCGCGGACATGACAGTCGACGAGTTCAATCTCGTTAATGGACGTTGCATGGCCCCCAAATCTAATGACCGAGGTGCAAATCGGACTTGGGCGTTTAGCTTCATGGATGCTCAGCCTCTTCCTCCTTCCATTGATTGGAGGGAGAAAGGTGCGGTCACCTCCGTCAAACAGCAAGGCAAATGCAGTAAGTGTAGTGAAATAGTATATATATATACTGCGGCTGTTATCATAACTAATAATATACAATATTGCAGGATCATGCTGGGCTTTTGCAGCCGCCGCTGCAGTTGAGGGGATCAACTTCATCACCACTAAGCAATTGGTTTCTGTGTCGGCGCAACAAATTTTGGACTGCACCAGTCCAATCTTTGACTGCAAAGTGGGAGGACGATCAGACGTCGCTTTTTCGTTCATACAACACAACCAAGGAATCACCACTAACGAGAGATACTCTTATATGGAAAAAAAGGGTGCCTGCTCCCACGAAAAGGTAATTAACGATTAATTAATTTAATTTAAATTCAAAAAGATAAATAAAATCGCGACGCTGCTTAATGTCGCAGTATTCTCCTGTTGTAACTATCGATGGATACGAGCGCGTGCCTAGCAACGACGAAGACGCATTGCAGCGAGCAGTAGCACACCAGCCCGTAGCCGTAGCCGTGGATTCCAACAGCAATAATTTCCAGTTATATGCGGGGGTAAATAAGATATATGTGTTTTAATTTCTTCTTACAAATTTAAACTTGAAATAGATATGTTATTTAATTTATTTTCCCAAGTGACGATTGTGGGGTACGGGACGACATCTGATGGTACCAAGTTTTGGATCATCAAGAACTCGTGGGGCACTAATTGGGGCGAAGGGGGATACATGAGATTGAAACGTGGAATTGATTCCAAGGAGGGACTGTGTGGAATCACCAAGGTAGCAAATTACCCCATCAAAATCCAGCCCAAGTGATGGAGGCCATGTAGAAATTTATTTACCTATTTTAGGAATAATTAAGTAAGCTCTTAATTTAATTATATATATGGCATTCTACCTACTTCTCGATCTGTTACTAGCTAGTATCACTATATGATGTACTCACTCAATATTGATTAATGGCCATATATAATAAATTTGCCGGATTGATTATGAATTCCATCCCCTTATCCTAATTCGCGTATTAATTAATTTATTAATTAGTATTGATTACAGTTACCTGATTCAAGTTAGATCATAAGAAAGATTTAGGAGACAAAACATATATAACATAAGACATTCAACAAACATAACGTTTCGTGGAGCTGTAAACCTCTAGGTTACCTAGAGATGGAAATCAAGGATGAGTATATATTAATTTATTAGTATTAATTTGCATTCATCTACATATATATGTACTGAATGAATATTGTGATCGATTCTCTATATGCATGTATGTATGTAGATATACTACAGCTAAAACGTTTTGGATGTTATTTATAGTTTTCAAACAACTCCATCTAGATATATGCGATATCTCACCAAAGACATACATCTTAATCTTAATCTTAATATATATAAAAGTAAGAAGTTATGCTCTATTTAGTAAGTATAGTTTTTCCGCCTAAACTAATTACTATATTTAGTAATCAATTCATTTTTACATTGTACTAATGTTTTAATTAATTATTCATATCATCTTAATATAATATGTAATAATAAATTAACTAAGTATATATTGAATTAATTTTATACTATATATCATATCTTTACTTTAATTTAATATAATGTCAAATCTAAAATACTATATATATAGTAATAAATATAATATTATATTTGTATATATGATATTAAGATATATACTATATATATCTTAATATCATATATACAAATAACAAGCTCTGCTAACCGGTTTGCCTCATAAGATTAGTTAATTAAAACTAGCTCTTTAATTAACCATATTCAATTAGATAACCTAGAATAAGCTCTCTAGATTTAATCTATCGAATGCATTAACAAATCAAGACAATGGACAAACAAGAAATCGAATACACAAGCTCGATTCGATTATTCTAGATTTGTATTATCATAAGTTGCTTCTTGTGGATATAAATTCATAACAATTACGGATTATGAATCAAATCCTAACAATATATGCATAAATACTCAATTTAGGTGATCAATCTAAATCAAACATTCAAACAATATAATCAAAGTAAAATAGATAACACAAATAATCCAAGAACTAAAATCAAGAACCCATTACTATATTAATCTCAAAATGATCAAGGTTTGGGATCAAACATACCTTTGAACTAGATACAAAAGCTTTAGCCACACATCTTTATATCCAAATATACCCAAAATCCAACAAATTAAATATATACAAACTACAATAAAATACTAGAGTCTACTTCACTGCAAGATGGAAGATAGCGCGGCGTTTTTCTTCAAAGTTTCGTCTCCTCTGCTGTCTTTTTGTCTTTCTGCCTTGATGTCGCTGCCTCCCAAAAAAAAAAGAGATGTGTGTCCTCGTTTCTTAAATGGGAAAATTGATTCTATATCCTTGGGGGAAAAGAGATTAGATCAATTTATGACTCCACATTTTATTAATCACGTGGCCCAACCATTAGCCACATATTTCAATTTACTTGTGTCCAAGTCAGTTTAATTGCTAATCCCAAATGTTGGATGCCCATTTTCTCAAAACAAATTGATGGGCCTTCTCTAATTTAGAAGCCCAATTCACTTAGTAACATGGCCCAAATTATGTTGTAATCTCGAGGCCCACGTTATCATAATCTTATTCCAAAAATACTCCAAAATCACTGAAATAAATAATAAACGTATAATTGGAGTATTATAGAACTCAAAATAGAATAAGTAAAAAAATAAAGATTGATCATGAATAAAATGTATTAAAAATACATTTTATTACAATATAATTTAAGCATATTTATCTACTTATCAGAGTTTAATTTTCACTCTTTTCTACTTTGATATTACGGAAAATGATGTATTCACCAAAAAGAATGCGAAGAGATAGAAGCCATGAATATTGAGTGCAATATCTTTAATGAAAAAAATTGGAGAAAAGGTTTATTAATTATGATTACACATACACATAGGATTACAAAACGTGGCTAATATATAGTTTGAGGGTGAGTTTTAATTAAAAGGATTTTAGAATGGATTTTGTATTAAATTCACTTATATTGTTGAAAAAGAAAATTTAATACAATTTTGTTATGTATTTTATCTCATGCTATTATTAAATTTAATATAATGTACTAAATTCACTCATATATGAATTTTTACATTATAATTTTGCACAATTTTGTTATGTATTTTATCTCATGCTATTATTAAATTTTCAAGTATTTAATTGTTCTTCACTTTTTTAGTTCGCTTAATTTATTATCTTGCTTTGTATTTTTAATTTTTAATATAGGATAATTGTAAATCATAACGAGCAAAAATAAAAATTTTAATCTTAATCTTATCTTAATATATATAAAAACAACAAGTTATACCATAAATAGTAACTTAGTCTTTTCCCGTCAAAACACATTACCAAAAATGGAAATCTTAATATAAAATTGAAATAATAATTAAAATATTAATATATTAATATTTATTAACAATCAATATCAATATTAAATATTAATTGGTGGTTTCATCAATCATTAAATTAAGGACTATAATTTACATTACATATGATATTAATATGGATGATATATTCAGAATGAATAAATAATATTAGTGTTATAATAAATTAATCATATCATATTGTCTTTATATAAGATATAATGATTTATTTATAATTATATATATTAAGATAATTAATAATTAATATTAATTAATCAATTGATATTTGATTTTCGAAATAGTATTTATTTTATCCCATCCTAATAGTATTAAAAAAAATAGTATAATTTTTTTAATTAAAAAATTATAATAAATAATTTTAATTTCTAAAATTTTCAATATAAATAAGTTTACAATTTTAAATTTATGAAAATGAAAGCTTAAGCAATTAAATGTTATATTTTATTTTATTTTTATTAAAATTATCTCACATCAAAGAACTAACAAATTTAATTTTAAATGAACAAATAATATATTAATTGGGAGGCCCAACAATAGTATTCCTATTACTTTCTTCATATTTCAAGTAAAATTAAGAGGGGTGTATTGGATTGGGATTTCATTTGATTTTAAAGGACTTTTAAAATCCGAGTGTATTCAATCCAGACTTTTAAAAGTCCTTTAAAATCCTGGTGTATTCAATCCAAACTTTTAAAAGTCCTTTAAAATCTTGGTATATTCAATCCATACTTTTAAAAGTCCTTTAAAATCCTGGTGTATTCAATCCAGACTTTTAAAAGTCTTTTAAAATCTGAATGTATTCAAAAATTCATGGACTTTAAAAAGTCATTGACTTCATTGGATTTCACCAGGAAATGACGTGAAAATTACAAAGGATGAAATCCGATCTCTGGACACGAGATTTCGATGGATTTGGAAAACCCGGCGAGCACTGTGTCCC
This sequence comes from Perilla frutescens, assembly GCA_026008535.1. Lineage (NCBI taxonomy): Eukaryota > Viridiplantae > Streptophyta > Magnoliopsida > Lamiales > Lamiaceae > Perilla > Perilla frutescens. Next base: position 5,450,837 of record BRKX01000013.1, read on the forward strand.
AGCTGCCGGTGGGGAGTTGAAATCAGGCACCCCAGCCGTCACCCGACCCCAACGGCCGCTGGCTTTGCCGATGATGGCACTCCAGCGGCCGCTGGGTGCCAACGGTTGCTGGGAGCAAAGCCGCGGCTCCAGCGATCGTTGGGTTAGCTCGGCCTCTCCTCCCAACGGCCGCTGGCTTCCAGGGGTCGCTGGGTTCCATTTTTTCCCGGGCTCACCGATCACTGTGTTCCATCGAGCGCTGGAAAAAATGATTTCAAATCCGTTGAAATCATCCAAAATCGATCTGAAATCCATACACAAATCCGTCAGACTCTGCGTGGAGTTGGGAGACTCCATGTGGAGTCTATGGATTTATAAAATCCATAAAAATCCATGGACATTTTAAAGTCCAACAAAATCCATCAAAATCATAATTACACCCCCCCTAAGTGTAGTGTTTGATCTCACATTGAAAAATGAGGAGTATTGTTCTACTTGAAGATGTTGTAAATTATAATGGTTAATAATAAAATATTCATACCTTTATTGACATTATAAGTTGAGATCGAGTATAATATTTGATCTTATGAGTTTAATATTAAAATATATATTTAAAATTTTTCATTTAAATATTTATCAAATTCTTATTAAATATATATTTAAAATTAAAATTAAAATTTTATATTTTAAATTCAAAAATATAAATATACAAAAAAATTCAAATAAATATATTTAATTTTGAAATTAATCGGTGCCTCATTGGCTAATTAATTGCCGTTGAGATCGTCTGAGTGACGAGGATCCGGCCCATTTTACACACCTGACTTGAGTGTTTCCGGCACAGGTAAGGGACGTCTAGCACCTATGCGGCTGCTTGGCCTGATTTCTACAACCCCGTACACAAATACCCTGATTTCTACAATCCAGAAAAATATACAAATAATTTATTATTCCATCAATCTATTTCATATATTTACATATTAAAATTAAAATTTTATATTTTAAATTCAAAAATATAAATATACAAAAAAATTCAAATAAATATATTTAATTTTGAAATTTATCGGTGCCTCATTGGCTGATTAATTGCCGTAGAGATCGCCTGAGTGACGAGGATCCGGTTTCCCCATTTTACACACCTGACTTGAGTGTTTCCGACATAGGTAAGGGACGTCTAGCACCTATGCGGCTGCTTGGCCTGATTTTTACAACCCCGTAGACAAATACCCTGATTTCTACAACCCAGAAAAATATACAAATAATTTATTATTCCATCAATCTATTTCATATATTTACATACTAAATTTAAGATTGAATATAATTTTATTATTATTCATAAATATTTTTAATAAAACTCACTCCATGTGCATCGCACAGGTGGTATACTAGTTTTTTTTTAAAATAAACATTTTTTTAAAAAACATTTTGAATATTATTCTACTTTCCAAATAACACTAGATATATATGTAGTAATTCACCAAAGAGGATAAAAAAAATAAATGAACATAATGAGGGATCACAACATACCCTGCAAGCTGGATATATACCATCAAATTTAATTAGATCGTCTCAAAATATGAAAATTATAAATCAAGGGATTCAAAATAAAACTCATCGATCATGTACCAAGGGAAATAATGCTACAACTTTGCTGCCATAATCGTCGCCTTAATATAAAATATCGGATTAAACAAAATAACATTTTAAAATCTCTTTATATTAATTAAGTTTATGGTAAAGCAAGTAACATGATATAAGAAAATGAGATATGAGGGGATATATCATCTTTTTTTTTTGTGCTTATAACAATATTAGAACATATGTAGATACAAAACTTCAACACAAACAAACATTGTTAGGAAAAATGTTGATAAAATGAAACACGTATTTTAATATCACATAAATATGTTTTTTAATTTTAATATTTTCTTTCCAACGGAGTACGGAGAAGGCCACAATCTATATATAATATTGTTGTAGGTGAATCATCTTCTCTAGATCTACCTACACAATACTAAAAAAACACAAGAAAATTCAAAAGAGCTATTGGGACTAAAAAGACCAATTTTAGTATTTAGGGTTAATTACTAAAAAATTCACAACTTTTGAACGAATTTACAATTTAAACATCACTTTTAAAACGTTGCAATAATAATCCAATATTTTGATTTGTAGCAAAATAGACATGTAAAAAAAGTTCAACCACTAGAAAATTGACGTTGCACAGTAAGAACTCTCTTATTTAACACTCCAATCCTGAATTAATATGAATACGTCAAAAAATATTGTTACATCCCAAATCTGATCATCAGAAAAAAAAAATTAAGGATGTTGAATTTGCTACAAATCGAAAAGTTAGGTTATTATCGCAACATTTTAAAAGTGGTGTTTAAATTATAAATTCGATCAAAGGTCATGATTTTTTTGGCAATTAACCCTAGTATTTACAACCCGTAACTTTTATCGGAACCTCATCTCCATTGTACTCTCATGCATAAATTAAGAGCACCCCAAATACAAAATTTCAAACATAAAAGAACAAAAATTTAGAGAAGACACACTTTTAAACCTTGATAAATAAAGTGCTATGTTTTACAAATTCATTAATAGCCTTTAATGGTGGTATTAATGTTTATACAAATAGAATTATATACACCAATACGTATATGGTGTGAAGAAAGTGGTGAAGATACATGCATACACATATTCAGAACTATTAATGGTGGAACTATTAAAAGTGGGATATCTTACATCTAGGATGAGATATGCACAAAATAAATAAATAGAGAAAGAAAAAGGCTAGTGAAATAAAACAAATGAAATGAAATGCTCAAACTAAATAGCTAGATAGAGGTTTGTATGATTCTTGTAAGAATAAATTCATATTAGTAAACACAATTTTTATGAAATGCAATTTGGGTTTAGTTTAATTATCATCTTCTCTCAGTAAGCAGCGTTCCTTTGCAAATTTTCCTCTCCGCACATCAAATTTCTGTAGCAACGGCTACCAAGACAACATGACCCCCGTTCTTCCTTCATTACAGCAACCGCCGACGAATTGATCGACCCCTCTAGTAATTTTGTGGTAGTTTTCTATCCCCTGTTTTTGTTCCTCTGTTCTCGTCATTAACATCTACTCTTGCCTCCTAGATATGCATGATGCTTTTTGAGAACCTTCAACGAATTTAGCACGAACCATGTCACTTATAAGGCAATCAAATGAAAATGAATGAGGTAGAATTAGAGACAACATATGGGATTCATCGATTATCTGTTGTAAGTGTGATAGGGGAGGACAAATTAAGTTGATTTGACTCATACTATAGGGAGGATAAAGAGAACGCACACCTTTATTTAAGGCAGAATTCTGAAAACATAAACTAAATTATTAGAGAGTTTAGAAGAGAGATGGAAAACTAAATATGATTGAAATGATAAATTGTAAGGTTACAAAGCAGCGAATAAATTTCTTAAAGGAATGAAACCGTTTCACATTTAATTGAATGTGAATTGATGCACCCATTCACTAATCAATCTCATCCAATTTGCGGAGAGAAGCGCCGCTTCAAACATTCACTTGAATAATAATAATTATTTTTTTAGAAATTGTAATTAAATGTGATTTGTCAATATTGTCCCTACTATTCTATTTTTATATAATATATAGATATAGACTAGTTATCCCGTACAACTGATGCAACTTTTTAAAAAATATATATAATGGTAATTAAAGTGTTTCTTGGGCTCAAAGTCTCCGTTTCGGACGTTAAAAAATATTCTAAAAAATTGAGAACTAAAAAAAAAACAAGGTGCTACAAAACACAATCAATGATCAGGAGATCATATTTGTGAATCTAGAACCTCGAAAATCATAATTTTGATTTTTCTTTTTATTTTTTATTTATTTTTATATTAATATTCAACAAAAATTTCATTATTAATTATCTATTAAATATAGTAAGAAATTATTTAAAAAATAAAAAGAAATCAAAATACATGATTTTTGAGGTCCTAAATTGGCAATTATCATCTTTCAGGATATGAATTGATAGTTTTCATTTTTTGAGTCCTAAATTGATAGATTAACTAACTTTAAGGTCTTAAATTAACGATTCTCCTAAAAACCAGTACTCACTCTGTACCATAATTGTAATCCAATCTATATATGGAGTTGAATTAGGTGTGAGCAAGGTTGGTGGGATTAATTGAACTGGGCACCTTCGAACCCTAATTATACTATTCTACAACTATGTTATGAAAAATAAATTCAAAATATTGAAATAAAATGGTTAATTTGTCAAAAAAAAACATCATTTTTGAAAGAATTTACAGTTTAAACAAGATTTTTTAAAACATTGCAATGATAAGGCAAACTTTTCATTATAGCAAATTCGATAATCCTAATTTTATTTGGTGTCAAATATGGTGGGGTGGGGGGGGGATTGTTCAACATCAATTTTCCAGATGTTGAAAAAATTTGACAGTGTTTATTTTGCTATAAATCAAAATATTCGGTTATTATGACAACATTTTAAAAATTATGATTAAATTAGAAATACAATAAAAAATAATAACTTTTTTTTACGATTAACCAAAAAAAAATCAAAATGAAGGATTTTTTCATAATAGAAATGAAGATTAAATATTTTTTTACTCAGAGAGTATGATCATATAAAACACAACGATATGTTTAGAATTAGATAACAAAGTGCTCCAATAATTCGTATTATTCCTCTTGTCACAACTTTCAGCATCGCCGCAATGGCGCAATCTAGTACCATCAACGTGACCTCAATGTTGGCTAAACCTTTAAAAATTAAATTTCAAAGGTTACCAACTCATTGCCTCAATCAAATAATAAAAATGTTAATGTTTTTTTTTCCAATTCCTTACACATTATGAAATCAGTTAATGTTAGTGCATGCTGCTTTCCACAAGAAATGACGAATTCTATGTTGAGCCAAATATGTCATAGTTGCTTTCAGATATGTGAAGAGTTAGGTTAGATAACATTCTACCTTGTACTACCTATCTGATACTTTACTTTTTTTGGAAGATAAATTTTTTAAGCACTTTTTTTTGGATAATTTTATTATCAAATAAATTTATAGTTTTGATTTTTAGGAGATGATAGGAATAAAAAAAAATTAAATGAACTTTAGATTTGAAATTTTGGTATGAATGGAATGATAATTTTTATGAGTGATATGTTTACAGAATGAAGAACGGAAAATATTAATTTTATTTTTATCTTATAAAATGAATATTTTTTGTGTTTTCAATTTTTTTTCTAGTTGAGTAAAGTGAAATAGCTAATATTATCAATTTGTTGTAATTTTTTTCTTACATTTATAAATTGTAATTTTCGTTTTTAGTATGTGATTTTTTTTCTAATTTTTTTAAGCCAATTATAATTTCAGTACCAATTTTTTCAATTTTTTTGAAAATCTAACATTTAATCAATTTTATGGTTCAGAAATCATACGTAATTGATTGTATTTTAATATTTCTTTATTGGAAGGATTTGTCTAGGTGTGGATGGAAAAATAGAAATATTAACATACAATCAACTATGCATGATTTTCTAGCCATAAATTTGCATAAATGTTAGATTTGCAAAATAAAAATGGAAAAGTGGGTACTGTTTTATTAATTTTGAAAAAGTTAATCATTTTTAAAAAAATACCCAAAATATAGGTATCAATAAAATTTACTCATATTACTTTTGATACTATCAATTTGAGTCATTTAGCATCATCCTTGTACACAAAACGAAAAAAAAGGTCACTTTAATTTTAGGAAAGTGTGTTTAGGTATATTTAATAAGAATATATAATCTTCATTTCGCAAAAAAAAAAAACAAAAAAGGAATATATAGTCTTCATAAATTTTTTTAATACTTAAGAGCATGTTTTTTTGACTATTTATTAAATGTGGGATGTTTGACTTTTGGGAAAAACACGTGAAGTTATGAATTTTTACCAAATTATGAACATGGCCACAAATTAAGCATATGGAATTTTATGTTACATTCTATATATTACACTCTGTGTTACATTACAAATTATAAGTTGTTTTTCTTATAATTTTTTCAATTTTATTTTTTTATGATTTTATTATTTTCTTTAGGGTTCGTAACATCCAATTAGAGTTTATAATTATTTTTTAATATTTAATTTTTGATTTTTAATTAATAATTCAATATTATGGTTTATTTTTTGAAAATTATGTTTTATAATTTTTTTAATTCATTTACTTTTTATTGATAAATGTTGACTATGATTATTTTTTTTATAATTAATTTTTATTTTATAATAAATATTATTAAAATGATAAATTTAATAATGAAATACGGAGTGAAATACAGAAAGTGTAATAGGAAATTTCAACTCCTAACTAAATCTATCATCATCGCTATAAGTTTGTTGGATTTATTTATTTTTTTAAAATTCCGAATATTCATCCATGGTTTTTAGATGGTTTTAAGCATGATGCACTTCTTCTCCATGCATAATCGATCAAACATCCAAAGTGATGTTGGATAAAATAAATTTGGGAACATTCGACTACCATATACATAGAATTTCTACGTCATTTATGATCTTATGTATATATCGTAGTGCTTACATAGTGGCTGAATGTTTAACTAAATTTGCCGCTTCTAGCTATATATATCTGAATAAGTCAAGGATTTTCCGAACCTTTTTTTTTTTTGTGACAATCATAATTCACAACTGCTACTTTATGATGCGCATTTGGTAAATCTCATTTAGGTGTGATAGTAGTTGCAAATTGCACAAAAAAGGTAAACCACATTTGAAAAAATTGTGACAATAAGTTCACACCTATCAGGGTTGGTGGGATTTAGATTTGGAACATTCAATTTCAAACTATATTACTAGGCCATCCCCGGGACACAGTATCATAATTTTTTCTTTATATAAAAAATAGATTTAAAATATTGAAAATAAAAGGGTTAATACGCCAAAAAAAATCACAACTTTTGAACGAATTTGCAGTTTAAACGTGATTTTTAAAACAGTACAATAAAATTCCAAATTTTTTGTTATATCAAATTAAACAACCATAAAGATTTTTTCATCTATCGAAATTGTTATCTACATATATTTTTCACATGTACAGATTAATTAAATTTTAGGCCTGTTTCAACATCTGTTAATCAGACGTAGAAATTTTTTGATAATGAGTATTTTGCTACAAATCAAAATTTGAATTTATTATAAAAGTATTTTAAAAATCGTGTTTAAATTATAAATTCGTTCAAAAGTAATAACTAGTCTTACAATTAAACAAAAAAAAAAAATCAAAATGAACGATTTTTCAGACTAGATTGATATTTTTAATAAAATGGGTCATAAGTTGACATTACTTTTTCTTAAAGATTCCGATTTCTTTCTGGTTCTAGCTAGGTCATAAGACTCCTAAATAAAATATTAATTAAAAATTTGAATATTTTGAAAAAATAAATGTACTACTTCAACAATGAAAAACCTAAAGAATCTAGTGTCACATTGAAGGACATCCTATTAGAAATTAAGAAAGCAAAAAATAAAAATAGATATCACGTACCTTAATTAGGATTCTAATTAAGGAACTGCCCGTGTAAATATTCAAGAAAAAGAAGAAAAGATTGTTGCACATGCCAATGATACCGAGTGTGTGTTTGTAAGACCATAATATAATCAATTTTACAATTTAGAATATTACATATAAAAGAAATAATCAAAATGAGCAAACTTAATTATTTGTGATTCTTCAACAACAAATGCGCGCTTTTAAAAGTCTTCTGGTGGAGGAGCATGATGGTGATGATGAGGAGGAGGAACATGGTGGTGTCCACCGTGGCTATGAGGTGGAGGAGCATGATGGCGGTGGCGATGGTCGTGGTGGTGTGGAGGATGAGCGTGGTGGCCGCGGTGATGGTGGTGCTTCATTAAATCAATACTCCACAGCAATTCTTCATCTTCTGCAACTTGACTATCATTTTCATTTGTATTGAAATTCAACATTGATGCATCTTGTTCTAAATTACGAGCTAAAGATGGAGTGACAAAAATAACAAAAATTCCAATGAGCAATAGGAGAGAGTATGTAGGAGACATTTTCTTGTGATTTTGTGATGAGAGAAACTGAATAAGACCTATGCCATTTTATAGTGGATGTGGATGCTTCGACATTTAAGTTTGTTGGTCAAAAATATCTAATTAATGTGATGGCATTACTTTTTTTTTTTAATTTGGGGAATTTAATATTGACTTATTTTCTTAAGTTGTCTCTATTTATTTATGACTTCCAGATATATTTTTTTGAGAGAATATTAATTATTTCGAGATTTGCGCATGAATGATAATTGAGAAAATTAATCAATATATACAAAGATTAATATATGCGAAGATTAATAAACGCTCCACAACATCTCCTTATCTTCTACAACTTTATCATTTACAAAAAGGACCAAAAGCAATAAGAGATCGATAGTATATACGAGATATTTTTGTTTTGATTAAGCGATTTTGTGATGAGATAAATTGAATAAGGCCTATATGTCGTCATTTATAGTGGATATAGATGCTGGAACATATATTTAAGTTTGTTGGTCAACATTATAGGTTGTGTATCTAGTGCATGTTATGGGAAATTTGAAGTTTGGGAAATATGTTGGTCAACAATATCTAATTAATGTCATGGTATTACTTTTTTTTTTTTTTAATTTGGGATATTTAATATTAACTTATTTAATTTCTTAAGTTGTCTAATAGTAATTATTTTCAGATCTGAGCGTGGATGATAATTTGGTAAATTAATATACGAAAATGTTTATGATTTCCATCTAATTTATGTATGTCGTCGCCTTCTTTCTTTGAATTTATTTGACTTATTCAAAAAAATATGAAAAGAGTTTTACGCAATTCAATTCACTACAAATCCAGATTGAATCCTCCAGTCCAAAGCTTTCTGTATCAACCGTGTGACAACTTCAAAATTACGTAATTTTAATTATGATTTTCATAAAAATAGAATTTATTATATTATAATTATCATAATTAATATTTATTACTAAAAAATTGAAATTGTAAAAAATTATACATTCTAAGTTTGAATAATCAACCCTAAAAGTTAATTGTATTAACTAAAAAATAAAAATTAAATGCTTAAAAATAATTATAAACCCTAATTGAGTAGAATAAATCTTAAATAATAATATAAAATTATACTAAAGCAAAAGAAATTAAAATTGAAGAAAAATAAAAAAAACTAATAATTTTTTAATTTTGGTACACAGTTGGCACACCGAACTTGGAATTAGAGATGATCTCATGTATTGCTCCAAATCAATAGTCTTATTACTAGCTCATTTCGTTTTTTTTTTTACCCAATAGTCAACCTCTCGCCGCATAAGCAAAAAATTCATATGATTTCAAATTCGTAAAGACGTGTGCACTTTGAAAGTCAATCTCTAGCTGATATACTTGTAAGACATATTAATGTTTTTTTTAGGGTAAGACATATTAATGTTAGGACAAATGCTAAATGACACAAATTGTTACGGTATAAATGTAGAATTTCATAGAATTTTAATGTAAAATAACGTTATCATCCTTCATGCAATTTAAATTAAAATTTATTCCTCATTTTCTATGTAATTTCCCAATATTTAATTTGAATACATGAATAATCACTGATGCATAATAATAATAATAATAATAATAATAATAATAATTTAATAATAATAATAATAATAATAATAATATTATTATTATTATTATTATTATTATTATTATTTCACATAAATATTTTACTAAGAAATACACAAAATTAAATATGCTTGAAATTGTAACAAATGCCGGATTAGTCAAGATTATATATTATTAAATATATGAATATTTTCTTATATGTTATCTTCATTTGATTTTCTCATACTATACAATCAACAATTTTTTAAATGTGTTTTTTAAAATATTTAAATTAAATAATCATAAATTAATTAAACTTTTGATTAATTAAAGAATTAAACTTCAACGTTTGATTGTCTTCCAAGAAATATTTTTGTCTATAATAATGAATTGAACTCACCGGTCATCTTCTAAGAGCCGTTTTTTATTAATAAAATAATCATAAATTGGCCTAATGAGTAGAAGGATTATAGTTCGATTAACATAAATTAATGAAGAAAGAGGAATTTTAAATTTTGATTTCTGTTTAAATAAATAGTCTAATAAGGATGATTCAGTCATTTAACATTATTTTTTTTATTATTGTGCTGGTACAATTTGTGCTACATAGAATTATCCTTAATGTTATATCGTATCTAATCCTCAATAATATTTATCCGAAAAAACTTGGGAAGAAAGACTAAAATAAAATAAATGATCCCTATCTCTTTTCCCTTCATATCATACTTACAAATTTAATTACAATTTATAACATGCTCTTACTAAACTTAAATTCATGTTTACTTTACAAGATAAATATCAAATATGTAGCCCATCGACTATTTCACGAAGCTCACAATCCCCTCCTTTTCGATCTAAATTTCCAGATACATATTGCCCCATCTATATATGGATTTATGAATTAGGTGTGAGCAAGGTTGGTGGGATTAATTGAACTCGGCACCTTCGATCCCTAACTATACTATTCTACCACTACGTCATGAAAAATAAATTCAAAATATTAAAATAAAAGGGTTAATTTGAAAAAAAAAAATCATCATTTTTGAACGAATTTACAGTTTAAACAAGATTTTTTAAAACATTACAATAATAATGCAAACTTTTTACTATTCGATAATCCTAAATTTTTTTAGGTGTCGAATTGGGGGGGGGGGGGGGGGGCTTTGTTCAACATCAATTTTCCAAATGTTAAAAAAATTTCACAGTGTTTATTTTGCTATAAATCAAAATATTCGGTTATTATGACAACATTTTAAAAATCATGTTTAAATTACAAATTTAGTCAAAAATAATAACTTTTTTTACGATTAACGAAAAAAAAAATCAAAATGAAGGATTTTTCATACTAGATTTATATTTTTAATAAACTGGGTCATAAATTGACAATTTTTATTTCTTTAGATACCAGTTTCTTTCTGGTTCTAGTTGAGAGGACTCTTAAAAAATTATCAATTAATATTGAAAGCTAAAGAATCTAGTCACATTGAAGGAGATCCTATTAGAAATTAAGAAAATTTAGGGGATAGAAATAGAGATCACATTAGGATTCTAATGGAATTGTGCGAATATTAAGAAAAAGAAGAAACGATTGCTAGACATGCCACGCCAATATACTGAGTATTTGTTAATTTGTAATAATATAATCCATTTCACAATATATTTAGAATATTACATAATAATATTAATCAAAATGATCAGCAAATTAAAGTTCTTAATTGTTTATGTTTCTTCAACTACTAATATATACATTTTCAAAAGTCTTCTGGTGGAGGAGCATGATGGTGATGATGAGGAGGAGGAGCATGATGGTGTCCACCGTGGCTGTGAGGCGGAGGAGCATGACGGCCGTGGTGGTGGTCATGGTGGTGTGGTGGATGAGCGTGGTGGCCACGGTGGTTGATTGAATCAATGCTCCACAACAACTCCTCATCTTCTAACACTTGATGATTTTCATTTTCCAGTAGTGTTGTATCTTCTTCTAAATTACGAGTTAGAGATGGAGTCACAAAAAGAGCCAAAAACCCAATGAGCAATAAAAGAGAGTATGTATGAGACATTTTCTTGCGTTTTCTGATAGTAGAGAGAGTGAATAAGGCATGTCATTTTATAGTGGATGTGAATGCTGCAACATTTAAAATTGTTGGTCAATAATATTGGTTGCAGATCCGCACATGAAATGATAAGTTAATTTTTATGATTTTCCATCTAGTTTATGTATTTGGCCTTCTTCTTTGAATTATTCAAAAATCGAATCCAAGACTTTTACGGAATTCAATTCACTCCAAACCTGTTGGCTTAATTACTTTAAAAAAAATCGCTGGAAAATAAAAACAGAGAAAGATTACTTCAAAAAATATTCACAATTAAAGTTATAAGGAAAATAATTGTTATACCATTGACTTGCTGTCAATTTTTTCCCCAATTAATGATTCTAATAATCGGGTTAATCTCAAAGTGATGAAACTTTATCAACCTCACATTTTGGGAAGCAAAATTAAATTTGGAATGATATGAAATTCATAAATATGCGTGCACTCTGAAAATCATGATATAGTAGCGTATAACTAGTAATTATGATATAGTCTCTTTTCTATTCGTACATAGATTAAAAATATTTATGAAAACAAGATATTAAAGTTAAACTTTCAATAATACTCTTATTTAATATTTATGACTTTCAAAATTTAAGTGGTTAGGTTTTTAATTTTCAAAAATTAATAAGGATTTATTTGTATATTACTATGAAAATTAATGCTACTTAGTAATGAGACTATATAAATTGGGTCATCCAAAATAGTAATAGAGGCTATATAATCCAGACGGAAGGAGTAATATTATTCACAAAAATAAATGGAAGAGTAATATATAGTTAGACAAAAAAACTATCATTTTCGAATAATATGAATATATGATCACTTTTCTTTCCTACCAAATTCAAAGAACAATAAATAAATATTCAAAAAATACTATGAAACTTAGGGAATCATCGGAATAACAAAAAGAGTAGTAGTTGGACAAAAAACTATAATTTTCAAATAATATATAACATATTCATGTTTAATAAAATACTAAAATTATCTGTTTGTACATAGTTACATCTGACAAAAATACCACAAACATAGTTGGACTTTGCAAAAATTCTGAGTTTTTTTGTGAGCACGAATCCTAATTAATTAATAAAAACATTAGTGTATGGAGACCAAGGAAGCCCATCAGGCGACGGAAGAGCAATGGTGCACCGTGCACCGTGAGCACTAAACTATGATTAACATCCCACATCGAATATTTAGAAAAGATATTATAAGTAGGCCTGCCAAGCTTATCTGACAGACTATTTATATTTTTAATTTTTAAAAAAGTATTGATTATGATAAATAAGATACTCATCCGGACTCGACTCAGTTGGGACGGGCCTCCGCCACTGACTGATCTTTTATCTCTTTTTTTTTTGTTTAATTTGTAGGTTAATATATTAAAAAATTCAAGAATATATATGTGTGTGTAAAAATGTGTTAATCATATCATGATTAACAGGATGAAATATAGATGTTGACGTGAATAAAATATATATACATAATATTCAGGGCCGTCTTAAAAATTTGGTGGTCCCTGAGCTAAATTTAAAAATTGACCCTTGAAAGAATTGCTAAATTTTAATGCAAAATATTTTAAACTACATTTTCGATCAGCCTGCCATTAATCTAGACTTATTACTATTATCACAATTGATTATATATTAAACTAATAAACTTTGCTAATTTTCTCTTAGATATCATAATTAATAACTAAATAAAAATCTGAAGAAATCACTATAAAACCATCAAATTTCAACCGACAAGTTTCTCAGCAGGCTAAGATACAACAAAAAACAAAGAATAAACTAGCTTTAATCTCATAGCATCAGTCACAAAATTTCCCATTTTAGATTCCAGACAACTTTTTAAATATCAAATGGAGGAGAATTTCTTCCCTTTTTTTTTTCTTCTCTCAACTAAATCAAAATCTAAATTTCCGCATACACCTAAATATAAACACAGAACCTTGAAATGCAGAAGTGCTATTGTAAGAATTAAGAAACATCATTTTGCTTGGAGGGTTCCACACGACGTCGATTATTTGCAGAATGCACTTTTTTAATTCTTGTCATTTTCTGATTCCTGCGCTTTTTCTGCAAATTCAACTTACCCTTCATCCCCACACACCCTTTTGGCTTCGACCCACAAACGCCCATCTTCGACCCACTACTGCAGATCTAAGGAGAACTACAACAGCGGAAGAGATGAGAAATCAGAACTTGAGAGAAATATTTTCTTCCATGGAAAAGGGGAGAATAAATAAAATTATTGAGAGTTCAACAATAAAAAAAAGATGAAAATTTTCAAAATTAAAATGAAATTAATTTTTTTTCTCTTCTTATGAGATTGTCAATGGACTAATGGAGAGAGAGATTTTCGATGTTAATGGCGCCGCTCTGTGTAAACTGTAAAGGAAGAATTTATTATTTTCATATTTTAATTTATTAGGTATATTGTGTATAGTTTTTTTTGGACCCTCAAAAATTTTGGGCCTGATGCAATGGACCACCTTGCACTCTCTAATAACCGGGTCTGATAGTATCGCTAAATTTTTAAAGAGATGATAATAGGGTAATTCTAAATGCAGCCTTCATTTTTTTATTCATAACCCCCAAAATTAATTAAAATGAAAATATTATATTATTAGACATTTTTATCCTTATAACCTCCACCATTTTAAAAACCCTAATATAATAAATATCTAAATGTGTAGCCCCCATTCTTCGTAAATTAAAAACAAAATTGAAAGCAAACGAATCTTGAATTGAAGTTAATTACCCATGAAGTTGATGGATGGTTAAAGATTTTTCTGGCTTGTTCACAGTTTTCTTTTTCATTTTTACTCATTTCTCGACTACATGAAATGATTTTCGATCGAAAATATTTATTATATTGGTTTAAGGTTGAAATCCCAAAATTCATCATCTCCATCAAATGATCTGGATTGAAGAATCATGTTACTTTTAGGTTGAAATGAATTAAGATAAATTATAACTAAATAATAGATACTTCTCAGAGAAAAAAAGAAGAAGAAGATGAAGTTTAATTTAATTAAATGATGAGGAAAAAATAGTATAACAAGTTCTCCATATCAGAACCTCTTTAGATAAAATGGAACAACATATATGAATTATTTATCACTAGCAGGCGACATCCTTGGAACATATTTTTCTTTTGTTTTGAGACCTAGGTATCATCGTCAATTTTTTTCATAATCTGATCTTTTTCCCCTATGTTGGAGATTGGGGTTATGGGCTTTGTTTTGTTTTGTCATGAATTTTAAAATAGTGGGGGCTATTTGGACAAAAAAGTCAAATAAGTATTATTTATATTTTAATTAATTTTAAGGGGTTATGAAGAGAAAAATGGGAGTTGTGTTTAAAATTACTCATGATAATAATATATATTCTAGTACTATATCGGATAAAAGGTGCAAATTATCATAAAATTCGTTGGATTTTGTGGAAGATGTAGAATTACATAAGATCTAATATTTGTAAAAAATAAATAAGCAAAGCTTTTTCTTTGGTCCTTCACAATCTTTAAAAGCCTTGCGGTGGAGGAGCATGATGATGATGGTGATGGTGATGGTGAGGAGGATAAGCATGGTGGTGGCAGTTTCTTTGGCAGAGAAAATTTCGATTTTGGTCCCATAGGACATGGCCTAGTCCGATTTTGGTTCCAATCTTATCACATTTGGTCCTATTTCAGAAATTGTTATTAAATCTGGTCCCATAAGACTTGGATTATCAATTTTGATCTCACAATTTAGACGGAAAAAAAATGGGGTAACAGCCGTCAGTTTTGGGACCAAAATAGATACTATGGGACCAAAAGTGAAATTTTTAGCGAAATAAAAATCCTAAAATGCAATCAGCTATGAACGATTTTTGAGCCGAAAATTTGATCAAATGTTAAATTTATAAATAGGGGTACTTTTTATTAATTTTTTTTTAAAATTGAGTTATTTAAAAAAACACTACAATAAAAACACGATTTAACGAGTGATTAAGATTAAGATATTTAATGACGGATTTTTTTTGTC
Source organism: Perilla frutescens (assembly GCA_026008535.1). Lineage (NCBI taxonomy): Eukaryota > Viridiplantae > Streptophyta > Magnoliopsida > Lamiales > Lamiaceae > Perilla > Perilla frutescens. The sequence goes on from BRKX01000013.1 coordinate 5,466,631, forward strand.
TCAAACTTAACAAAGAACACATGTCATATTTTAATTTTAATTTTTTATTTTTTTATGTTAACGACGCAATAACGACAGATTTTTCTAATATTTTTCATTATTATATTATATATATATATATATTATTTTTCAATTACTAATTAATTACAAATATAAATTTTTTAATATTTTTATTTATTTTACATGGTAATTTCTAATTTTTTTAATGTTATTAATTTTTTAATTACTATATAATTACGAATTTCAAATTATTTTTTTTCATATTATTGATTTTTTTATTTATTTTACACTTTACAATTTATTTCATTTTTTAATTTTTTAATAATATATAATATTTTTTAATATTATATATTTTTTAATTACTAATTAATTACGATTAGAAATTTTTTTATATTTTTATTTATTTTACTTTATAATTTTTAAATTTTTTAATATTATTAGTTTTTTAATTACTAATTAATTATGAATTTGAAATTAATCTGTTTAATATTATTAATGTTTTATTTATTTTATATTTTTAATATTATATATATATATATATATTATTTTTCAATTACTTATTAATTATGAGTATAAATTTTTATTATATTTTTATTAGTTTTACTTTACGATTTTTAAAATTTATATTACTTTATATATTTTTTTATTATTTTATATTATTTTTTAATATTTTGGACTTGGCTTGACGCGCTTCTATCGCTAAAATGTGAATTTTTTGTAGTGAAAGTTCAAAATGTAGGTATGCAAGTATAATTTTTCCTTGATTTTTTACTTTACATTTTACAAGAATTTAATTATTAAATAATCAACCATAATAATGAATTATTAGTTGAAAATTAAAATTAAATATTAAAAATAATTATAAACTCTAATTAGATATAATGTACGCTCATAAATAATATTGTAAAATTAAACTAAATAAAAAAATTCTCTGCCTTTAAGGGTGTAAACGAACCGAGTCGAATCGAGTATCTTCTTGATCGAACTCGAGCTCGATAGAAAATTAAACTAAATAAAAAAAATTGGCATTTAGTAGTTGTAATTTGATGATTTGGTAAGTAGATATATATAGATGCATGTTGGTGGGAAATTTGGATCCAAATCAAGTTAAATTTCCCTCCAAATCAGTTCAATTTTGCCTCCAACTGACTTGTAAAAAATTTTCTGGAATTTTTCTGTATGGGACCAAAATCGATACCAAAATGGGACCAAAATCGATAATTTTTTTAACGGAAACCGTGACGGCGGAATCAACATTGATAATTCAAGCGATTTTGGGACCAAATATGATAGGGTTGGAACCAAAATCGAACTAGGCCATGTCCTGTGGGACTAAAATCGAAACTTTCTTTTATTTAGCACTCTGTCGCGTGAGATGGAGGAGCATGGCCGAGGTGGTGGTCGTCATGGTTTGAATCAATACTCCACGACAAATCTCCATCTTCTATAAATTGACTATCATTTTATTAAATTTAATAGATGACTACCAAGAATTTTTTATTGAAAATTAATAAGAAATTATTTAAAAAATAAACAAGAATCAAAATACTTGATTAAAGAGGTGGATTGACAGTATCAACTTTCAATCAATGATGATATAAATTTTGATAGTTTTCATTTTTAAGACTTTGGATAGATAATTAATCTATATATATTTTGGACTCTAAATTGATAAAACTCATTTATTTTATTTATTTTTAACAAATAATTTTTATTTTATATTTTTGAGCAAATTTTTAAACATGCGATTTTCAAATCATTCTTTTATAAGTTCATAAATCATATATAACATTGCAAACTAAATATTCAAAATTCTAATAATCTTAAATTCGGAACGATGCAACCTTCAAAGTTCATTTAACGTAGGTCAAAGGGGTTCTCCATTTCTACAATCTTGGTTCTCTTCAATTCTTTTCTTCCTTTTCTTCCTTTTCTTCCTTTTTACTCGGCACCTAGATCGTGGCTAGACAGTCTGACTGATCGAAAAAAAACATTTCTGGCTTGATTAGGGGCCGTCTGGCGCTTGGGTTGCTAAACGGATTCATTTGGTCCAGATCAATAATTTCATTCAATTCCAATTCAAAAGGGAATTATTTTCTTCCATAGATTTTTTAGTCCAAAATTGGATTGAAATTGTTATGACTCACTTATTTTCCTCCATTTTTATGTCCAATTCCGAATGTTATTAATAACCCAAATACATAAGATAGCAATTGGACACAATTCAACTAAAAGTTTTAGTAATAGCGCTAAGTACATGTATAATAGATGTTTAATCGAGTGACAATCTCATGATGCCAATGAAATTTTATTAGAATTGGTTATACTAATGAAAATATTGATGAAATATACTATCGAATATTAAAATTACATTTTGTTCCTCATGCACATTTGAACATATATTATATTATGTAGTGGAAAAAATAACATTGCTTAATTTGACCCGATTAATATTAACTTTGATGTCGTATATTAATGATTTGTATCGATACTTTTTTTTTGTTAATCTATACGTATATTAAAGAAAAATCATGAGGGTAAATTTGTTATCAGTAAAACATAAATTTAAAAATATTATTCTGCTAAAAAATTATATTTACTATGCTGGGCCCAGCAGTCCGATATGTAAACATGAAGCCAGCTAACTATATTTCATTTTTGAACATTTTTTTTATGTTCTCTAGTTGAATGCATTTTAATTTTAATTATTATGTTATTATACTTCCTAAATTATTTGTATTGATTAGATGATATATTGATATATTTGATTCATGGGATAACTTTTTTTTAGGCGTTTCTATTTTAACTATTGTGTTATTTTACTTTTTAAATGATTTATATTGATTTGATGATAACTTTAAAGTTTTTCTTTTTTTTTTTAAAAAAAGAAAAATTGTGGATTCAACTCTTGAAAATAGAATCAACCTTGAGAAATATCTAATGGTATATGATTTTTTTTGTTTATTATTTTTTAGTTGAACGCATTTCAATTTTAGTTATTATATATATGTTGTGTTGATTATTTTTTAATTGAATACATTTCAATTTTAATTATTATATTAATATAACTTTTAAATGATTTGTATTGATTTGATTGTATCTTTTATTCTTGAAAAAACTTTTATATTTGGTGTTTTAATTTTAATTGTTATGTTATTATACTAAATGATTTTTATTATTGATTTGACGATAACTTTTAAAATTCTCTCTCTCTCTCTCTCTAAATGGTGGATTTATCTCTTAAAAATATAATAAATCCTTGAAATCTAATTGTATAAAATGGAGTGAATCATTGAACGGTCTAAACTCTTTTGATCTAGTGTATTTATGTGTTGTATTCGTGAATTTAGTAGTACTCAAAAAAATTACAATTAAAACACAAATTTGCATCTTTTTACAAAATAGATATCCAAATTTTTTCAAACAAATAGAAACTGGTGTGGCACATAGAAAATATTTTCCACATCATTGCAAAACGACATTTTTTTTTTGTGTCTAGATGAAGAACTAAAGGAAAAATAAATACAATTTTGAATTTTTGACTTTTCAATTTTTTGAGGTAAAAATGACCATGTTTTGTGATGAGGTAAAAACATGTTCCACCTAAGCACAACACAATGTTTTTCTTTTAGTTTTTCATTTGCTAGAAAAAATTTTGAAAGTGTCTATTTTACAAAAAAAAAAAATACAAGTTTGTGTTTAATTGCAAAAACCGTGTCAAAATCTATATAGATATAATTGTAACTAGCCTTTCTTTTTTTGATGTTGAGGGTAACCCGCAACCGCTACCGAAGTGTGTACTAAGTAAATCCCGTCCCTGTATAATAGCCTGCAAACTACATAGGAGTGATAAAACCTCGCTCATGTGCAATAGCCTAAACTACATAGGGGTGATAAAACCAGTAAACCACACTTGACAGGTCTGCAAATTACATAGGGGTGATAAAACCAGTAAACCACACTTGACAGGCCAGGTGTGACAGGCTCACACCTAGTAGTGTTGATGGGTGGGATTCGAACTTGAGATCTTTAACCTCAAGATAACACCACTCCACCATTAGGTCATCTCCAAGAGTATTGTAACTAACCCTTCTTATTATAATTATAACTAGTATATCATCTGTATGCACAGTGAATATTATTAAAAAATATTTAGGTATAATAATAAAATTATATTCAATCATTAATTTAGTATATAAGTATATGGATTATATCGTTGTGAATTTTTATTTTTATTTTGTCTATTTTACAATGGAGTAAGTGTCATTAACCTTTTCTGACTTCATAAAAGAAAAAATCATTGACTCATATACGTTGGATTATTATGATATTTATCTCTTTCTAAATGGATTATTATGTGGTATTACATGTGTTGATGTTTGGTGACCCGAATTTATTGGGTTGAGCCCGAGAGGCTCGCGGTGTGACAAACTTGAATTTTTTCGCAACGTAGTTGGAGCTTGAGGGATTGGACCTATATATATATATATAATATAATATATATATATATATATCCAGTTCATCTAGGGTTTTGGTTGATTGATTATTGAACGATCTCTGTATCCGTTTTTCGACCCATAGTGAAATTCTCCTCTGCCCGTGATTTTTTCCCGTCTTGGGTATTCCACGTAAATCTTTGTGTTGTTTTATTTCTTCATATTTGCTGCTTTTTGTCATAATTCTATAACAACGACATGTAACTTTATGAACTCAACTATGGAAAAACAAAATACCTTAGATAGTAATGAAAAATGATGTAAAAATTATATATTTTTATATAAAAAAGTCAAGTCTTTAAATATTTGAACTAATTAAAAGATTTTGGAGGTAGAAGATGAATTTTTAAGAAATTAAAAATAAATAACAAAACTGTACATTTTTAATTATCGTTGTTGCGACTGTGTATATTTTCATTTCATATCCCCAGTACAATTTTTTTTAAATCACTTATTGAAAATTTATATTTTTGTGTTATTTACAATTTATTTAATTTTCATGATCTTACACACAGACACATATATATCTAATATAATATAATATAATATAATATAACTTATAAATTTTCTATTATATATTTCTTCTGTAAATAAATGTTATGTTTTTTAATCTTTATCAAATCCAATAAAATAACATATATTATCTAATATCCATATTTTTAATTCTACTATATATACTATATCCTTTTTTATGTGCAGATTAGTTTTACATATTAAAAAATATAAAAACATAATATAATTTAAATATATTAATATCAATAGTATAAAATATAAATTCGTTGATTGCACGGGAGAAATAGTTGATTTCAAATAACAACTACGTACTGCTCTCTAGATACCCCTAACGCGCATGCTGTAATATTTACTTTTGTTTATTCTTGGTTATATTAATTGGGGGATCAATATCGAGTTTTTCTTTTGCCATGAGAGATTAACATTATTCAATTAAAAACAAGAAACTGAAATGGACAAAAAATCTTATACAGCTCGATCGGTGTTGAAAATGTGGGTTGAAAAGTTTGAGGGGAAAGGCAAATAAAAATATGAAATAATTAAGTATATTAATAAAATCACTGAGTCTCGATGTATTAGAAAGTCACAAAATAGTTTCCCGTTGCAGGCCAGCTCCCATTTCGAGACGGCATTCCGGTCCCTTCTCCAGAGGCTCCTCCTCCTACCTCAGACGGCTTCCCATGTTTGGATCGAGCTCGATGCAGCGGCTGTAGTCACAGTCATCACATCTGAAGCTCGGGGTTCGAGACAGCTTAGGGAAGTCTTCTCCAGACTTCGTCTTATCCTTCGAGACCGTCACATTCGAGTCACACACATACACAGAGAGGGCAATCACCCTGCAGATTTCCTTGCCAGACTCGGACATGAGGTGCAATGACTTCAGATTTTTGAGGCACAGACGGCCCCAGGCCCCTTTCTTCTTTGGCTAGGATGGACCAGTTGAGCGATCCTAACTTCAGGTTCCGACGTTGACTTATTATTATTTTTCCATGTTCTTATGTATTATGTTGTGGTAGTGTTGTATTTTGTTATGCTCCTGTTTAGGCCTAGCCTTGGAGTTGATAGCTTTAGTTTGGTCTTTAGCATTTTCCTCCCTGTTTCAGGTTTACTTTTCACGGGTTTGTTTTATTTTGGAGGGGGAGTCACTTTTGGGCTCCCACGGACGATGATGTAGTTCCACTATATTGCTATATACAGTTCCACCCGTTAGGGCGTTTCTTTAAAAAAAATGTCTCGGTGGAATGGTCTAGTAGTGGAGTTAGATTATTTAAAGATCAAAGGTCATGAGTTTGAATCTCCTTAATACCATCAGGTCGGGTGAATGAGTTAAAAAAAAAAAGAAAAAAGAAAAAAAAAGTCACAAAACATAATTTTTCATAGTTTCTATGACATGAAGGGGCACAAAGTAGTTGGGTTTGAAGATTGAAATTCGTAAATGCTTTGTTATCCTTAAATACATAGGGGTTGAATTCCACTTGGCTACAATTAATATTACTTGTGATATTCTTGATGTGAATCGCCAATTGACTTCATCCATATAAAGGCTAGCTAGGGCCGACAATTGTTCTTGTATCAATTACTAATGAAGTAACGCACGTTTCAAAACAATAGTTAAGTTTGTCTAAATTAAAGCCTATTAATGCTATATAATATAGCAAATTAATTTGATGAAGAGGAAAATTTAGTGCTGAAGTTAATTAACAAATAAAAAGAAGTAATATCCAAGGGCAAAAGTTATTGTTAATTTGGTGCCTCGATTTTATTTATTATTGTTATTTTATAGAATAGGAATATTGAAAGATGGGGAAGGCTTGGTATAAAAGGCATATCACAAAAATTTATCAAAATACTTTTCACGAATATGTAGAATACTTCTCAAATAGACAACTTAAGAAACTGAATTAATGTTCCTCCTTAAAAGGAATTCAATTCATATTAGATTCCCAATTTAAAATTTTACACCATAATATGAGATATAGAATGTATATTATTGACCAAAAAACTTCAATGCTCCATAGTAGGGCATATATCACTATAAAATGACAGACCCCATATTCAATTTTTCATAGCAACAAATTAGAAAAATAAAAGAAAAAAAAATGTCTCGCACATTCTCTCTCTTATTCATCTTGGGGTTGTTGGCTTTCATCGTGACTCCATCTGTTGCTCGGAAATTAGAAGACGATTCATCGTCGAGCTTTGATGTTTCTGAAAATGACCAAGTTGCAGAAGATGAGGAGTTGTTGTGGAGTATTGATTCATTAATCAAGCACCACCACCGCCACCACGCTCCGCCTCCTCACGGCCACCACATTCACCACCATCGCCATGGCCATCATGCTCTTCCTCCTCACAACCACGGCGGACATCACCGTGCTCATCCTCCTCACCATCATCACTATCATGCTCCACCACCGGAAGGCTTTTGAAAGAGTATTATTAGTTGTTGAAGGGAAAAAAAAAATAGCGTTGTGTTTTTTTAGTTCTTATGTAATTCTGCATTAAGTAATGCATTGTTTTTTCCAACAAATTAGTACTCAGTATTATCGATGTGATCATCTTTCTACACATGAAATTCTCTAGTCAAAAGTATTCGTTCTATTCGCGTCCTAACATTAAAATTACTAATTTTTCTTGTAGTTGTTTTTCAATTTTAAATGTTTTTGAGTTTAGTTTATTTTTACATTAGTATTTAAGGTTTATTTCACTCAATTAGGTTTTATAATTATTTTTAATATTTAATTTTTTATTTTTTTTGTTTAATATAATTGATTATCTGGGTTGATGATCTCAAAGTTTGAGAATATAATATTTTTAAAATTGCAATTCTTATCAATAAATTGAGCTCCACCTTAAGGCATACATGTTTTATTAATAAAGAGGAAATTGTCGAGTTATTGAATCAAAACTCCACGCACAACAACTTCTCATCTTCTACAAATTAAACTTGAATATCATTTTCATTTATATTTGAATCTGACTATGATGCCACTTTAGTCTTTCTTTTATCTTTGTTTGTGTTTAGTTAAAGTTTTTTGATAGATTTTGTAATAACGTAACTGATCGAGGACTAGTTTTAGAATATGTACGAAAGAAATTAAAACTAGTTAGCCTGCTACCAGGAAGGAACAGTCACGACCTTACTCGAACGGGATCTGTTCTATAGTAATGGTATCCTCTGACTTCTAAGGAAACAGGAAATCTTGCTGCCGCCCGGCCAGAGCGTGATTAACAGCATTGTGGCTCTACTCATTTGTGTTAAGATGAGATGTGATAATTAGAGAAGACATGTTGTGTGTTACTTAAATATATTATAGGTGACGACATTTATCGTCTTTAATAATATTATTTCTAAAGATTGTTTTTGTTGTAGTGTCTAGCTAGCCTACGGTTCAGTAATATTTATTTTTATTTATTCTTGGTTATATTAATTGGGGTTCAAGAGTTTGTTTTTTTCCCCATGAGAGATTAATATTATTAAATTAATAAAAAAATTAAGAAACTTAATTATTGAGAAAATACAATTTATTGAGAATTATATTAGTTTAAGATATAGTAGTAATTTAATTATATATGAACATCAAATTCCACATTTTATGACATATATTTTGATGCAATATATTTTGCTATTTCATTTCTTCTAATACATCACAAATTCCACTCCTCAATCTATAAAAAAAGGCTGAACATTTATAATGTTCGAACATTATGAAATCTTTTGATATTATATGTCATTCAATATTAATTAAATAATAAGATGCCAACACTATGAAATATTTCGGATTTTTGGTGATGTATTTCATACAGTTATTATTTATATCAAAACCAAAATCAATAACAATTACTATATGTTAGCAATTAATTTACGGAGCATTATCAAACACGTGGTTGGTATTATGAAATTATCAAATTGTTTATGAATTGAACTATGTTGAAAATATTCATTGACACGCTTACACAAAGTTACGGTATATTAGCAATTTTTTTTTTAATAGCTATATCATATACGCATATTTTAAAAAAAAATGTGGAATGAAGTTGACACATGCATGGTTTTGACGATTTTATTATTGATTTCTTAAATTCCATAATATAAACATATTGTTAACGTGAAGTATGAGTGATCCATAAATTTATGGGACGAAATCGTCTATTGCACTATTGGTGTGACATCTCCGTATTGCACTATTAAATTTATAATTTTATAATATTTTTTTGTAAAAATATAAATTAATTATAACATATTGAACCTTAATCAACATTTAGTAACAAAAAAAATGAATTAAAAAATTATAATTCTAACTATGAGAAAACCAATCATGTCACTACAAGAAAAAATGGATTTGGAGGCGTATAAAGATATCTGGATAAATAGCATATTGCAACATCCCACCTTTCTCCACATCAATTTTTAATGCCGTGCATTGAAGTGTTGGGGAAGATTTATTTAGCTATCACAACATTGGAAGGTGTCTAAATAGATATTAAAAAATCAAAAATTATTTATATAATACTACATTCACCTATGTTGGGAAAAGAAACCTAATACAACATTTTTTTATTGTCAAGATAAATACATTATTGTGACACTCGAAACTACTTGATTATGACATCTCGTTTTATATGAATTTCTGGTGTAGTGATAAATATAGATTAATATTTCTACCGACACTTTTTATTGTCTTTAATAGGCGGTGGAACATTTTAAAATGGCACATTCCAGAAATTAAATTTGCATTATTGATTATTATAAATTAATTTTGAAAATTAAAAATAATAGAAACATGTAAAAGTAAACAAAAGTATTCTATAAATGATTTAAACTTAAAAGTCAAAGTGTCTAACAATGGATCCAAGAAAGGGTAGAAACCAATTCTATTGTTATATGAGTACGTCAACATAATTAAATGAAAATTTACTAAGCACAAGATATACTAATTAACATTAAAAAATGTCTTCAAATGCGTAGGTATTGAAACATCCTCCATGGAAGAACTTGACGCTTCACTGACATCCAATAGGTGTCACCTAGATGCAAAGTATACATGAGTTCAATTTTGAAAAGATTTTTGTAACATTATTCAATTAAAATGTTACAATAATAATCTAACTTTTGATTCTAACAAATTCAACAATCCGAATAATTTTTTTCTTTTATCAAAATTATGATCTTACAATATTTTCCCACACACACATACACACACATATATAAAATTTTAGGAAGTTGAATATGGGGTTTTTTATCGTTTAACATTAGTTTTTCAGATGGAAAAATTTTGGCAATGTCTATCTTGCTATAAATCAAAATTCAGTTATTACGACAACATTTTAAAAATCATGTTTAAATTATAAATTCATTTAAACATAATAACTTTTTCTTTACAATATAATTAAAAAAAAAGTAATCAAAATGAATACAGACTAGATTGATATTTTTAATAAAATGGGTCATGAATTAACAATATTTTTTGTTTCAGATTCCAATTTCTTTCTGGCTCTAGGTCATAAGACTCTTAAATAAAATAATAATTAATAGTTTGAATATTTTGCAAATTAAAATAAATGTACTCCATCAGCAATGAAAGCTAAAGAATCTAGTGTCACATTGAAGGAGATCCGATTAAAAATTAAGAAAATTTAGAAAGCAAAAAAAAAAGGAGTAAAAAAAAATTGAGATCACCTTAGGATTCTAAGGGAACTGCCCGTTTAAATATTTAAGAAAGAGAGGAAAAGATTGTTGGGCATGCCACACTAATGGTACGGAATATTTGGTTTTAATAACATAATCAATTTCACAATTTAGAATATTACATAAGAACTAATCAAAATGATCAACAAATTAAAGCTCCTAATTATTTGTGTTTCTTCAACAAGTAATGCGTTTTCAAAAGTCTTCTGGTGGAGGAGCATTCTGGTGTCATTTTGGATAAATGCATACAAATTAATAAATTAATTAAATTACGTACCTAATACACTTATACAACCTTATGTGAATACATTAAATAAGTTAAATAATTTTAGACGGAAGTGTTTATTTGCATCATTTAAAATAGTGTAATATTAATCATTCAAAATTCAAGAATATATGTAAAAATGTGTAATCATGTTGACATGAATATAAAATATATACACATGACACTAAATTTTTAAAAGATGATAATAATATATATCCAAGAATATATCGGATAAAAGGTGTAAAATATCATAAATTCGTTCAATAATTTAATTATTTGTTGTAGTTTTGATTAATTGTAAAAGAGTACGTAGTACGTAAAATTGTATATAAAAGTATGTGTGTTCTGTCTAATGTTTGTCAAACTTGCAAGTGTACAAAAAATTATAATATAGGACGAAATGTGTATCATTTCCACAATTAGAGACGACTAATTGGGGATATTGTTAGGCGCATCATAAGATACTACTTCATGTGTCACAATAGAGATATTGTGACACTTGAAAGTGTCCCAATAGAAAGAATTTCCCGACTAATTGAAACCAATCACACATACCACGACATCAATCCTCGCTGCTATCTAGACGACATAAAAGTGATGAAGGTATATAAAAGCAATAAATGACCAGACTCATGTTTCTGTATTTGCTTTGTATTTAAAGTGTGTAAATTAAACTACAGGAAATTTTATGTCACCGTGGATGTAATGTGTCCACTATCATAATTGATCTAATGCGTGACAGATAAAAGTGTTACATTAAGTCTATTGTAACAACGAACACACTACATATGAGTTTGACATAGAATTTTCCGTAAAACTACACTATATGTATAACAAACTATATTCAATTTGACAAAAAAATGTACGCCAAAGATCGAGATGCCAGAATGAACACAAGATAAATATTGAGCGCTTGCAGGAGAGAGAGAGAGAGAGCTATCACTTGCACCGATTTCATAAATCAAATTCAAATTATCTTTTGTTTAATTTAATTAATTAATGTAATGAAAATCTGCCTACATTTTGTTCAATTAATTTAATTGTAAAAAAAAAATGTTTGTCAAGGCATGAATATATATCGTTTTCATCAGATGAAGTTTTAACACCATTAAACCTTCAAACTTTAAATTGATAGTTTTAGATTATTTAAAACTCGAATAAATTGAATCCATCTTTTAAAATCTAAATTGATAGTTAAACCATTTTTTGAGTTTTGAATTGATAAAACTCCGATCCTACAATACAATTCAAAGTCCAAACTAAGAATTACGGTTTCCTTTTTCTCCATGGATAGCTATGGTTTTAAAATATTTTTAAATCGAATATGTGGTTTAGTTAAGAAAAAGAAAATCCATAAATATTCTTTAAATTTATATAGTAAAACTAAATATTGAATTTCAATTTTTTTTAAGAAATTAAAATATTTTAGAACGTCATTTTCATTTCCTAGTAACATAATCAGAAACATATCTATAAATTTTCATACAACTGAGTATTAATAAGGTAACTAGTATTTCTCTTATTGCTCAATTTATTAGTTCTGTATGCAATTCTATTATCAACAAATACTCGATATTATTGTATCAACTAGTTTTAGAAATACTTAGTATTGTTTCACTCGGTCACCATATGATATTACTTTTTTATGTGTGATTAAAACGACCCTAATCAATTTGATAATAAGCGAGTTACACTCCAGCAATAAAAATTCGGCTAACTAAACTTGGTTGCAATTATAGAATTTTTACTTATTACTGCACTAATTTTGCTGTCATGATAGAAGTCGTATTAAGTTACTATAATTACAATTTGAAATTGTATTTTTGATAAATTTTTTATTACTTGAAAGCGGGGTTTTTAGATTATTTATTAACTATGGGGTGTTTGATTTTTTGGGAAAACACACGAAATTATATGAATTTTACCAAATTATAAACATTCACCATCCCCATAATTAAGTTTGTTGGATTTAAAGTTATAATTCCGAATATTCATCCATGCATGGTTTATAGATGGTTTTAAGCATGGTGCACTTCTTTTTCCATGCACAATCAAACATCCAAAGTAATGTTGGATAAAATAAATTTGCAAAAGTTCGACTACCAATATACATCTACATCACTTAAGAGCAGATGCCAAATCCATTAAAAAAAAAAAAGACGAGCAAGATTTAAAGATTGAATTTGATCATATGTATCATAATGCTTACTCAAACGGGATCTGTTCTATAGTAATCGTACCTCTGTATCCTTGACTTCTAAGGAGTTTGGAAGCCAATTTTGGTGGATGAATTCATGGCTGCCCGTCCAGAGCGTGATTAACAGCATTGTGGCTCGGAAATCGGCTAATTTGGGAAATTTAATATTCTTTGAACATTCTTTTTTCTATTCCATATTTGGTGTTTTTATTTTTAAATTAATCAATCATGATAATCACTTCTTAGAAAATTAAATACTAAAAATAATTATAAATTTTCATTGGGTGGAGTGAACCATGAACCCTAAAAAAATCATAAAATTAAACAAAAACATAATAAAATTAAAATTGATGAAAAAATGGAAGAAAAACTTATAAATTCTATAGTGGAACATAGGTTGGAACACCAAATGTGGAATAAAAAGTCTCATCCATTACCGAATTAATAACCATTTTTACAATGAACCAAAAAAAAAAAAAGAATCAAAAGGAACGATTTTTCAGACTAGATTGATATTTTTAATAAAATAGGTCATGAATTGACATGATTTTTTTTCTTTAAGATTCTAAATGTATTCCATCAACAATGAAAGCTAAGAATCTAGTGTCACATTGAAGGAGATCGTATAAGAAATTAAGAAAGCAAAATAAAAATAAGAATAGAGATCACCTTAATTAGGATTCTAAGGAACTGCCAATATAAATATTCAAGAAAAAGAAGAAAAGATTGTTAGACATGCCACACCATTGATACCGAATATGTGTTTGTAATACCATACTACAATCAATTTCATAATTTAGAATATTACATATATAAGAACTAATTAAAATGAGCAAAGCTCTTAATTATTTGTGTTTCTTCAACAGCTAATGCATTTTTAAAAGTCTTCTGGTGGAGGAGCATGATGGTGATGATGAGGAGGAGGAGCATGGTGGTGTCCGCCGTGGCTGTGAGGCGGAGGAGCATGATGGTGATGATGAGGAGGAGCATGGTGGTGTCCACCGTGGCTGTGAGGCGGAGGAGCATGACGGCCGTGGTGGTCGTCATGGTGGTGTGGAGGATGAGCGTGGTGGCCTCGGTGGTGGTGGTGCTTCATAGAATCAATACTCCATAATAATTCTTCATCTTCTACAATTTGACTATCATTTTCATTTGTATAGAGATTCAATAATGATGCATCTTCTTCTAAATTGCGAGCCAAAGATGGAGTCACTAAAATAACCAAAATTCCAATGAGCAATAGGAGAGAGTATGTAGGAGACATTTTCTTGTGATTTTGTGATGAGAGAAACTGAATAAGACCTATGCCATTTTATAGTGGATGTGGATGCTTCAACATTTAAGTTTGTTGGTCAAAAATATCTAATTAATGTGATTGCATTACCTTTTTTTTTAATTTGGGAAATTTAATATTGACTTATTTTCTTAAATTGTCTCTATTTAATTATTACTTCCAGATATTTTTTTAGTGTATTTTTTCCAGATTTACGCATGAACAATAATTAGGAAAATTAATTAATATATACAAATATTAATATATGCAAACATTAATTAATGCTCCACAATATCTCCTCATCATCTATAACTACATATGAGCCAAAAGTGGAGTCATAAAAAGGACCATAAGCAATAAGAGATAGATTAATATATGCAAACATTAATTAATGCTCCACAACATCTCCTCATCTTCTATAATTACGAGCCAAAAGTGGAGTCATAAAAAGGACCATACGCAATAAGAGATACTAGTATGTAGGAGATCTTTTTGTTTTTATTTAAGTGACTTTGTAATGAGATATATTGAATAAGGCCTATTTCGTCATTTATAGTGGATGCAAATGCTAGAACATATTTTTAAGTTTGTTGGTCAATAGTATAGTGTTATAGCGTTATGGGAAATTTGAAATTTGGGAAATATATTGGTCAACAATATCTAATTAATGTGATGGTATTACTTTTTTTTTTAATTTGGGATATTTAATATTAATTTATTTCATTTCTTAAGTTGTTTGTAATTATTTTCGGATCTGCGCGTGCATGATAATTTGGTAAATTAATATACGAAAATGTTTATGATTTCCATCTAACTTATGTATCTTGCCTTTTTTCTTTTAATTTATTTCACTTATTCAAAAAAATAAGAAAAGAGTTTTACGCAATTCATTCACTCCAAAACCGGATGAAATCCTTAGTCCAAAGTTTTGTATGTCAATTGTATACCACCATCAAACACTACACAAAGCTTTAACGATCGAATATTCCATCGTTAAATAGTGAATTTCCGTCGCTAGTACGACTTAGCAATGGACTTGATCCGTCGCTGATGCGCGGTCATTTCGCGTTCAAAATAAATTTATACTCATATGCCCAGAGCGGGCATAGCTAGCTATGAGTAAGGGTTGATCCTACAGAGAGCTGATGTGTAATACCCCGAAATATTTTAGAAGACTTTATTCAACTTATGTTACCCTCTGGTAAGTTAGAAAATAAGTTGGGTCCTTAAAGGACTCAAATAAAGGAAAATCGCAGCCTGGAAAATCTATTAAATCTAATTTGGTCAAAAATTGCCTTAAAAATATGTTATGATATTTTTCTCGGGTTGATAGAAAATGTTTCAAGAATCATGCCAACCTTTGAAATTTCAAATTTCGAGTTCAAATGAACTCTTAGCACAACTTTAAGTTGAAAAATAATAAATTTAATAGAAAAAGGCACATCCGTCATTATCCAATTTCTTTTTCAAAAGATTATCTTATTCGTAATTATCATTTTCTTTTTCCATCATTATCTTCTTTCTTTTATTCGTTATTATCCTATTTACTTTTCCTCTATAAATAGGAGTTTAAGGTTTCATTTTTCATTCATTTTCAAAATCGAAACGCCGAGCAGCTTCCAGAGAATGTACGACTCTAGTTTCCTATTTCAATTCTGAAATAGTCATTTTGAAGGTGTCAACGCGTAGATCACGAATACATGATTGAAATGATGACACGAAGGATGATCACGATGGAAAATCATCGTGACAGCCGCCAATTCCTCGGAGAAGGTACTTTCTCCGATTCTGGTCATTCGGACCGATGAATTTAGAAATTTCAAGTTCTAAATATGCTTATATTTCGATTATCTTTAATTCTACCGATTCCGATTTTTGATGTTGTGAGTTTTCGGTATTTTTCCCCGTTTTCATTTTATGTAAATCTCAGATCTACTTTTTCTGGATAGTCGTATTAGAAATCTTCTTTTTATAAATAGTCTTTGATCATTTGGATCTTGTAGTTAACCGGAATAGATTTTTGATTTCTCGTCGTTTGAAATCCGGATTCGAATATTATATTATAAATCTGCCCAGTTCGAATTTATGTTCTAGCCGTCCGATCTTTGATCTGATTACACAATTAAATTCCTTATTTTCTGCACTATCAAAAATTGTACTTTTGAGCAAACATTCAACGAGTATCGAACTCGATCGAGACCGATACATTTTCAGCTAAAATTTGTGGCGGGAATTTCCGCCAGCCAGCTTTTCGGCCGGTGTGGCCGGAATTAGCCTTTGATCCCTTCTGACCGATTGTGGTACCCGTCGAGATTGACGTGTGGCCGCAGACGGTGCTCCGTTTCGTGTTGAAATGAATTTAATATGATTTTTCGAAGTTAATGTCTCATTTTCAAAAATTGCATTTTAGTTAGAATTGCTTCAAAATGTTTGTTAGATTTGTCCTAGCAAAAATGTTCCTTCAGCATTTATTCCCTATGGTGGATTCTCTACTTAGCTATAGATTCCATTTTTGTCCAGGCGGATTTTTGAGTTTACCAAATTATTCAAATCGTGTATTTAAATTCGTATATTTTTCATGTGTCGTCTGAAAATTATGAAATTTTCACACTTGCATTGTTATATGTGAAGTATGTTATCAATTAAATTTGGTAATTTTCTGAAAGCCAGAAAGACTCGTAGATTAAATTTGATCAGAATCGAGTAAAATGGCAAGTGATCGACCTCCACCTTTTCCAAATGTTTTTAGACGGCTTTACTCGAAAATATTCGCTGAATTTAATTCCCTAAAGTGTTGAGTTGAGAATGAAATCCTAATGTTGCGCATTGTAGTCTGAAGCCGTTTTATTAGTTTAGAATATTCGTATTACATTTAGTCTAGCTTAGAAAAAAATCATTTATCTATCATAAGTTGAAGCTTACCTTATGTTATAGTTTCAAGGCCTAGCATGATACTAATAGGTAGTTTCTCCTTTGTAGGTCCGAACCCGAGACCCATATTTAATTAGGATTTGCAAGACACGTGTAAAGCTTCAGCTACTATTAGCTAACCAGGTGGGTTATACTACTATATCTTTACAAATTGTATCTTTCGAGTTATTAAGCTCTGCTTTGTTAAAATTGCATATGTGACTATCTGTGTTAAATATTTACATGCTACTGTATGTTGTCGGAGTCTCATAAACCAGCGCTGTGTCAATGTGAGTAGCTACAGTATGCATGCATTGTTTGTCCTGCCCTACTCCTTGTCGGTGAGACTAAAATGAAACACTTATTGGTTATACTCTTTGGGTATACTATGGCCATACTCAATGTTATGCGCTGGTGATGTAGTTTGGGTTGCGGGCAGTGACGGGTTATACTCTTAAGCGCTTCACGATAAAATGTTTTGGTGAACTTAGGTTGCTTCCAACTTTTAAACCTCCTAAGTTTCACTACCTGCATGAACACAGATAGATTACTTTAACAAAATGATTTGCATAACTTGAATTGTAAAACTTACCCACTGAGTGCATTAGTACTCAGCCCAAATCTTTTCAAACATTTTCAGGTCAGTAGGCTGGAGCGTGGAGGTGACGAGACTGAGATATGGGCTATTATGATTTTCATATTTTTCCGTTGTCTCTTTTTGTTAGTATTCTATTAAGAATTGAGCTTTCTTACTTATGATATTCTTTTGCTAAATGCTAAGAACTCTGATCTTAATATTTTGTTGATATGATTCTGCTTCTTTGATTCTGAACATTTGTTGACTTCCTAGTTAACATGTATCATATGCTTAGCTACATAATTATTCCAAGGGGAGGAAGCCCGTCTTTTGTTATGTCTATTTGATCATTCATTTTGGCCTATGGAAGGGCTTCATTTATTCAGCATATCGGTGTCTGTTTCTTTTGTCGACCTATGAATAGGTCTATTGATTGTTGATATCTGGTTATTTATTTCCGTTTGGCCTATGAAAGGGTTTATTGAATTGTTATAGCTTCCATTCTTCTCTTATAAGCCGTTATAAACGGGGATTCGCTCTAGTTACAGAGGTTATGCTGTCTAATTTTCCGGAAGGCATAACCTATCTTTGGCATACTTGGTTGTTAAATTTTATTCCAAACATTAATCCTTTTTAGATTACCACCCCGTCGTTAATTTAATTACCCCATTTCTTTCCCGCTTCTTAATTCCCACCCCCGTGGCGTCCATTTCCACGATCTTTCGGGATCGGGGCGCTACAAAGTGGTATCAGAGCCAGGTTTGCAACTCTGCAGACCTGCTGGGTCTTATTTTGTCTTTCATTGAAATTCCGTGTGATATCATATAAGCCCTCAGCTCGTCACTCACGCAACAGCTTAAAAGGTACACATGTTTTTATGCGGTTTTTAGTATTTAAAAGTTTACATTAACTGTTGAAATGTTATGTTTATCTAAAAATCAAAGATTAGGATTCGCCGTGTTGACGGGAATTCCTCGAAAGATTGATTATTATGCGGATAGCATACTCTGATTAACTGCGCTGATTGCGTACTCTGTTGCTATGGTGATAGCACACTGGTTTTGAAATAGGTCTGTGAGCATACTGGTTTCTGTCGAAAAACTATGTTGATTATATATATGTGTGAACTTGTTTATATATGCCTTGTGCATACTTGTGATGTTGGGAACGTGCGGAATGCATACTATAAACCTTGATAGCCGGAATGTGTTTATTATTTATACTCTTGAATGAGTACAAGAACTTGAAAGTGGGAGAATGTAAGATTAACTTAGCCTATAGTTGCTGAACTTAGGCTGAATTTGTAAACACTAATGAGATTGTTGAGAACATAGTTTGACTGAGGAAACGTTTCATTTTGATGACTGAACATAAACTTACGGTTCAGAATAACTGTCACATGTATATCACGATGAGCGGATTACGAGATTTTGTACGTATACCAAGAAAGAGATCGATTCGGTGTTTGAAGTTCATTGGGGGAATAACCTACTCTATGGGGGTCAACATTCGGTTAGAAGAAGTCTTTCAGATTGAGCTGTGTTAAAGCTAACCAAGAATTTGCGTTGTTACTCGGAAGGTGGACACGTTAAGCAATTAAATATTTTGAAAACAAAAACGTAAGTCAATGATCTATGTGGAGACTGTGAGTTTTTATGGGTAGATATGTTAGACGATGATGGCTGCTACAAACAAGGTTCAACATCAGAATTGTCACCTGAGTGAAATATTGAGGTAGACCGATAACCGCCTTTTATACCTCTCTGTGGAGATGAGATTAAATAGCTTTGACTACGAACCAGAAGTAAGGAAATGAGTAATCAATTTATAGGCCAGTTATCAGATTATGGATCTAATACACGTTCAAGAAATCCCTACGCAAGCTTTCAACTTATGAGTCATGTTTAACGATCCTGTCGCGATTACAGGGAATAAAGATTCATTCCTCCAAGAGAAAGCTCTTCACCTCAGTGGATGGCTAATCGAGGCCCTGACGTGTTTCATTCCCAAGATTTGTAGCTTGTTTTAGATCAATTTTTAGAATGAGAGTAAAGATGGTCGTCACGATTGCAGCCAAATTAATTTAAAGATATGTTTGCCGGTGTTCTACTCAGCTTCCAGGAGAAGTTAAGTCAAATTATTTTGAGTCTAAGAGGTATCATAGATCAAGTCATTTTCTCATATCCTTCCGATGGGTAGAAAATGATTCCCGAGATGTCGTTTTTCCAGCCAGTGCAAAGTCTAGCCGACTTGTGCTTTATCGTAACAACCTTGTAAAAAAAACAAGATGGGTGAAGCTCAAGAAAGAAAGAAGGAGAACCCGAAGAAGATCGTTAAGAAGATAGACCTAGTGTTCGATAGATTGAGAGTTTCATTATGATAGGAAGTTTTGATGAGTCTATTTATTCATTCTCGTGTCGATAGAATCGATTTATTCATTCTCTTTTGAAATCGATTTATTCTCTTATTAATTGAATCAATTTCCCTTCAACAGCTTCATATCATTTGAAATTCTCCATTTATACCACTTGAAATTCATTGATTATATCCTCTTGATTAATTTGAAATCTTTTGGATGATACTTCTTTGATCATCAAGAATCAGCTATGGCATTTACTTGTTAGGCTATGTTGACGCCTTTATGAAAATATTTCAGCAGGTTTTCAGCTCTTAAGCGTTGATTTTCTTTTGTTATTCTCATATATCTTTGTAAAATGTGAGAACCCTTCGAGTTATAAATCCTCTAAAAAGGTAATATTTTTGGTATAAATAACCTAGTATTACCTCTCTTCCAACTTTTGTTGATCAGATAAAGTTCTCACTCAGAGGTGTTTAATTTATTTTAACCTCACTCATAGAACTTAAGTGTGAGTCTTCAAATAGAAGAGAGAGCTTATAGAAGTATTCATTTAAGTATATTGTCAGGAGAGCGAATGATAGTATTCCATAATGACGAATGGAACCGAAACAGTATCAGTTAGTGTTCTCCAAAGTCGAAAGTACATTTCTAAAGTAATTTTTCAGTTCGTAACATTTAAGATGATCAATGGATGTCAACAAGCAAGTTTCCAGCTTACAGTTAAAGTCTAGACATACGATTCTTATTATGCATGCAAGCGAAGGTGATCACTAGCGGGAGCCAGACAGTCGGATTACCACTTTAAAAAAAAGAGAAGAGTATAATAAGGAAAATAAGACTAATTTGCATCGGAAATACGATTCAAGCACGCTTCAAGAAGACGTGAACGTCCAATCTCAACATTTTAAGGAAAGAGATAAAACACAGTTCGAACCTGATAGAATTTGTAATCCAACAGTCCAAGGGCATGCTCATTCGAATCATGGGGAGATTATATGAAGTCGGTGCATCGTGATAGCTCTCATAAAGGATAGAGAAAGATGGCGAACGTTTAGGCTTTCGGAAAGATAAATTTGCGTGGAAAAGAAGAGCGAGTATAAACTCTTCAAAGAAGTATTTGACCAAGAAGAAAGTGGAAAGAGGGATAAAGGTTGAGAATCAACCTAAAGAATAGGAGACCCATATCGGTTCTAGGCTGCAAGTACAAAAATTGAGGTTTTGAACCCTGAGGATGTACTTTGATACTTCTTCTCAAGATATGCAAATTTCGGGACGAAATTTATTTAAGGGGGGTAGAATGTAATACCCCGAAATATTTTAGAAGACTTTATTCAACTTATGTTACCCTCTGGTAAGTTAGAAAATAAGTTGGGTCCTTAAAGGACTCAAATAAAGGAAAATCGCAGCCTGGAAAATCTATTAAATCTAATTTGGTCAAAAATTGCCTTAAAAATATGTTATGATATTTTTCTCGGGTTGATAGAAAATGTTTCAAGAATCATGCCAACCTTTGAAATTTCAAATTTCGAGTTCAAATGAACTCTTGGCACAACTTTAAGTTGAAAAATAATAAATTTAATAGAAAAAGGCACATCCGTCATTATCCAATTTCTTTTTCAAAAGATTATCTTATTCGTAATTATCATTTTCTTTTTCCATCATTATCTTCTTTCTTTTATTCGTTATTATCCTATTTACTTTTCCACTATAAATAGGAGTTTAAGGTTTCATTTTTCATTCATTTTCAAAATCGAAACGCCGAGCAGCTTCCAGAGAATGTACGACTCTAGTTTCCTATTTCAATTCTGAAATAGTCATTTTGAAGGTGTCAACGTGTAGATCACGAATACATGATTGAAATGATGACACAAAGGATGATCACGATGGAAAATCATCGTGACAGCCGCCAATTCCTCGGAGAAGGTACTTTCTCCGATTCTGGTCATTCGGACCGATGAATTTAGAAATTTCAAGTTCTAAATATGCTTATATTTCGATTATCTTTAATTCTACCGATTCCGATTTTTGATGTTGTGAGTTTTCGGTATTTTTCCCCGTTTTCATTTTATGTAAATCTCAGATCTACTCTTTCTGGATAGTCGTATTAGAAATCTTCTTTTTATAAATAGTCTTTGATCATTTGGATCTTGTAGTTAACTGGAATAGATTTTTGATTTCTCGTCGTTTGAAATCCGGATTCGAATATTATATTATAAATCTGCCCAGTTCGAATTTATGTTCTAGCCGTCCGATCTTTGATCTGATTACACAATTAAATTCCTTATTTTCTGCACTATCAAAAATTGTACTTTTGAGCAAAAATTCAACGAGTATCGAACTCGATCGAGACCGATACATTTTCAGCTAAAATTTGTGGCGGGAATTTCCGCCAGCCAGCTTTTCGGCCGGTGTGGCCGGAATTAGCCTTTGATCCCTTCTGACCGATTGTGGTACCTGTCGAGATTGACGTGTGGCCGCAGACGGTGCTCCGTTTCGTGTTGAAATGAATTTAATATGATTTTTCGAAGTTAATGTCTCATTTTCAAAAATTGCATTTTAGTTAGAATTGCTTCAAAATGTTTGTTAGATTTGTCCTAGCAAAAAGGTTCCTTCAGCATTTATTCCCTATGGTGGATTCTCTACTTAGCTATAGATTCCATTTTTGTCCAGGCGGATTTTTGAGTTTACCCAATTATTCAAATCGTGTATTTAAATTCGTATATTTTTCATGTGTCGTCTGAAAATTATGAAATTTTCACACTTGCATTGTTATATGTGAAGTATGTTATCAATTAAATTTGGTAATTTTCTGAAAGCCAGAAAGACTCGTAGATTAAATTTGATCAGAATCGAGTAAAATGGCAAGTGATCGACCTCCACCTTTTCCAAATGTTTTTAGACGACTTTACTCGAAAATATTCGCTGAATTTAATTCCCTAAAGTGTTGAGTTGAGAATGAAATCATAATGTTGCGCATTGTAATCTAAAGCCGTTTTATTAGTTTAGAATATTCATATTACATTTAGTCTAGCTTAGAAAAAAATCATTTATCTATCATAAGTTGAAGCTTACCTTATGTTATAGTTTCAAGGCCTAGCATGATACTAATAGGTAGTTTCTCCTTTGTAGGTCCGAACCCGAGACCCATATTTAATTAGGATTTGCAAGACACGTGTAAAGCTTCAGCTACTATTAGCTAACCAGGTGGGTTATACTACTATATCTTTACAAATTGTATCTTTCGAGTTATTAAGCTCTGCTTTGTTAAAATTGCATATGTGACTATCTGTGTTAAATATTTACATGCTACTGTATGTTGTCGGAGTCTCATAAACCAGCGCTGTGTCAATGTGAGTAGCTACAGTATGCATGCATTGTTTGTCCTGCCCTACTCCTTGTCGGTGAGACTAAAATGAAACACTTATTGGTTATACTCTTTGGGTATACTATGGCCATACTCAACGTTATGCGCTGGTGATGTAGTTTGGGTTGCGGGCAGTGACGGGTTATACTCTTAAGCGCTTCACGATAAAATGTTTTGGTGAACTTAGGTTGCTTCCAACTTTTAAACCTCCTAAGTTTCACTACCTGCATGAACACAGATAGATTACTTTAACAAAATGATTTGCATAACTTGAATTGTAAAACTTGCCCACTGAGTGCATTAGTACTCAGCCCAAATCTTTTCAAACATTTTCAGGTCAGTAGGCTGGAGCGTGGAGGTGACGAGACTGAGATATGGGCTATTATGATTTTCATATTTTTCCGTTGTCTCTTTTTGTTAGTATTCTATTAAGAATTGAGCTTTCTTACTTATGATATTCTTTTGCTAAATGCTAAGAACTCTAATCTTAATATTTTGTTGATATGATTCTGCTTCTTTGATTCTGAACATTTGTTGACTTCCTAGTTAACATGTATCATATGCTTAGCTACATAATTATTCCAAGGGGAGGAAGCCCGTCTTTTGTTATGTCTATTTGATCATTCATTTTGGCCTATGGAAGGGCTTCATTTATTCAGCATATCGGTGTCTGTTTCTTTTGTCGACCTATAAATAGGTCTATTGATTGTTGATATCTGGTTATTTATTTCCGTTTGGCCTATGAAAGGGTTTATTGAATTGTTATAGCTTCTATTCTTCTCTTATAAGCCGTTATAAACGGGGATTCGCTCTAGTTACAGAGGTTATGCTGTCTAATTTTCCGGAAGGCATAACCTATCTTTGGCATACTTGGTTGTTAAATTTTATTCCAAACATTAATCCTTTTTAGATTACCACCCCGTCGTTAATTTAATTACCCCATTTCTTTCCCGCTTCTTAATTCCCACCCCCGTGGCGTCCATTTCCACGATCTTTCGGGATCGGGGCGCTACAAAGTGGTATCAGAGCCAGGTTTGCAACTCTGCAGACCTGCTGGGTCTTATTTCGTCTTTCATTGAAATTCTGTGTGATATCATATAAGCCCTCAGCTCGTCACTCACGCAACAGCTTAAAAGGTACGCATGTTTTTATGCGGTTTTTAGTATTTAAAAGTTTACATTAACTGTTGAAATGTTATGTTTATCTAAAAATCAAAGATTAGGATTCGCCGTGTTGACGGGAATTCCTCGAAATATTGATTATTATGCGGATAGCATACTCTGATTAACTGCGCTGATTGCGTACTCTGTTGCTATGGTGATAGCACACTGGTTTTGAAATATGTCTGTGAGCATACTGGTTTCTGTCGAAAAACTATGTTGATTATATATATATGTGTGAACTTGTTTATATATGCCTTGTGCATACTTGTGATGTTGGGAACGTGCGGAATGCATACTATAAACCTTGATAGCCGGAATGTGTTTATTATTTATACTCTTGAATGAGTACAAGAACTTGAAAGTGGGAGAATGTAAGATTAACTTAGCCTATAGTTGCTGAACTTAGGCTGAATTTGTAAACAATCATCAGAGGGCGGTGGCGGTGGGGAATGGTCGAATAGAGCATATATCTGGGCTCATTGGGCCTTCATCTGCGACTATATCTGCTGAATCTCGGACCTCAACTCGTCCTTGATCTCATACCTCACCTCATCCCGGATCTGGGCCCGCATCTCATCAACGTGCTAATTGAAGGCCTCCTCCGTAAATACGGGTTGAGAGACGGCTCTAGAATGAATACTGCTTATGTTACTATCACCATTATAGATGTGTGACCGAGATCAAGTGTCGAAGACGTGCTTCTTATTCATTCATTCTAGCACGTCTAGATAGAGGGCGTTCATATCCACCTTAGGCACCTAATCAGTGCCTAGAAGAGGCTGCCTCAACTCTGCAGCCTGTCGGTACACCCCCTCCTAAACACAACAATAAGTTAACATATATGAATTAATTAATTAAATAAATATACAATATTTGTTATACTGAAGATTATTTATAAATTAAATACTTACAACAAGGTGCTCACTCTTTTTATAAATTAAATACTTACAGCAAGACACCAACTTCCAAGCTATATCAGCTGGATCTATATACCTCTTCAATATCCGAGTCCTGGCCATCGACACCTCATGAGATGGCAGCAAAGTCCTACAAATAACAAAACATAATAAATTATCCAAATTTTTATAATTAAATACAATTAATTAAAAATAATATTACTAAATGTACCGGCCCCGTACAGTCAACATGGTGAGAACATCACGTCGTGCTATTGTCGCTGACTCATCAAACAACGATTGCTCACCTATGTGTAGGTCTCCTACAGAGACATTAATGCCTCCGTATGAAGACGATGATCACCGTCTTTAGTGCCAGATCAGCTGACACTACCCCTCCAGCTAAACAACCCACCTCTAGGAATATGCATCCATTCAAAAATGTTAGTTAAATTATAATTAATGTAATGCAAAAAAATAATGTAACACATAAATGCTCACGTAATGCACAACTAATCATCAATGTCATCGTCTATACTATTACTATCATCGTCTTTGTTAGTCAAGGTCTCGTTTTCTTCTTCTCCAATTTTTATGCCATCCTATTTGGATGAACTGATACAGAATCACCGATCTCTATATCATATAATTTTTGTGCTTCTGGATTAGGAGGCTCTTCCGGAATCTGGCGGTCTTCACTGGAATCCATGTTAAATTCTGAACCACCAACATTAAATACCATCGTACGATACATATTTGATTCAGTGTCCCGACCAAAATTTAAAGCCGTAGTCGCGGTCTCTGCTGTTTCCCTTTAATACCTTCAGATGTGATAATTTCTCACAAACCATACTTCCCAATGTGCAACCGAACCGTGTATTGATTTCAAAACGGTATATTATCACATCTACAACACTGATACTTAATTTTGTCTTTATCCATGAACGCAGGCCGACTAGAAACAAATTCGATGAAACTTTCAAGTCCATTTAGGAAATCCGAATTTAAACACTTAGTAACCCCATATCGCTTGTACATTCAATTACAATTTATGCGCATGATTGTATGAGAAGCTGGTCGAAAAATTTATCTAATTAAATGGTTCCAAAATTTATCGAAAAAATTAAATAATTTATTCAAAATTTCGACAGCACCTATGTAAAAATCTCAGTCTCAAATTTTTGACTCTACACTAATTGATCTATATTCAACTACTTAGTAATTAATCAATTGTAACAAAACCAACAATTCAATCAGTAATTGATAAAAAAAATTATTCAAAAATTCGGCAGCACCTATGTGAAAATTATAGTCCCGAGTTCTTGACTTTATGCTAATTGATCTATCTTCAACTACTTAGTGATTAATCAATATCAACGAAACCAACAATTCAATACCAATAATTCAATGAATAATTGATAAAAAAAAATTAAATAAATTATTTAAAAAATCAGCAGCACCTAGGAAACTACAAAGTTATATAATTTTTAAGTTAGCATCAATTGGCAGTATATATGATTCTCATTACATGACCTCATCCAAGAAATCACATTCTAGAAAAGAAGTTAGAAGGATTAGGGGTAGGTCGGTACGGTATACTGAAAATTTCATGTTATACCGTATACCATACTGAAATTTCGATATTGAAAAATTCCATACCGTTCTCGTACCAAAGCTTTCGGTATACCGAAATTTCCGTATACACCGTAACAGATATTAATATTGTATCGATATATTCGGTATACCGTACCATACCGATATTATACGGTATACCGAACATACCGAACTTCTAAGTATACCGAACTTTCATGGTATATCGAAAATACCGAAATTTTATGGTATACCGAAAATATCAAATTTTACATGTCGTACCGATTCGAATTCTATAAATAACAACATAAAAATTCACGTCTCAGCAATCAAAATACCAACACCAAACAAGTTTAATAGTTATTCACTTTAGATTAAACTTATATAATGAGAGTTTTTATATAAAAAAGATTATGATTTATTAAATTAAATATTCACTAATTTGTATTAAATTTATTTACTAATGATTTAATTATAAGTATTACATGATGATTAATTTTGTAGATATAGATATAAATATAATTTTATATAGTTTATATTTTTTATGCAATAGAGTGAATAATTAATTAATGGACAAATAAAGTTTTATTTCATCATTCATACACATAGATCTCGATAATTTTTAGATATACTTAATATTTGTATATTATAGTATAGAAGAATCAAATATAATCAAGATTAACATTTAACTTTTCAACGGAAAGTGTCATTTATCTAAGCTTAGCTTAATTTTATATTAATAAGTTTTGATTCAACTTTTTAATGGAATATCTTATATTATTGCATTGTATTTCAATTTCTAATTTATATATATTTGATTAAATACTTGAGTTTTTGTATTTTCATCATCATCACAAACATATGTATAAATTATTTATCATTCATATATACATACATTAGTCATGTTCATATTCGTAATTTCATTTTACTTTTAATTATACTCGTAATTGTAATATTGTTAGATAATTATATAATTCCTCATATTAGTTTATTATTTTTCGTAAGTCATGTTCAAAAGTCAATATATAAATATTAAAGTTTTTTTTTGTATGTTAAAATTGTTAAATGTTATATTATTGCATTGTATTATTCTTTCTCGTTTTGAATCTTTTATATATTTGATTAAATATTTGAGTTATAATTATGAATTCAAATTTTAAATAAATGTTACAATATTGTAGAATCAAATGAATTTAAATATAATTATATGATTAACATTTTCTTATTTTCTTTTATTTAATTTTATTTTCCTTATTAATTATTTTACTTAATTATAATCCACATTTGTTAAGTAGTTCATTCATATTAATTTATTATTTTTCAATATGAGTCATATTCAAAAATCAATATACAGATAGCGAAGTGTTTTTCTTATATCTCATAATTTATGTATATCTCATATATATTTATTAATTTTCAAATATTGTATTTTCGCTAAACTTTTATAAAAAAACTTACTAAATATTATTTTATTGCATTGTATTTGTTTTTTTTTTCTTTCTCATATTTATAAATCTAAATTTTAAATATTTGTTGCAATATTATAATTACAACATTGAATTATATATGTGATTTTTTTTTTGAAAAAGATGGTATGTATCGGTATATCGATATACCGTACCATACCGAGACATTAATATACCATCTGCATACCGGTATACCATGGTGTTTCGGTATATACCGGCATTTCGATATATACCAAATTTCAGTATTTATCGAAATGCCGGTATATACCGAAACTCCATGGTATACCGCGGTATACCGTTATTTTTAAAAGTTCATTCCGTTATCGTATTGAAAATTCACGATACAGTATCATACCGTACTGAAAATCTCGATATACCGAAAATTCAGTATTTTCTCGGTACGATAAGTGTTGTATTTCGATATTTCAGTATATTTTCCCACCCTTAAGAAGGATGTTCTGAAGAGCATGTAACATAGTAAGAAAGAACATAAGGATCGACACACCTTGTTTTCTCCATGAATCAGTCATTCTGGTGACTATATACTACAAAAGAGTACTCATACTAAAGACAGAAGCATTATTGTAGATCATTAAATGCACTGTTAATATTATTTGAGCAAATATTTGAGCAATTTAAGGCATCAGAGCATATCATAGGTAAGTATAACAGAAAATTGAACTTAGCTGATTATCATTGACAGAATACTGCACCTTAACAGTTGTTGTGTCTAAATCAAGCACTCTCTCATAAGTTCCTTCATCATACCTTTTGTAATTTATGTATTTTCTCATTGTCTCCTTTTTTTAAGTATTCTGTTAAGAATTTGAACTTCTGCACTTTTGATACTCTTTTGTTAAATGCTAAGAACTCCAATCTTGGTATTATGGATAAATATATGTAATTATAATACATGTTTGGTTGTTCTGATCTTCTATTGCGGTTTCGTTAATCAGGTTACCCCCTTTCTTCCTCCGCTTCTTAATTCCAATCATTGTGGCGTCCATTACCATGGTCTTTCGGGACTGGAGCACTACAGAACATCTATCACCAATTTTTTTCAATTTAAAAATAATATTAAATCAGGAAAATAGGTGATGAACTTTTTCGATGTGGGCGGGAATTTAAATCTATTCACTTTTTAAATTTTCACTCTAAAAATTAATATAACACATATTGTACAAAAATATAATATAAAAAAATTAATTCAATAAAATAAATAATTATAATTTTAAAAATAAAACTATTAATTAAATTGACATATATTAGTTTAGGAATAAGACAATCGATTGAGTATATATATCATGTCGTTATATAAAATTTGAATAATAATATAATGTAACTTATAATTATGTTTATGGTAGTTATAATCATCAGTTTATATATATTATAATTTCGACGTAATAAAATCAATTCCACCAAATACTACTAAAACCCTTGAATGTTAAACCCTATACCCTAAACCCTTGAAACTTTTCACACTACACCATAACCCTACAAACACTCGGAATAACCTTAATCATACGATGTTTTTATACAATTCACTTCGATAACAATGTATATCACACTTTTGCTAATATTTGATTTATATAATTTGTACTAGCTAATCATACAATTATAATTTATTTTTAATTTTGTGTAATTAAGAATCTATATATAATCTTATTAATTTTGTCAATTTAATCTATGAATATTGTCGATAGATGAAGGTTGGATTGACATTTCTGAAGAAAAGATACAAAGAGTTGGGAAGTAGAAGGTGGCCTCATAGGAAGTTGACGAGCCTCCAATCCCAAATTAAAAATTTCAAGGTAAATATATCTAATTTATTTATACATGATTATCATTAAAATGGAATATTTAATTTATCCAAAAATACCGTGTGATTTAATCTATGAATATTGGTATACTTAAAATGTAAAATAATATTAATTAAAAATATAAAACAATAAAATTAGAAATAGTGTAATGAATAGCGACGGAATAAGATATAATAGGTGGCAGAATAATTCCATCACCTTCATTTTTTAATATTAAAAATAAATAAAAAATAATTTATAAACTAGGCGACAGACAGATTCCCTCACTTTATTATCTACACAATTAAATTAAAAATAAAGTACAAATTTAGAAATTAAGCGATAGACTGATTCTGTCGCCTAATCATTTTTTTATATTAAAAATAAATAAAAATAAATTTATAAACTAGTTGATGGAATATTTCCGTCACCATATTATTTGGATAATAAAAGATGTAAAATAAAAATTCTGAAATTAGGCGACGGACATGTTCTATCGCCTTATTATTTTGATAATCAATAAAATTAATTATAAAATATAAAAAAAATAAAAGGTGACGGTGACATGGTGACGGAGATTCCGTCACCTTGTCCATCGCTATATTATTCTACTATCGTTCCGTCGCCCATCTCAACAAAACGGATTTCGTGATCATTTTCGTCGTCCGATTTGTGTTTTCTTGTAGTGATGATAATATTTATTAATAGTTATTAAAGTATTGCTGTTGTAACATAGCATCTCTATATGTATAAATTTTTATCTATGCATATCATGGTGGGTAACGTTACTTCTAATAACATCAATCGAAATTGAAGATAAAATCATAAAATCATGAATGAGTGCAACTTTTTTTGGCACAGTATGACTTTCTTGTTAATTATACCCTTTTCAAATTAAAGAAAAAATAAATATTCAAATAATACTTAAAAAATTGTCATTTTCAAATAATGTGAAAAAAGTAATAATTTAACAAAAAAAATCATTTTTAAATTATAATACAAAACATATGTTTATTCAAAAAAAATAAATGGAAGAATAATAGTCGACAAAAAAAAACACAATAATTTTCAAAACGCAAATTCTCCTGTGCATCAGATGCATGGGTCAACCCGTGAGACGGATCCGACCTGCACCGACCCGACCCGCGCTCCGACCCGCCATATAAATAGATTTTTTGCTCCACTGTTCACTCATTTGCTCCCTTCTTCTCTCCTGCAAAAAACCCTAGCCCCCGTTCCCCATTGTTTCTTCCTCAGCGCGCCGCCTCTTCTCCACCGTGACCCGTAGCCGTCTCATCTCCACCGTGACCCGTAGCCCCCTCCTCTCCACCGTGACCCGTAGCCGTCTCATCTCCACCGCCACATCTCCACTGCGATTCCATACCCTAGCCGCCTCATCTCCGACGCGACATCTCCTCCACGGTTCGAAACCCTAGCCGCCTCCCTAACCCTCTCCCCGTAGCCGTCTCATCTCCACCGCCACATCTCCACCGCGATTCCAAACCCTAGCCGCCTCATCTCCGCCGCGACATCTCCTCCACGATTCGAAACCCTAGCCGCCTCCCTAACCCTCTCCGGCGTCCATTCTTGCTCCGGCATTCGGTGGTTTGGCACATGACGGTCGTACTCAGGTTTGTACTCAAACCCTTCTCCCTTTGTTTATTTTGGTGCTCGATCTGAATTTTTTTGCCTTTTATTACCCTAAAAATTCTGTTTCCGGATTCATCCAATATTATGTGTATATATTTTGTTTTTCTTAATGACGAGCAAAATTGTTAATTTTGTTTAGTTCTGTTTTATTGGAAAGCTAGGTTAAAGATGCTATTGATATGTTCTCATATCGTTTTTTTTTTTATTTTGAATCGGATTAGATTCATTTTCCCTTTTTTTCTGGTTTTGATTTCTCTTGTCTGGGAGGAGATACGGCTGTATGTGTTCTCTATCTCTCTTTATTTGATTTTTGTAGTTGATTTTGTTTATATAACCCAAATACATTATGTATTAATTTTCTGAATTTAATATATTTTCATCAGATTTTCTGGAGTCTGGTTTTGTAATTTTTTAGTGTCAAATTAAATATATTTCTATGCCTTTTGATTTCTAGATTATTGATCCTAATTATAATACAGTATCTTAGTGAATTGAAATTGTTTCGTTTTGATCATCTTGTTTAATCAGAATTGCTTGATTTTGATGTCACCTCTACGAATGAATTGATTAGTGCTAGTTAGTATGTGTTGAAAATATTTATTTGGAAAAATGCAGATTCATGGAGTGTTTGAGTTGAGTGTTTAATTTGAAATTTTATATAATTATTATGTATTTTCATGTTAAGTGTCAATTACAATGCTTATTAGTATCAATTGGAATCAACAGCATGTATCAAAATTTTCATAGTTTTTGTGTGATAAATGTTCTGTTAGATGTTATCTTTATGTGTTTAGAATTCAGTCTAGGGTGTTTTTGCCTCTTCCATTGTTTGAATGTGTGTGAATTTGTGTATGGAGTATCAATTCTGATACTGTTTAGTACCAAATCATATGCTCACAAGTATCAGAGTTAGGTCCTATTTTGTTTTTTGTGTGCAATTTTCATTTTTTCCCTCTGGAGTATCAAATGGGAAACTGAATGGTACTGTTTTAGGTTATTGTATGTATCAGAGTTATGCTAGTTTTTATTTTTTATTTTATGTGTGCAATTTTCATTTTTTTTGTATGGAGTATGTATCACTTTACATTCTTATTAGTATCGAATCATATGCTCACAAGTATCAGAGTTAGGTCCTATTTTGTTGTGTGTGCAATTTTCATTTTTCCCTATGGAGTATTAAATGGTAAATTGAATGGTACTATTTGAGCTGATTTTATGTATCATAGGTCATATTTTTTATTTTATTTTATGTGTGTCTAATTTTCATTTTTGTGTCTGGTGTATCACTGTACATGCTGATTAGTACCAAATCATATGGTCATAAGTATTAGAGTTATGTCAGATTTTGTTTTCTTTGTGCAATTTTCATGTTTTTTGCTATGGAGTATCAATCTTGAAACATAATTGTACTATTTGAGTGGACTGTATGTATCAAACTCTGAAGTATTGTGTTGTATAGTATGTTATGATTTTTATACGTGCATGTATGAGGTCAGTTTTGATATCCATTTATGGTTTAGTTAGGGTTATAGGTTTATACGTCTATATTTTTATCATCGTGTGGTGTAGTATCAATCTTTATGCTTGTTGTACCATTTTATATGCATAGTTGTATCAAACTATTTCATACAGTAATTATGTAATCTATATTTTTCATATTTTGTTTGTTTTAATATTTGTTTTCATTGACTAATATCAGGTTAGCTCAATGAAGAAGAAAATGTCCAAGAAGAAAAAAGCTTCCAAGGGTGTGAATATCACCGTGAAGCTAGGTGATGAGGCTACTTCTTATGGTGCAGCAGAGTCATCGAAAGTTGCTGTAAGTAAGAAGTTCAAGGAAGCTGTTGAAGAGAGATCTCCTGTCAGGTAATTCAAATTTTATTTTATAATCTGATCTTATTTAGTTTATGTGTTCTTATATCGTGAAGTGTTTGATTTTTCTAATTTTTTTATCCTTTAAGTTCTAGAGAGGGGAAGAAGCTGAAAAAAAGGAAAAGAGACTCGATTGATCCTTCTTTTGCTGGGGAGAGCAGCAAATCAAAGAAAGATCAATCCACTCTTGGGAAGAAATTGAAGGACGAAGCTGACAGGTATTTTAGTTATGTCAATGAATAAGTTTTTATGCTTTTAAAATATCAAGCATCTATGTCACTGTACATGTTTGAAGCTTTGTCCAAGTTTTATTTCCATGTTTTTTTAGAAAAAAGAAAAGTTTGTTGCAGTGTGGTTTTGGGTAGCAATTAATATGTATGCATGCATGAAATGAGAGAAGAATGGTTTTGATCTTCTTCTTTTTTCCTTATAATGTTTCCATGCAGTAGCATTGTCGAATATTTTAGTCATGTTATAAATTTTGTATTTTTTGTGTGTGTTTTTTCTCTTTACAGCAAGCATGATTTAACTGTCAAATGTCGACCTTCCTCTCTTTCTACGCTGATCCCTTTACTTTCTAATGAACAAAGGATAGCCATAGAGGAGATAGGGTTTGGGGGTCTTCTTTATATTCAAGATTTTGCATATTTGTTGTGGCATCATATGTATTGGTTTTTTGAACATTTTAATCCGGTCAGTCGTATGTTGTGTTTTGCCAATAATGAGAAGTTTGTTGTCACACCTTTCGATGTTTGTGATGCATTCTTATTGCCTATGAATGAAGGCAGGGCTGTCCTTCGGGGGGAGGATGAGCCCTTTTTGAAGTCATTTATGAAGAATTGGGTCAATCTATATTCTGAGAAGAATATAGTTTCTTGTTCTGGTCTGCGTAATCTGTTGTTGGATGCTCATTTTTCTGGTGGTGGGGATGATTTTAAGCGTTTTTTCATTTTGTATTCTATGTCTGTATTTTTGGCACCGACCATGAATGGGTCTACCGATCTATATCTGTTGAAATCAATTATGGAAGTCAATTTGATTTCAACATTAGATTGGTCATCTTACGTGCTAGACCGGCTATGTAGAGCCATGTCATATTTGAAGGATAGGCCTTCAAATAAATATGTGAGTGGTTGTTGTCTTATTCTCCCTCTTTTGTACTTCCACCGTCTCAAGTGGAAGGGTTTAGCTGTGTCGAGTTCCTTGCCTCTGATTAGGCATTGGAATTCAAAGAGTATAAATAAAAGGCTATTAGAGGAGTTAAAGGCTGGGGGGTTTGGTCAAGGGGAGTTTGTAGTGGGAGTTTATCCAATCAGTCAAGTAAATCAAAATGAGGCAGCATCTTCTCAGCGTGTCCGTACGAGGAATGATGGGACAGATACGTCGGGGACGTATGTCCGTTATTTTTTCCCCTCTGCTGAGAAGACGGATGCTGAAATTAAGCATATTGCTGCGGATATAAGTTTTATGTTTTTATTTTATTTTGTTTTCTTTTAGGTTTGTTTCTTTTAATTCATGTGACTTACTGTTTTCTTCTTTTATTTTGAGGCCTTGGAGGAGTCGTTCTTGCTTTTGAAGCGAGATTTAAACATAGTCTCCCACGCACACATGGATAGGTTGAGAGACCTGTCCAAATTTTTTCAGCGTCGTGAGCCTGAGAAGGTCCCATCTTCATCTAAGGATGCGGGGACCTCCAATGACGATTTCTTTGGATCGGACAAATTCTGCATGCTGGTTGATGAAGTGGTGGTGAATTTTAAGGCGTTGCAGGAGGAGTCGAAGGTGTCTTATTCTTGTTTCCCCGGTGTCAGAGCTGCGTCCCCATTGTTTGAAGTGAATGAGGCAGCAGTGGCAGATGTCATTGCTGACCTCTGCAAGGGTGATGCGAGCTCTTTGTCGGCTGGGTTTGGGTTTGATAATATTGAAAAGCAAGTTGAAGAGGGACATGAATTTGGAGACGAAGCTGCACTAGGTATGAAGCTTCACTACTTAGTAATGTTTTGCAGTTTTGTGTATGTTTATTTTTATTAACTGTTTTTCAATATGTGTTTTTGTTTGTAGATTTGACACAAGCTAGTGTTGAGGATTGTGGGAAGATGCCTGCAGAAGTTGATAAAGGTAATTAATTAACGTTTGAATTATAAATTAATATTTTTATTGATGTTTTGAATGTTTTCCTTCAAGATTTAGTGAGGTGGCTGTTGTACATGGTGAGAAGATTGAAGAAGCAGGAGGGCTGGATGAGGGTAATTGTTTTAAGTTTATGTTGTTTTTAATGTTCTATATTTTATATTTAATTTAAGAATTTCTATTCTTTGTGCGGATATTTTTGTCTGTGGAGAAGGGATTTCATCTGTTGGACCAAATGGGTCCCAATATTTGGATTCAGATCCAATTGACCCTTGGTTCGTGGCACTTGATGAGTGGATTGTAGATGAGAATGTCGGTTTCCAGTGGGCATTCATGAAGAGAAACGAACGGTATCTGAAGAGGTTATCTACAAAGGATAAATATGTCGTCGATTTTTTCTTCCACAAGCACCGTGCAAATATTGAGTAAGTATTTAATTTTTGAATGTATTTTGGTCTAGTTAGTACCAAATGAGATGTTTACAAGTATCACTTGTATTCAATGTTTTATATTTTGTGTGTGTGCTCGAATTCTAAATTTTTTTTTTCAAAATTTTCATGATAATTAGAAGCAAATGAGATGCGTATAAGTATTAGAGTGATGTTGTTTTATGTTTTATTTGTGTGCTTTTTTTGTATGGAGTATCAATATTTATGTTGATTAGTACCAAATCAGATGCATATAAGTATGAGACTGATTTTGTTTTATATTTTATTTCTGTGCATTTTTGTGTTTTTGTTTTTTTTTTGTTTTTGTATGTAGTAGCAATGTTCATGTTTATTACTACCAAATCATATGCTTATAAGTATCAGATTTTGTTTTATTTTTTATTTGTCCAATTTATAATTTTTATGTATGCAGTATCAGTCTTGAAACAAAATTGTACTATTTTAGTTGATTGTATGTATCAAAATTTGAATTATTGTGCTGTATTGCATGTTGTGCTTTTTATATAGTGAATCCAAAATTTGAACTCTGTATGCTTATTAATTCCATTTTATATGCATATTTTACATGGTTTAAAAATATTGTGTTGAAGTCTAATGTTTTTTTTTCCAGTTCAAATGTTTTCTCTTGCAGAGGTACGTTTCATGTACCCTTTGCATTGATGCAACCACTTCATGACAATGAGTTTATCCATGTCTTCATCATTGATACATGGGCTTTGCTTCTCGATCAAGTTGAGAAGCATAATGCCCGGGCAGAGGAAAGAGGGCAGTCGAAGATATTCTTCACTGCCCAGCATTCTGTAAGTATTGTATAATTATTTTTTGGTTTTGCATTCAATATGTTATGTTTTATTTTTAACTTATTTATTTGTATTTATCAGTTGCACGCTTGTGAACTTTTGAAGTTGAAGAAAGCATTGGAGAGTTGGAGTGATTCGGAGATTGATTCAGACAGGGTGTCGGCTGTTGAATTTAAGAGCAAACTGTTGAGGGGCAGTTGGAAGTTCAGTTTGGATCGAATGGGATCAATAAATGGTATGAGCACTGCTGAATTGATCTTTATACCTGTTCATTCTGATTCGCACTTTTATCTTGTGGTGGTTGATTTCCGTGAGAGAATAATCCACCATTTAGACAATTTGAAGCATACAAGTGAGGAAAACTCTACATATTGGCAGCTGACTTGCTTGTTGGTGAGTCTTTTATGTATTGTATGAGTCATGTTTTTTCTATTTTTTTTAGTGTTGATATATATGTTTATATGGATGACTTGGTTGTATTATGTTTTACGTGGCAGCGTGATGAATTTTCTGTTTTTCTGGAGGAGATCAAGCACCCAAAGGCATCTGAAGTTAAGTCATATAAGGTAGCCAGTGTTCAGTTTGAATGGAACAAACATACTGGCGGATTTGACTGTGGCGTGTTTGTCATGCGTCACATGGAGATGTTTGAAGGGAAGGTGTATTCTTGTCCGGACTTGGAAAAGGTTTGAAATTCATTCTTTTATATTTTGGTCTTCACTTTTAAATATATGTTTAATTTACATTGTTTCAGATTTCCTAACTTCATTTTGTTGTTTGCAGCCTGCTGGTCGAAGGAAGCTTCGAGCCCTGTACTGCGCTCGAATTGCTGTTGCTGGAACCAATGATTTGAGATTCGAAGTATATAAGATGGTTCTTGCATTTATGAACAGGAAGAAGAAGTGAGTCAGATGTTTGCATGTATTTCTAGAGATATTTGTGGTGTTATACTGAATATTTGATGAAAACTTAGAAATATTTTATTTTGGTGCTTCGAGTTTGTTAGATGTGGTGGATTTGATTGTTTGGATTTTGGTAGTTTTGGTCTGTTTAGATGAAGTTTGGTTATAATGTTGGAGATTGGTTGAAGTTTGAATGTATGTTGGTGAATTGATGCTTTTTGGATTTTTTATTTTGACTGAATGTAATGGTGGTTTTATATGTAGTATACAGATTGGTTTTGAATTTTGTCAATTTGATAACTAGCGGGACCTGTATTGAACAAGAGCTATATTTATTCACAAATTCAATCGCAGTACCAATTGTTAATCTATATAGTATCAAATGGTCAATGAAAAACTAACTGTTCATTCAATGCTTACGTGTAATTTGATGTCCAGAAATTGATTTTAAGGAAAGTCAAATTTATTTTCAGAAATCATATTAGTATCATTTTTGTATTTATAAAGTATCACATTTTTAAAAAGTAACATTACATTTCAGAAGAGTATCATTTATTCAGCATAAAGGTACCAATTGTAAAACAAAAATGTATCATTTTTAAAAACAAATATAATATCATCTATGATTAATGGCAGTCTGATTTATTACAAAAATTTATTTTCAGAAATGATTTTAGTATCATTCGTGTATATAGAGCATCACATTTTAGAAAAAGTAACATTATATCCTGAAGAGTATCATTTATTCAGCATAAATGTATCAATTGTAAAACAAAAACGTATCCTTTTTAAAAAGAGATAATATCAATTTAAGGATGATCTTAAAGTCACGGACAAAGAAAGAGGGTCTTGCATCTTGCCTTCTTTACAATATATAAAGTTTAAAGGACTCCCTTTTTCAACTCATACATAATAGAATGTGCAAAACTGAGCAAACTAACTACACAGGAGTGCAAACACGGACAAAACATAAATAAATGCAAATGCCACTAGCTAATGCGTACATCACAGCTTTAGTTTTTACTACAAGAGTAATCAACATTTTTTATTCAAATTGAACTCTTAAAACACCCTAATATAAATTTGAAAAAATGTCTAATCTTCAATCTAAGAATCTGCAAAATAAATTTAACAAGTGAGTCAGTTAGAAAGAACAGGTACCATTTATTAAGCATGAAAGTATCAATTGTGCTGAATACAGGTATCAAACCTGATGTCCATCCAAAACAAACGAGGGTTGGGAGTCTTGGAGCCAAACTCACTCAACTGATTTGAGCCTCTTTCAGCATTGCTCTTTTTCTTTCGGACCTTTTCAAGTTGCCCCTTAATTCTTTTTTTCCTCCCCTTGGTTTTTTCTTTTGCTGGATCGAGCACACTTATTCATGATGAGGAAACCTCCGTGTCTTCAACTAAATTCGTAATACTCATCACAGACTCACTTCATCAAGTATACTCTTAGATCCATTTTCCACTATCCTTCTTGCTTCTTCATTAGCTTGGGCTTTGAGAAGTATAGTGTAGTACTTCCTAGCCATCTTGTGCCTCCAAGCAACGGAATGTAGCAAGTCAGTACTTGTATGAGATTCAGTGTCAGCTTTGTCCCACAGATCCTTTTTTGCAAGTTTTGTCCACCTTTTCAAAATGTAGCAACCGGGTATTTCTTTGACCGAGTGTCTATCAAATATTCTCAAATAGTGAGAGCAGAGCAATCCGTACTCCTCAAACCTTCTACAGGTGCAACTTATGTAGTTATCTCCGGAATAAAAATTCACCCTTTGAGCAGTCGGTTCATCGTTGTTCTGGACATCATACACCCTGACTTCCAACTCTTCACTTATCGTCTTGACGATTGATGATATAGACTTAAGGAATTCATCTTCAAAATCACGAAAAACCGAGAGCGTATACAGCTCAGATGCTTGCTTCAGCATCCCAACCAGGGGCAGACGTGAAGCTGGTATTGCTCGCAAGCATTCAAATTCGTCAGCTTGTTCTTTGCTTCTCCATCTTTGCACTGTTTGTTTGAAGATTGTGTAGAATTCATTCAGGTTCGTCGCCTTGCTAGACTTGAATCCGATTGCACTGTTGGTGCTCTCACTTCTCTGTGAGGACAGGATTCCAGCAGAGAA
The DNA here is from genome assembly GCA_026008535.1 of Perilla frutescens. Lineage (NCBI taxonomy): Eukaryota > Viridiplantae > Streptophyta > Magnoliopsida > Lamiales > Lamiaceae > Perilla > Perilla frutescens. The sequence continues at coordinate 5,507,120 of BRKX01000013.1, forward strand.
GTACGACTTGTTGTATGTCGTGCACCATTTGTCTCTAAGCTCGTACAGTCGCGAAAACCAAGAGTTATCTTCCAGACTGTATTCATTTATCATGGAGTTCCAACAACACTGAAACTCGTCTTCATCTACACATCCCGACAAGCACCTTTGAAATGCATCATTGAATTCCCGGTTTTCCTTCAATTTTCCAAAACGACTGACTGCATTCTGGTAGAGATGCCATATTCACAACCTGTGTCTAACATCTGGGAAAACCTGTCCACATGTATATTAAAAGCTACGTTACATTCTATCAAACTGTTTTTGAATAAATGTAACGTTCGAATGGTATGGTCATGAAGATTACATTTGATATTGCGCTTGTAATTGCAAGATCTTCATCTGTGAAGATTGTCACGGGGAATTTCATCTTCATTGATTTCTTGAAAACTTCAAACAACCACATGAACGTCTCCGTTTTTTCATCTGATATGAAGGCACACCCGAACATCACATTCTTCTTGTGATGGTTCAATCCAACAAACGGTGCACAAATGAGGCCGTACTTGTTCGTTCTGTAGGTCGTGTCAAATACGACAACATCTCCATAGAGGATGAAATCTTCACACATCATGGAATCTCTCCAAAATACATCGGACAATCTTCCATCATCGTTCAACTTGAACCTGTAGAAGAAGTCTCCATCTTCGACTCCCTCTTGACACAACCTGTCAATAAGAGTCTGTGCATCCCCAGCTTCAATTGCACTCATTTTCATCCTATTAACAAAGTTTATGTGGTCTTTCAACGTGTGGCAAACGAGGTGATCACCCCCTGCTTCTTTTGACATGTATCTGTACGAATCTGTGGATCCCAGTCCAGAAGAAATCATGTTTTCAATCACAACAGCTTTATCTTCAGTAATTTTTCTGTGAGATCTATGCATGTGGCTCCATTTTTTCCTTGAAAGCTCATGATTATGCTCCTCGTTATGATCAATTACTTCAAGCATCCCTTCATCATTTCTCTTCACCCTCAAGAATGCCTTACAATCAGTACGCATGATGTTATTTTGCCTAAAGCTAATCTCATCTTCATTGCTAGATTCACCACTTTTTCCCTTTTTCTTAACTCCTTGATTCGAGCACACATAGTATTTCTCAATGACTTCACCAATAGTATTTGTCCTTTGAGTACTTTTCCTAACCCCAAATCCAACCTCCCTAGCATGCTTACAGTAAAGTTCATACATCTCATCGAAGGTTTCTCTTTGAATTCCAATCAGACATCCAGAAAAGCTCACAGTACCACCTAATGTTCATGAAAGTATCAATTAAAATGTTGTAAAGTATCAATCTTGTCTGTGTAAAACCTGATCAGATTATTCGAAAAAAATTACCTCTGTATTGTGCTCGTATGGGTATAGCCTCACTATTAGAATCATCAATTATCACAAGAGCTTCTAAATTATCTCCCACATTCATGTTAATTTCATCCATCCTAAGAAATTTGCACATCCAAGTATATTTTTCAAATTTCAAACAAAAATTTCGAAAAATTCAATTAATCAATTGTTAAAATATGCAAAATAAATTTCAGAACTACAATGGACAAAATGTAATAGGTTTGATTGAATTCTATAATGTTACCTTGAAATTTTCGAGTTGGAAAAAAATTGGAATCAAAATTGAATTTCTTCGGGTAGAAGCTGTCGTCGCCGTCTTTAGCTTCCGACGCGGTGGTTATGCCTTCCGACGGCAGGGGTGAAGGTGGCGGCGGTCTGGTGAGTTGGGCGATCCGCCTCCCGCCGTCGCCTGTGTCGCATTTTCCTTCTCTCTCTCTCGCGCAGCTGCGTTTATTTTCGTTTCTTTTTTTTTTTTACATATTGGGTTAATTGTAGTAATGGGCTGGATCCGGGTTCATGGGCCGACCCGTCTCACGGGCCGGCCCATGCACCTTATGCACAGGAGACCGGCCCTTTTCAAATAATATGATCACTTTCCTATTATAACATTTTCAAGAACAATAAATAAATATTCAAAAAATACTATGAAACTTAGCGAATCATCACAATGATAAAAGGAGTAATAGTTCGACAAAAAAGTCTTATTTTCAAATAATATATAACATGTTTATGTTTAATAAACCACTAAATTAAATACCCTCGGGTTTTTGGTATTCTGTTATTCCTTATATTGTTGATGCTATTTTACAGGACCTATATTATCCTGATTTTTTTCGTTATGTATAGAGGGGTACTCTTTTTCATGTATGGTTTTTCCCATCATGGATTTTGAAAAAAAACCGAACTCTCGGTTTTAACAGAGTTGTGATCAAAGTTGGCTCCAAAGATGAGACAACTTTGCATACGCAGCGGAAATTTAGAAATAGAACAACGGATTGAAATTTTCACGAGATTATATTTCTATAATCTCATGAAATGCCTCAGGGCGAAATCTTCACTATATAGAATATGTGAATTACAAAAACACTACTAGAAAAACACTAACTAAAATATTAAGATACTTTATCTCTTCCTTCACAGAAAGTTGAGACTAAAGTTGTCTTAACCAAATCTAGTAGAAAAACTGCAGAATATAAAAACTTGATCTATAATCCAAATGTATATCTCTAAGACTCCGTATCTATCACAATACACCTGATCCCTATTTATACAAAAGCAATATCTTGGGCTCTACTCCAAATAACCACACGAACTCCACATTATCTCTACTTCCTTGACTTTAGCTGCAAGCAACCGACTTTCTTAGATATAGGAACGACCCAATCTCTGATTTCATCCTCCTAGACTTGGTCAACCACATGTGTTCCTAAAATATCTCAACCACCTTTACTTCCTGCACAAATAAACAATAAAGAAAGAAAGAAAGACAAAACATAAATATATCCAAACTTAACAAAACAACCAACGGTTTCAACAATCTCCCCCTTTTTGTCTTTCTTTCCAAAACAACGTCATATATGCAATATAATCAAATCATGACTAGAATCCCCCTAGACATATATGCAATATAAATGCAGCTGCAGTTGCTCCCCCTGTCATGCAAACTTCACAGACAAAAATGTTTTCAACACTATTCATAAACTGTCAGCAAAACGAAAATCTTTATCAAGATCTTTATCAAAAGATAATTCAGCAGACAGATAATCATAAAAAAAACAACAAAAAAATAAAAGTGTCAAAACACATCATAAACATAAAATTCTGAGAAATTATTTTTGATAAACATCAGCAAAACAAACTGCAACGGTCTGCAGTCTTCCTTCTTCTTCACTTCCTCTAAGTCTCCTCCTCCTCCTCTTGCTCATCAGTATCCTCAGTTTTCTCCTCTTCACTTGCTGCAACTCTTTTACCTCTGCTACTCCCTTCTCCACCAGTTTCTCCCCCTTTTTGGGAAGAAAGAAGGCGCTGGAATACTCTTCGTTGCTTGGCAAAGATCTCTATCTGAGCAGTGTAAAGCTCAATCTGCTCCTGCAAAACAAAGACAGGAATAGAGCAGCGAAGTCCAAGAGATTGTGGAGCAACTTCTTCCTCATTTACCCAAGGCAGATCCACAACTCTTGAATCTGTGAGAAAAAGTTTCTGCACAGTATGAAAAGTGAGGCGAGGAGTGAACACATCTCTCTTCTTGGGCTTAAAACCTTGTTCAACCAACATGCTAAAGATAAGAGAAGGCAACACAAGTTTCTTGTTGCTCTTAGTCATGGCAACTTCAGCAATAGCAGAGAACATAAGCCTCCCTAAATTGATTTTTTCATTCATGTATAACTTGTACAGAAGAGAAACATGCTCCAAGGGAACAACGGTGGAATTCGAAGTAGGAATCCAGTTGCTAACTGAAATTTTGTGCAAAGTAGAGAAGAGGGATGTGAGGGCAGAGGCAATTCTGTTTACCCTCTTACCATGCCACATATCAGCTCTTCCCCCAGTTAGCACATCTGCCATCTTGATTTCAAGATCTTCATCAACCTCACCATCAGTTATAGACACATTGGGAAGACTTAAAAACTTGTTAATCTTTGCTGGGGTGAAACTGTAAATACTCCCCCTAACAAATACCTTTCCAAATCTTTTGGATGAGGGGTTCCCAAACTCCGAAGACAAATTTGCATAGAACAAACGCACAATCTCAGTCACATAAGGTTTAGCATATGAAACACTACCCCAAACCCTTCTTTTCTTCAAAAAAACAACCAAATTATATTTCTCAAAATCCTTAGCATCAACTGCTCTATCATTTAAAATTTCTCGATTTTTAAAAAATTCCCAATTCTTCTTAGCAACATCAGAATAGAATAACTGAGATTCAGATTTCGATACCTCTAAATCAGATTCTGAAAGAGCAGATTCTTCATCTGGATTAAAAGCCATCTTTGCTCGTTTTGAGGAACGAATCTTGCTTCCTTTTCCTCTTGAAGAGGGAGAGGTCAACACTTTCCTCTTTCCTTTCTTTGAGACAGTAGAGGCAATTTCAGGCTCAGCTTCAGAGTCCATTTCTTCCCTTTTGTCTTTAGACCCACCAGACCTTTCACTATCTACTTCATCTAGTTCGGAGATGATTTCAATAGGGCATTCCTGGATTCTAGAGGAGCTGCCGGTAAAATGCAATCGTCGGACCGGCGGGGTGGAGGAATCTGTTTGGTTTTAACAGACTTTTTCTTCGGAGGAGACTTTTCTAATTCTTCTTCTTGCTGTTCTTGTTCCATCTCCGAGAAAGGCACTTCAATGGGCCCTCCGATATGAGGGTTTCCTTCATCAGAAGGGAAAAGGGGGTCAAGAGATTCCTCGGCAAGCACCGGAGAGTCGAGAGGCCCTTCAGAAAAGATGGGAGTGTCAAGGGGTGGCATAATTACGCCGTCAGGGGCTATAATTATGGCTTGAGATGGAGAAATCGTCGGAGATGTAGCCGGTAGAGCGAGAGGTTGCGATTGGACTTCTGAGCAACTCGCTATTTCTGGAGAAATTTCCATTGGTGTGTTTCCTCTCGAAGGAGACAAAAAGACTTTAGGTCGGAGGATTGGAGTGGAATCAGGTGACAAGAATCGAAAAGGATTTGATAATTGTGGCGAGGAGAAGATTTGTGGTGGCTGAGGGGGAAAAGTAGAGAGATGACGAAGGTAGGCTGAGGCTTCAGGATCGCAAAGCAATTCTTGAATCTTCTTCATTTTCTCAGAATCCATGGTGGAAATGATAAAGACGAAACGGTTTGAGATGAGGATGAAGGAAGATGAAGGGTTTGAAGAAAAGAAATGAGAGAATCTAGGTGAAAGCGACCTTATAAAGTTAAAATGGAAGAATATAACTATTTTTGATAGATACCCGCTTCCAAATAAATAGGAATCAATATATTAAAGATACAGTCAAACCAGATATTAAAGATAGAGTAAGATACATTTCCAGATACATTCAACTGACTTTCAAAATTTTCCCGGTTTTTTTTTAATTATAATTATTATTTTTTCAAAAATTATCCAACTATTGTCATCAAAAATATACTCATCAGCGAACTTTTGATACATCATAGAAAACTTATTTAAAAAGAGAAACAGATGATGAATAGATGAATAACCAAAAGAATCTCATAAAAATCATTTATCTAAGATCTTTGATCTAGTTATATGATTTCATAAGAACAATCATGGTTTCGCCTAAAAATAGGCTTTTTCATCCTCGAATCTGCTCAACTTCACAGTTAACTATGATATACCAAAAGTTGTGACAACAGTCGGGCCAACAAACGGTATCATATCATACATAAGCCAAGATATTTCCTCAAAATTGAGAATCTCTCATAGCTTAAAGCTTTTGTAAATAAATCAACCAGTTGATTATCTGTACTAATATACTCTAACTTTAATAACTTCTTTTCAACTAAATCTCTAATAAAATGATAGCTTAAATGAATGTGCTTGGATTTGGAGTGATGAACGGGGTTCTTTGCAAGGTTGATGGCACTTGTATTATCACAGAGCATCACCAAGGAATTGCTTTCCAAGCCATAATCATCCAGCATCGACTTCAGCCATATCAATTGAGTAGAACAGCTCCCGGCAGCCACATATTCAGACTCAGCTATGGATAATGAGATACAATTTTGCTTTTTGCTGTGCCAAGAGATGAGGTTGTTTCCTAAGTAATAGCATCCTCCACTTGTGCTTCTCCGATCATCAATTTCACCAGCCCAGTCGGCATCACTGTATCCAACAAGATCTGTGGTTGTGTCTTTTGTGAACCAAAGTCCCAGTTCACAAGTACCAGCAACGTATCGAATGATTCTTTTTACTGCTTTTAGATGCTCCTCCTTTGGGCATGACTGGAAACGAGCACATGTATATACGCTGTACATGATATCTGGCCGGCTTGCGGTCAGGTACAGAAGACTTCCGATCATCGATATGTACAAAGTTGGGTCAATTTCAGGCCCAACTGCATCTTTCGAAAGTTTCTCAGTTGTGCTCATGGGGGTTCTCATGTGCTTTGCAGTTTCTAATCCAAACTTCTTCACAAGATTCTTTGCATATTTCGTCTAAGAGACGAATACTCCATTCTCCTTTTGCTTGACTTGAAGTCTGAGAAAGTTGCTAAGTTCCCCAACCATACTCATCTCAAAAGAGGTAGACATGGCCTCCACGAATTCTTTCAAGGCTTTCTCACTAGTTGACCCAAATACTATGTCATCGACATAGATTTGAGCTATCGTTAGAAAGTTGTTTTCCCTTTTTAGAAAGAGTGTCATGTCCGCATGTCCCCTGTAAAACCAAAATCAAGCAAAAATTCAGTTAACCGACTATACCAAGCTCTAGGAGCTTGCTTCAGTCCATAAAGGGCCTTGTGTAGCTTGTACACATGATCGGGCTTTGTTGGATCTTCGAATCCTTTGGGCTGTTCCACATACGCCTCCTCTTCTAAAACTCCATTGAGAAAAGCTGCCTTAACATCCATCTGGTGAAGAGTGATGTTGAGATAACATGCAATAGCAAATAAAAGCCTAATCGACTCTATTCGTGCAACCGGAGCAAAGGTTTCATCATAGTCTATGCCTTCTACCTGAGTATATCCTTGGGCAACTAAGCGAGCCTTATTTCTAATGATATTCTCAAATTCATCAGTTTTATTTTTGAATATCCACTTAGTTCCAATAACATTTACTCCAGAAGGTCTGGGCACAAGTGTCCAGACTTTGTTTCTTACGAACTCAAGTAACTCGGCTTGCATTGCACTAATCCAAAATTCATCCTTTAAGGCTTCAGTAGCATTCTTAGGTTCAATCATGGACAAGAACACAATCGTGCCAACTTCATGTATGACACATGATAAACACACCATCCTTACCATTTCCTTGTAGTTGGCAATTGCTTTCTCTCTTGTTCGGACCCCTTCGTTAACATCTCCAATCATTTGGTCTATTGGATGATCTTTGCAAATTCTTTTCGGTGGGTCCCTTCTTGCACTGCCTTGTACAGGGATATCTGGACCTTCTTGCTCATGATCAGATTCAAGTTCATTGGCTGGTGTATCCTCAGTTGCCGTTGAAGTGGGCTCAACTTCAGGGTCAATTTGTGCTGCATCGGTGTTTCCTGTATTTCCCTGAATCTCAATTACACCGTCAGTATCATCAGTAAGAGTATACAAACTAGCCATATCATCAAATCTTATATTCACACTCTCCATTACAGTTTTGGTCCTAAGGTTATAAACACGGTAGGCATGACTGTTAAGTGAGTAACCAATGAACACACCTTTGTCACTTTTAGGGTCAAACTTGTAAAGATAGTCCCTATCATTCAAAATATAACAAACACAACCAAATACATGTAAATATTTCAGGTTGGGTTTTTTACCATTCAGAATCTCGTATGATGTTATGGTGGTTCCGATTCTTAGGTTTACTCGATTACTTACATGACATGCGGTATTTAACGCTTCAGCCCAAAACCATTTAGCCATCTCTTGTAAAGTTCTATTCTTTCGCTCGGCCACACCATTTTGCTGAGGTGTCTTTGGGGATGAGTATTCATGATGAATACCTTCTTTTGTACAAAAGTTGAGGTATTGTATATTCTCAAACTCCCTTCCATGATCGGATCTTAACCTCTTAACACAAGCGCGATAAAAGTTTTTGATCATAGCATACAATTCTAAGAAGGTATCATACGTTTCACCCTTATTTCTTAAAAATTTCACCCAAGTATACCTTGAAAGATCATCTACAATGACAAAAAAATACCTCTTACCTCTAAGGCTTTCAACTTCAGCTGGTCCCATAAGGTCCATATGAAGTAGTTCGAAGCAGCTTTGAGTTGTGAAGGGTCTCTCAGAGGTTGTCACAACAGGGTGCGAAGCTTTGACTTGTTTTCCCTTTTGACAATCTCCACAGAGGCTAGGACTCGCTATATTCAACTTGGGAACTCCTAGAACAGCATTTAATCTTTGGAGATTCTTCATGTTACGAAAATTTGTGTGTCCTAATTTTTGATGCCAAAGCTGCACCTTATTCACCTGCACACTTAGACAACTGTTTCTGTTAGTCTCATAGATATTATTGGAAGACCTTACCCCTGAGATCACATGGTTACCGTTGTTGTCCATCACAGTGCAACTTTCTTTATCAAAGATGACACTGAAGTTGTCATCACATAGTTGACTAATGCTAATGAGATTTGCAGTCAGCCCTTCAACATGTGATACATTGGCCAGCTTTGGAAGTCCAGGACTGTCCAAGGTTCCTCGTCCAACAATCTTGCCATTTGACCCTCCTCCAAAAGTTACTTCACTGCCATTGATTCTCTGATAGTTTGATAGATAACATCTGGAGCCTGTCATGTGATGTAAGCATCCACTATCAAAGTACCATGTGGTCGAGTCATTATCTGTCGATGCAGTGAAGACCACTTGGCAGGTAACTGTTGGCGTAACTTTGGGTCTCCATACCAGTTTCTTGGACTTGTCACCTTTGTTTAAGAGGATAGGATTTGATGCTTGGTTCTTCAGATACATCTCCTTATGGTGTTCCTGCAAAAACTTATGACAGAAGGGCTTAATGTGTCCAGGTAGAAAACAGAAGTGACAAATGTACCTCCTACGTTTTTTCTTTGCTGACGAAGTTGTGGGAACTTCCTTGGATTTCACAAATGGTTTGCCATGAGTAGACAAAATCTGAGTGAAGGCTGGTCTCGCACTCGAATCATACCCAAGGCCATGTGAAGTTATCTGAGTTTGAGACAGAACTTCATCTAGTTTTGAGGTTCCCGTGTTGAGTCTTTTAAAAGTTTCATCAGCATGATTGAGTTTAATTCTCATGTTGTCCAACTCAGCATCCTTCTTTGTCAGCATGACTTCCAGTTTTTGTAGTGAGGCCTTTTGCACAGAAACTTCCTTAGTTAGTGAATCCACCACTTTGCACTGTTTGGACCATTTTAAGTACAATTCCTTGTAAAGTCCTTGCATCTTTACCAATAACTCCAATGTTTCTTCTTCAGAGATTTCTTCCTCCTCATCTGTAGTAGTTATAACAGTGTTGAAACAACAAAGAGTTTTGTAATAAGACTCATCATATCTTTCAGAAGTTATCTCAACTTCAGTGTGACTTGACTTATTCTCTTCAACACATACTGCAGTTAAGGCTGCGTGCTCATTTGGTGCATCATTTGGTATCTCCTCTATATAAATCCCTGAAGTGTCTAGCTCACTATCACTAAGAGATAGAAAATTAACCTGTTTCCCAAGTTTTCTAAAAGTGTTCGGACACTCATTTGCAAAGTGCCCATATCCTTTGCACTCATAACATTGAACAGTAGAGAAGTCTTTCACTTCCTTTGGTCTGAAATGATCTGATGAAGCACGCTTTATGATCTTTGGTTCATTTCCAGGTGTGTTCAATCTTTCGTAGAGAACCAAAGATCCGGAAGAATCATTTCGAGGCTTGCGTTGTTCACCACCTCTCTTTTGTTGTTTCCCTCTGCTAGCTCGAATGAGAGTGTTAAGTCTTCTGGTAAGAAGAGCATAATCAGGATTCTTTTCATTTATTTCTTCAAGATCTTCATCCTCTTCTTTGTCATAAGTTGAAGTTGACTTTGAAGTTGTCCCGACAGTCAAGGCAATTCCCTTCTTCTTATGTCCACATTTTTCATTCAATTCCATCTCGAATGTCTTCAGATCATTCATCAGTTTGGTGAAATCCAGAGCTCCAGTAGTTGTAGCAGTATCAATTGCAACCACTTTCATGTCAAAACGAGAAGTTAGAGTCCTCAAAGTTTTTGAAACTAACCTCTTATTAGTAATTGGATCACCCAAATCATTGCACTCGTTGGCAATCTCCAGTAGTTTGTTGCAGTAGTCTCCTACGGACTCATCATCCTCCATCTTCATGTTTTCAAACTTTGTGGTAAGAATCCGATGCCTTGATTCTTTAATTCCAACATCACCTTCGCAATGCTGCTGGAGTATATCCCAAGCTTCCTTAGCCGTCTCACAATTTCTTATAAGTTTGAACATCTGAACGTCTAGGGATGATTGAATCGCGTTGAGCGCCTTGTCATTAAAGGTGGCTTCTTCATTTTGTTCTCTGCTCCATTCTGACTGTGGTGTACGGCATGTATCTCCTTCAGCATCACGGTCTTGGGGTGTGTCCATCCTTTTTGAACCGCATTTCATGCTCTTGCATCAATCGACTTGATGCATGATCTTATCCGAACTTTCCAAAATGAATAGTTCATGCCATCTAGGACGAGAGGTTTGTTGAACAGCGGGTTCGTGCAATCCATTGTGCTTACGAAAACAGGATCACCACTTAGTGTATCAAGTGTCTGCTCTCGATGCCAATTGAAAAAAAAACCGAACTCTCGGTTTTAACAGAGTTGTGATCAAAGTTGGCTCCAAAGATGAGACAACTTTGCATACGCAGCGGAAATTTAGAAATAGAACAACGGATTGAAATTTTCACGAGATTATATTTCTATAATCTCATGAAATGCCTCAGGGTGAAATCTTCACTATATAGAATATGTCAATTACAAAAACACTACTAGAAAAACACTAACTAAAATATTAAGATACTTTATCTCTTCCTTCACAGAAAGTTGAGACTAAAGTTGTCTTAACCAAATCTAGTAGAAAAACTGCAGAATATAAAAACTCGATCTATAATCCAAATGTATATCTCTAAGACTCCGTATCTATCACAATACACCTGATCCCTATTTATACAAAAGCAATATCTTGGGCTCTACTCCAAATAATCACACGAACTCCACATTATCTCTACTTCCTTGACTTTAGCTGCAAGCAACCGACTTTATTAGATATAGGAACAACCCAATCTCTGATTTCATCCTCCTAGACTTGGTCAACCACATGTGTTCCTAAAATATCTCAACCACCTTTACTTCCTGCACAAATAAACAATAAAGAAAGAAAGAAAGACAAAACATAAATATATCCAAACTTAACAAAACAACCAACGGTTCAACAGATTTTCCATATGAATTTTAATGAGGCCTGATCCCTGAGTTTTCATTTTGTGATTTTCGGGACTTTTAGAATTGTTCTTTTTTTCTTCTATTTATACAATTTATTTGATATGTTTGCACATAGTTACATAAACATTTGACGAAAATACCACAAACATACTTAGACTTTACAAAAATTTTGACTTTTAATTTTGTGAGCACGAATCCTAATAAAAACATTAGTGTACGTATGGAGATTGGAGACCAAGGAAGAAATTTTCAAAATCATTATTTTTAAACAATAAATTTTGAAATCATTATTTTTTAAGTTCATAAATCATATATAACAATGGAAACTAAATATTCAAAATTCAAATATTCTTAAATTCGAAACGATGCAACCTTCAAATTTCATTTAACATAGGTCAAAGCGGTTCTCCACTTCTACAATCTTGGTTCTCTTCTTCTCCTCTCAATTCTTTTTTTTTTAAATAAGAGGTCAAATTTTGAACCCAAATAAATAAAAATTCAGAATTAAAAAAAAAAAATCTATAATAGACACCGATTACTCGACACCTAGATCTGCCTAGAAAGTATGAGTGTCTGACTGAATAATAATGTCGATTCACCCTTTCTGGCTTGATTAAGGGCCGCCTATCGCTTGGGTTGCTAAACGGATCCATTTAATCTAGATCAATAATTTCATTCCATATATTTTTTTAGTCCAAAATTGGATTGAAATTGTTATGACATACTTAATTTTCCTCCATTTTTACGTCCAATTCCGAATAATATTACTAACCCAAATACATAAGATAGCAATTGGACACAATTCAACTAAAAGTTTAGTAATAGCACTAATTACATGTATAATAGATGTTTAATCGAGTGACAATCTCATGATGCCAATGAATTTTTATTAGAATTGGTTATACTAATGAAAATATTCATGAAATATACTATCGAATATTAAAATTATTACAGTTTGTTCCTCATACACATTTAAACATATTCTATAATATTATATTGTGTAGTGGAAAAAATAACATTGCTTAATTTGACCCGATTAATATTAACTTTGATGTCGTATACTAATGACGTGTATCAATATTTTTTTTGGTTAATCTATACGTATATTAAAGAAAAATCATGAGGGTAAATTTATAATTTATCAGTAAAACATAAGTTTAAAAATATTGTTCTGCTAAAATTATGTATACTAAATTATTATATTATTGTACTTCCTAAATTATTTGTATGGATATTTAGATGATATATTTATATATTTGATTTTTGAGATAACTCTTTTTTTAGGCGTTTCCTTTTCAACTATTGTGTTATTATACTTTTTAAATGATTTATATTGATTTGATGATAATTTTAAAGCTTTTTCTTTTTTTTTTTTCTTTTAAAAAAAAGGAAAATTGTGGATTCAACTCTTGAAAATAGAATCAACCTTGAGAAATATCTAATGGTGTATGATTTTTTTTTTGTTTATTAGTTTTTTGTCTATTTTACAATAGAGTAAGTGTCAATAACATTTTCCGACTTCATAAAAGAAAAGATCATTGACTCATATATGTTGGATTATTATGATGTTTATGTCTTTCTAAATGAATTATTATATGGTATTACATGTAACTTTATGAACTCAACTATGGAAAAACAAAATACCTTGGACCCAAGGATTGTATATGCATGTTTAGACCTTGACAAATCTATAAGAATAATAGGAATGAAAAATGATGTAAAAATTATATATTTTTATATAATAAACTCAAGTCTGTAAATATTTGAACTAATTAAAAGATTTTGGACGTAGAAGATGAATTTATAAGAAATTAAAAAAAATAACAAAACTGTATATTTTTAACTATCGTTGTTGCAACTGTATATTTCACTTCATATCCTCGTTACAGGTTTTTTTTTTTAAATTACTTATTGAAAATTTTATATTTTTGTGTTATTTACAATTTATTTAATTTTCATGCTCTTACACATACACATAACATAATATAATATAATATAATATAATATAACTTATAAATTTTCTATTACATATTTCTTCTGTAAATAAATGTTATGTTTTTTAATCTTTATCAAATCCAATAAAATAACATATATTATTTAATATCCATATTTTTAATGCTACTATATATATTATATCCTTTTTTATGTGCATATTAATTTTACATATTAAAAAATATAAGAACGTAATATAATTTAAATATATTAATATCAATAGTATAAATATAAATTCCTGCATTGCACGAGATCGAGAAATACTAGTTGATTTCAAATAACAACTACTTACTGCTCTCTAGCTACCCCTAAGGCGCATGCTGTAATATTTACTTTTATTTATTCTTGGTAATATTAATTGGGGGATCAATATTAAATATCGAGTTTTTCTTTTTTCATGAGAGATTAACATTATTCAATTAAAAATAAGGAACTTAAAGGGAAAAAAAAATCTTACGCTGCTCGATCGGTGTTGAAAATGTGGGCTGAAAAGTTTTAGAGGAAAGGTTAATAAAAATATGAAATAATTAAGCATATTAATAAAATCACTAAGTCTCGATGTATTAGAAATGTCACAAAACATGTTTCGGTGGGGATGACCTAGTGGTGGAGTGAGGTTGCTTAGAGATCAAATATCACAAGTTTGAATCTCTTCAATACCCCCAGATCGGGTGTGTGAGTAAAAAAAAAGAAGAAAGAAAGAAAGAAAGTCACAAAACATAATTTTTCAAAGTTTCAATGCAATGAATTGGGGCACAAAGTAGTGGGGTTTGAAGATTGAAATTCGTAAATGCTTTGTTATCCTTAAATACATAGGGGTTGAATTCCACTTAGCTACAATTAATATTACTTGTGAATTGTGATATTCTTGATATGAATCGCCAATTGGCTTCATCCATATAAAGGCTAGGGCCGATAATTGTTCTTGTGTCAATTACTAATGAAGTAACGCACGTTTCAAAACAATAGTTAAGTTTGTCTATATTAAAGCCTATTAATGCTATATAATATAGCAAATTAAGTTGATGAAGAGGAAAATTTAGTGCTGAAGCTAATTAACAAATAAAAAGAAGTAATATATATCCAAGGGCAAAAGTTATTGTTAATTTGGTGCCTCGATTTTATTTATTATTGTTATTTTATAGAATCGGATTATTGAAAGATGGGGAAAGGCCACGTATAAAAGGCATATCACAAAAATTTATCAAAATATTTTTCACAAATATATAGAATACTTCTCAAATAGACAACTTAAGAAAATGAATAAATGTTCCTCCTTAAAAGGAATTGAATTCATATTAGATTCCCAATTTAAAATTTTATACCGTACTATTAGATACACAATGTATATTATTGACCAACAAACTTCAATGCTCCATAGTAGGCCGGGCATATATCACTATAAAATGATAGACCCCATATTCAATTTTTCATAGCAACAAACTAGAAAAATAAAAGAAAAATGATGTCTCGCACATTCTGTCTCTTATTGATCTTGGGGTTGTTGGCTTTCATCATGACTCCATCAGTTGCTCGGAAATTAGAAGACGATTTATCGTCTAGCTTTGATATATCTGAAAATGATCAAGTTGCAGAAGATGAGGAGTTGTTGTGGAATATTGATTCATTAATCAAGCACCACCGCCGCCGCCACGCTCCGCCTCCTCACGGCCACCATGTTCACCACCATCACCACGGCCATCATGCTCCTCCTCCTCACAGCCACGGCGGACATCATCGTGCTCATCCTCCTCACCATCATCACCATCATGCTCCACCACCGGAAGGGTTTTGAAAGAGTAATATTAGTTATTGAAGCGAAAAAAAAAAAAATAGCCTTTTTTTTTAGTTCTTATGTAATTCCGCATTAAGTAATGCATTGTTTTTACCAGCAAATTAGTACTCGGTATTATCGATATGACTATCTTTTCTACAAATGAAATTCTCTAGTCAAAAGTATTTGTTCTAACCGCATCGTAATATTAAATATTACTAATTTTTCTTCTAGTTGTTTTTCAATTTTAAATTTTTTGAGTTTAGTTTACTTTTACATTATTATTTAAGGTTCATTTCACCCAATTAGGATTTATAATTATTTTTAATATTTATTTTTTATTTTTTGTCTAATATGATTGATTATTGGGGTTGATTATCCCAAAGTTAGGGAATATAATATTTTTTAAATTGCAATTCTTATCAATAAATATTATTTCGGATTGATTATAATATAATAATTATATATATATGTGTGTGTGTGTTTTAAATTGACCACCCTAATTAATTTTATAATATATAAAAGGGTCACATGACTAATTATGAAAAATGTCCTAACTGAACATGGTTGCAATTATAATTTTGTCTACTACGTACAGCACTAATTAATTAGTAGTACTCCACAACAATTCTTCTGTATTGAATCAGTAGTACTCCACAACCATTCTTTATCTTCTACAAGTTGACTATCCTTATAATTTGTATATGTAGGAGATATTTTCTTGTAATTTTGAGATAAGACAAAATGAATATAAGACCTATGTCATATTTTATAGTGAATGTGGATGCTTCAACATTGAAGTTTAATTTGTTGGTCAAAAAATATCTAATTAATGTGATGGCATAATTACTTGAAATCCGGGAATTTTATTGGTAAGGCATTTGAAATCCTCTATTCCATTTTTCTTTATCTCATTTGTTGTCTCATTTTGATTTTTATTCGATTTTCATCAATTTTTCTTCAACCTCAATTTATTATGGTTTAGTTTAATTTTATAATTACTAGTACGCGGCCCGTGCGTTGCACGGTGGAAGTAAACCGGTATGTGAGTCGTGCATTGCACAGTGGCAGTGAATTTCACCGGTGCATTGCACGAAAAAAAAAAGTTAAATTTAATATTATATTATATTTTTATGTAATTTTAGATAGATTAGTATTTAAATTGTTTTAAAATTTATAAAATATTATCATAATTATTAATTTTATCCACATAATTATTAACACAATTTTTATATGATATATATATATATATATGATAAGTACTTATATAGTTGTTAACATTTTATACTGACATCAATTCATTATTAAATTATCTACACTTTATAAGTTTAAATGATATTATCTAGTATTTTACCCGCGCGCCGACCGGTATACCCTTATTTAATCCACAATTAATGTCACACCCAGTATCTCATTTTATGTTTGAATTTGTTTATTATAATTATTTTATATATAATATTTCTTTCACTGTATTACAATTTTTTTAAACACAAAATTAGATGCGAATAATGTCAATTCTATCTAATAATAATAACTCTACTAAGCATAATTTTTTTTTTTGCATTAGAAGAACTTTTATATACATTATAGCATTAAATAATAATAATAATAATAATTAAATTATTTTTAAAATAATTTTTTTAACACAGATGAATGAACTTACATAATATATATTATAACATTTATTAAGCTTACTATTATATTATCTTTTAATAAAATTAGTAATTTAATCAAGTTCTAAACTCAGTAAAGGAAATAATTTTTTAAAAAAATATATGAGAGTTTTTACAAAACATTTTTGGTAAATTTTACTTTCCCAACTCCTGATGTCACATCATCACCGCAAGACAAAATGCATATGGTGCTGCTCTGAACATAGATTTTAGTTGAAATAAAATGCATAAGGTGCTGCCCTGAACATAGATTTTTGGTTGAAATAGCAAATAGTTATATTAAACAAAGAGATGAAAAGGGGAAGATAGACATAGAGAGGGAGAAAATACGACACAAAATTGAGAAGAACATATGTCCTCATATTTCTTTCATAAGCAGTAGTCAAATACTCGGTACTTTAGGTTTCATATTCAACATTTGATAGAAAAAAAAAGCCTCCTACAAAATTCTGAAGAGTTGAATTTGAACGTATCACATCTCTGCATATTATCCAGTTGATTGAAGCATTTCCAATAAAACTGCAACCTGCAAAAGCTCAGGTTCAGAACAACTATAATATATAATTTATATATTATTGATTTCACCTTTATCATCACATCCTTCCATACCGTAAACCTACTATAGATTGGCACATTATCGGAGCTTTGATGAAAATATTTACTTAAATTTTTCAATCAGATATGAATAACCGATCAATAGAACTATATATACACCCAAATGCAACAAATTTGAAGAGCAGATGACAAAAGAATTTTTTGTACTCCACTAAGCAATTTGAGTACTGTGCAACTTAGTGTAATAATGAAGAAATAAATCATTTCTATCATGTTTCCAGCAACCTTATATTTATCTACTCCTAGCAGTTGGTAAAGACAAAATAAAGTTGCAAAGGCCATTGACAATTGTCTATTTTTACTAAATGTTTGGCTCATGAGAAGACTTCTTGAACCTTAAATCAATATTATTTCATCGTGTTACATGTTCGAAGCTTTATTGGTTCTACAAAAGCCTCACAGCAAGAAAGTGGAAAACTATCAAGCAAATGCATTGTGGCCCATTAATATCATTTATGGATTCAGGATTGTGTAATCAGTCACTTGTTCAATTAGAAAAAATCTTACACTTGTAACATGCAAAAGATGGGAGCAAAAATTAGCAATGCAGTCACAAAGAAAAGGAAAGATAGACATATATTGTAGTGCAGATTCTTAATTAAAATAGTCATAATCACACCCCTTTGGAGGAATGTTTGTCATCTCATAATATCCAACAGGTTGTCCACATGCTCCCCAAAAACCTTTTCAGACAGTGTGAAAAGAAATTAGGTGCAGCTCATTGCTCATGGGTAGTCACCTTGCATAAACAGTCAGATTTGTCAACTGATGTCATAGAAACGAACGAAAATAACCTATTTACCTATCCAACCAACTAAATTTGGAAGCCAAAGTCAGTCTAAATCCCAGCAGCATACTACATATTTATACATTAATTACAGTGTTGATTCTATTACAGTGTCATGCAGACATCATACATAATAGGACTAATGCAAACAAATGTTTAATTACTAACAAAAGATATGAGCTAGTAGTGGTGGCTCTGTTATGCAAACAAATGTTTAATTACTAACAAAAGATATGAGCTAGTAGTGGTGGCTCTATTTCTCTCTCTCTCTCAAATAATTGGGCTATATTTTCGTATTACCAATTCCAAGTAATCATGGGAATATTTGACTCCAAATGCATACACAGAAAAAAGGTAAAGAAACCATAGCAGAAATAACAAAACCACTTACATCTTTAGGCAAGTTTTTCATTGGAGTGCTGACATAAGTCCAAGTGGAAGTTGCATTTCAGCACCAACGGCTAAGGGGAATTAGCTTCCCATGGTCTTCATGATAAATCCACAAGCCAAAGTTTACTTTTGGTGCACTCTCCACTGATCATATTTATATTTCTCACCGTAATAAATTAAAATAAAAAACGAAAGATTGTAATAAATTTGAGATCCAAATGAGAAAGAAAAAAACTAAAAGAATGAAACAGGAACATAAATTTACAACCTTTGGAATAAAAAAACACCTAAAACCTGTTTAGGAAAGGAGAAAGTGAGGGCCTAAAATAATTTCACTCGTGCGATGCACGGGGAGATATATATAAATAATCAGAGAAAAGCAATGTAACTCCACCATAGTACCACATATTATTACCTTTTCTTAGGTTTTCATCAAATCTTGAATCTCAAAGATATTATCTTGGAATGGTGACTGTGAGGCTCGGCAACCAATGAAAATATGATACATATTTACAATAAATGTGACATATATATGCACACACCTTCGGAAAGTTTGCTCCCAGTACAGCCATTATGGTGATAGTAGAAGAGAAACTAATGCAGCAGATCTCGAAAAACCGGATCCTACAAAACAAAAGGAACCCGACTCAATGTTTTAGCAATAGTGTTAAATGAATACCCTAATCCATTCAGTGAGATGCAAATACTAATAGATTGAATGAATATACCCATTAGAACAATGCCATCGACGACAACCTCGAGTCCGACAGTTTTACCGACATCTATCCGCTTCACTTTGGCATACTCATAGAAGCCTTTGTACCTGAAATGGCATAACCAAAGATCAAGAGATATAATGCACACGATCTCCCAAAACTGCCCTAACATCATATGTTAGGCAAAGAAGCTTTATAGAATTTACAAAATCAGTTCAGAAGAAATTTAAGAGATATAAAAAAAACAAATAAAGAAACTGATTTTAAGCAAATAAAAAATAAATAAACAGCCATGATATCATATGTTAAGCAAAGAAGCATAGTAGAATTTATAGAATCAGATCAAAAGAAATTCAAGAGATATAAAAGGCACCATACCCACAAATAAAATAGTGACCCAATCTGTGATTCTCAAATCAATTTCCTGAAAAGCAAAATAATCAATTTTCACCAAATACACAGAAAAAATACCTATATTGATTATCTCTCGCCATAAATCCGCTACTCATTCTCTCACCCAAACACCGCCACCACTTTCTCCACAGAAATCCTCCCCTCTGCCTCTGTCAAACTTCATGCTTTTTCATCCATTTCCCTCTCTTTAGCCTAGGTTTTGCTTGAGTTTTCACAAAATTGAGAGTAGAAGGGAGAAATAGAATCACCGCCTCTCTGTCTCCATCAACGCCGTGATCTTTACCATCGTCACCGCCTCTCTATCTCCTCTCTCTCTCTTGGCGTCGATATTTGCTGTTCAATCTGCATGTTCTCACATTTAAAACCTCCACCGCTTTCTTTCTCCTCAAATCGGCCGCTCCTCTTCACCTGAACTTCATGTTCTCTGCTCTCTCAATCTCTCTTTACTTCAAAATTGAAATTCACATTGTTGTTTTCATCTCTCCGATTCAGATTTAAAGAATCTCAAGGACAATCGAATTTGAAGAATCTGAAAGAAGATCTGGATGAGAACAATTTGAGGAAATTTCTATAAAGAATGTGGGTGAGTTTTTTTTGGAATAACCGACATAAATACTGATATAAGATGGTGGATCTATTAATTTCTGATTTTTTAAAAATATTTATATAATATTTTAAATGAATAATAAAGGAAAAATTAATGACCTCAACTTTCAAATTTTATTACAAAATTGCCATCAATTAATCGCCAAAATCAATTTGAAATCAATTTCAATTATATTTTTTCTACTTTCCACCTAATTAGGGTTTATATTTATCTTTAGTATTTATTTCTTTTTTTAGTTAATATAATTGATTAATATGGTTGATTATTCTAATATATAGTAGGGCATATAATTTTTAAAAATTTTAATTTTTTGCAATAAATGTTGATTATGATTTGTAATACTATAATAAAATATATTTTTGTAATAAATATTTTTAAAATATTAAATTTCATAGTGGTACATGAAAACTGGACTAGAAGATTTTATTCCTGGTCAAGGATATCTAATTAATGTGATGGTATTACTTTTTTTTAATTTTGGAAATTTAATATTAATTTATTAAGTTGTCTTATTATTTTCAGATCTGCGCGTGAATAATAATTTGGTAAATTAATATACTAAAATTTTTATGATTTCCATCTAATTTATGTATCTCGCCTTCTTTCCTTGAATTTATTTGACTTATTCAAAACAATCCTAGAGTCTTACGCAATTCAATTCACTCTAAATTAGTAGTTTTATTACTAGCTGTCAGTTTTTTACCACAATTAATTAACTTCCAGATTTCCCAAAATGTTGAAAATTATATTATGAACCTTGCAGAGGCGAAAAATATTCATATGATTTCAAATTCGTAAAGATGTGTGCACTCTTAAAGTCAATCTCTAGCTGCTATATATACTTGTAATGTAAGCCATATTAATGCTATATCTACTTCTCAATAATATTTACCCTAAAAAACTTGGGGGGAAAATTAAAATAAAATAAAATAAATCATCCCTCTTTCTTTTCCCTCTTATATCATTCTTACAATTTATAACATGCTCTTCCTAAACTTAAATTCATATTTATTTTATGAGATAAAGGTCAATTGGCCCATCGATTATTTCACGAGGCGTTTCAATGTCCTCGTTTTGACTATTTGATGACTCAATTAGTCCCATGATTTTTCAAAATTATATACATTGCCCATTCTATGTAGTTTAACTACGTGTAGTAACAAGGTGGGTGGGATTTGAACTCAACACCTTCCGTCCTAACTATAATACTTTACCACTATGGATCGGGACATAGTATCATAAATTTTTCTAATATGGAAAATAAATTTAAAATATTGAAATAAAAGGGTTAATTTGGCAAAAAAAAAAAAAAAAAAAAACAGCATGTTTAAATGGATTTTCAGCTTAAACGAATTTTTTAAAAATGTTGCAATAATAATCCAACTTTTGATTCTAGCAAATTCAACAATCCTAATATTTTTTTCGTTTATCAAAATTATGATCTGACAATATTTTCCAACATATTAGATAAATTCAAATTCTAGGGAGTCGAATATGGGGATTGTTATTGTTTAACATCAGTTTTTCTGATGTTGAAAAAATTTGGCAGTGTCTATCTTGCTATAAATCAAAATTCAGTCATTACGACAGCATTTTAAAAATCATGTTTAAATTATAATTTCGTTAAAAAATACTAACCTTTTCAATTAACAAAAAAAAAAAAGGAATCTAAATGAACGATGTTTTCAGACTAGCTAGATTGGTATTTTTAATTAAATGGGTCATAAATTGACAATATTTTTCTTTCATAGTCCAATTTCTTTCTGGTTCTAGGTCATAAGACTCTTAAATAAAATAATAATTAATAATTTGAATATTTTGCAAAAATATATGTACTCCATCAATAATGAAAGCTGAAGAAACTAGTGTCACATTAAAGGAGATCCTATTAGAAATTAAGAAAAATTAGAATGCAAAAAAAAAAAAAAAAAAACATATTGAGATCATCTTAGGATTCTAAGGGAACTGCTCGTTTAAATATTTAAGAAAGAGAAGAAAAGATTGTTAGACATGCCACACCAATGATAACGAGTATTTGGTTGTAATTAATAACATAATCCATTTCACAATTTAGAATATTACATAAGAGCTAATCAAAATGATCAGCAAATTAAATCTCTTAATTATTTGTTGAAGATGTGTTTCTTCAACAAGTAATGCGTTTTCAAAAGTCTTCTGGTGGAGGAGCATGATGGTGATGATGAGGAGGAACATGGTGGTGTCCACCGTGGCTGTGGGGCGGATGAGCATGACGGCCGTGGTGGTGTGGAGGATGAGCATGGTGGCCGCGGTGATGGTGGTGGTGGTTGATTGAATCAATGCTGAACAACAACTCCTCATCTGCTACCACTTGATACTTTTCATTTTCCAATTGTGTTACATCTTCTTCTAAGTTACGAGTTAGAGATGGGGTCACAAAAAGAGCCAAGAGCCCAATGAGCAATAAGAGGGAGTATGTAGGAGACATTTTCTTGCGTTTTTTGATAGGTGATCGAGAGTGAATAAGCCCTTTGTTATTTATAGTGGACGTGCCATTTAAATTTGTTGGTCAACAATCTAGGTTGTAGATCCGCGCTTGAATTATTAGGAAACTTGATATATAAAGGTTTTTATGATTTCTATCTAATTTATGTATTTGGCCTTCTTCTTTGAAATATTTAAAAATCCAAGACTTAAACGAAATTCAATTCACTCCAAATCAGTTGGCTAAATTTGCTTTAAAAAAATTACTTCAAAAAAATATTCACAATTAAAGTAATAAGAAAATTAATTATTTACCTTTGACTTTCTATCAATTTTTTCCTCCAATAATTCAACTTCTCAGATTCCCCAAATATAAATTAAAAATTAAAATGATGAAACTTTATCAATTAACCTCACATTTTGGGAAGCAAAATTTGGTATATATGATCTGAATATCGTAAAGATGTGTGCACTCTGAAAATCATGCTATACTTGTAAGCTGTATTGTAAATTCCAAAGCCTCATTACTATTTTCTTTTTATTCGTTCTATAAAATAATATGTATGTTAACATCACTCGTAATGGAAGATAAAATCATAAAACCATGGGTGAGTATGACTTTCTTGTTAATTATATATACCCTTTTCAAGTTAAAATAATATATATATATATATATATTCAAAAAATACTAAAAAGAACATATACAAAGAATCATCGCAATAGTAAAAAAAGTAATAATTTGACCAAAAACTATAATTTTTAAATTATACTCCCTCCGTTTCTATATAAATTAAATTTTGGATGAATGTACATAAATTTATAAATTAATTAAATTATCTAATACACCCTTATACGAATACATTAAATGAGTTAAATATAGATGTTTGAATGCATTAACTGAGGATAAATATATGAAAAATATGAATTTTTTATCTCGAATTTGTAGATGACACTTTTTTCAAATAAAATTAAAATTTCACAATGACAATATTTATTTAGAAACGAAAAGAGTCATATAAGATGTATCTATATTCAAAACATAAATGGAAGATAGTGAAGAACTGAAGGAGGTCCTTTACGTCCTCTTTTTTTTCTTAAAGGCCACTTCATAACCATAAAAATCTTCAACATCACCAATATGTTTCAACAGGCATGTCCAAAAAACTTGGTCCTCCCACTAAAATCAACATGCAATGATGGGACATAGAAGAATCAACATTTATCGATCAAATTATGGGAAAACCATACAAGTTCTCACATCTTATCGAAATTAAATTTCAATAACCAACAACTATTCCAAATGACGAACAAACTAAAAGGGCCACTAAATAAATTCTCTATCTTTAAAGGGTCATTCTGCAACAAAAATATCCAAGAAACACTAGTGCATGCATCTCACACTACAAGAAATTTGATTTCTAGTGTGGGGAAATCCCGTGGCTAATTATTCAATTCCCGTCATTAATTACATTTAGTGACGGTAAATTTCTCCTCATTGTCCTTGGTTATTGCCTCTCTAGATAAAGATAAATAATGAGCGTAAGGGGTACCCTCAATATTATTGTAATATATTTATTGATGAACTTATCCGGTCATTAAAATTGAATTTAATTATGAAAAATTTTCATCACTAAATAATATGTTCCCCTCACTATAGGTTATTATTATTCATAAAATTTCCCGTCATTATTTTCTTTTCGCCTCTCATTAAAAATTAATTTAAAAATTAAAAATTACCTCATAAATTAATATTACTCTTATTAAATGTCACCTTCATGGTCATTTATAATTTTAATTCTTTGATTATTGTATAAACATATCACATTTACTGATAAATATAAATGTAACAATAATAAAGATAGTTTCTAGAACAAAATATTTATATAAGCAAATTTCATCCAAACATCCATAAATTCTAAATAGTCATATATATCTGATACAGTTTCTAATTTCCTAATATCTAAATGATATAGTAAAAAAAACTGGTACCATAAGTCCATAAATTCGTCTATCAAAGTATTAAAGACTATTTTCTAATATGTGCTTCAGCATTCTTCTCTCGACCAACCTACAAAAATATTAAAAAAAATACAAAATAATTAATCCAACCATATTAGGATATTGAATCAAAGAAGTCACGTCACAGATAAAAATCAGTAGAAGAATACAATACCTCCAAACAAATTATTTTTCACATTAATCCTGATGATAAAGAAAAAAATAATAATTAGTACCTATCTTTCCGCTGAGAATCAAAAAATATAGTAGAGAATTCATAAGAATAAGTTTAATTTAAAAATTGAACAAATGACAAGGTTTGCAAAGTATATGCAACACATTAGAATGTTTCCCTCATTGTTTGATCCGTTAAAGTAGTTTCACGAGAATAAAAATAACTAACGTATAAAAAAATATGGCATCATGTCATTTTTTCCAATCGAAACATCTAAATAATGATACCTGCTCAAGGTCAGTGTCAATGTTAGGTGTTTGAAGTGTATCTGGATTTGATTTATTGTCCTCAATTTGGGTCAATCTACTTTCAATAGTATCAAAACAACCTCTAAACATCTTAATTTCTTCATCTTTCTCATGAAGTTTAGCCTCCAACTCTTTTATATATGGATCCCGAGAATCATTAGAGTCTTTTCGTTTTATTCCATCTCCATAACCAAAAACATGGCTTTGACTCTGTGGCTCAAAAGATTTCTCAACAAGCTCAATATGCGACAATGATGGATTAGATTTTTCAATCTCCACAATCTCCTCCTACACAGGTCCATCACTCATGTTATATAAAAAAATGATGCGCATTGTATTTAGATAGCAAGGTTAAGTAGTGATTGTACATATTTTTCTTGTGCTTGTGGGTTGAGCTTTCCATTTCTTTGTCGAGCCTCAAAGAAAAGTTCTGGAAAGTCTATTGAGTTACTACCCTTGTCACCTCCCCGAAAGATTGAAAAGTTATCAGACAATATCAACTTCTAATTAAATTACAGATTAAATAATATAATATTTTTTACTTTTTAGTACCTTCTCGAAGATCAATTGTCTATGTGGCTTGCTTCCAATTCGATGAGGCATCACTCCATTGACTCAATTATTAGTATTCTCCTTACTAGTTTTCTAAAAATCATAATAACAAATTTATGTATTAATCTCCACAAGTACAATTTATTTGCAACATAGTAGTGTGTTTTATTAGCAATATTAACTTGTACACCTGAAACTCTTCAGTTAAGAACTTGTTAGTCACAAGCCACTCCCAATCTGTAGGATTCATCCCCTCCAGTACATTCTTCAAAACCTCAACTTCAGTTTTACATTTTTTCACGTACCTAATATTTAGTGATGACCTCCATGCAGTCCATAAAGCACCCATGTGCTTCAAGGTATGCTCACGATATGATTCTATGTTAGGACTCGAAAAACACTCCTGCAACATATATGCATATATAAGCAAATATGTTCATGGATAGAATTACTTAAAACTAGAAAACCTGAAACAATGATATAATTCTACCACCTTAACAGAATCCCATATATGCTGCCTACTTGATACAAATATGTCGTTCCAGGCATTCACTCGAATAGGACATATGTTCTTATCTCGTACAATTTTCCCAGATGTCTTGACCAATAACTATGATTTTTTCCCACTGCACGGTTATTGTAAAATTCAATCTCCAATTTTTCTGTGCTTTTCAAAGCAGCAATCTTCTTATTATTATTTTTTCCTCGAACAACTCTCAGCCTTTTAGGTGCTAAATCTATTCAAAATGAGGAAATACAAAATAATAATATGGAAGTTATAATCTAAAACCCAAAAAAGATTGTAAATACAGTTTATATCAAATAGAATATACTTACCTTCAGCATATTTGTCTGTTACAGCATATCTAATTTCACCACAAATACCATCTCGAGTCTTAGGAGTAAATTTAGCAACGAGAAAATGACCAACTGTCTCAATTGGTATTTTAAAATCCTAAAAAATTATAGAAAGTAAATGACACAATATAGTTGAATATTTAAATAAAACAAGAGAGAACTACATAGAGACTTACCTTGTTCGTCGTGCATTCACTAATAGCTTGCAATTCAGTTTCAGTTTTAAAGTGCTCAGAATCTTATATGAACCATTGAACTGTACTAATCTGTTCAATTCCATTGATCAAATCCCCTTGTACTATAACTTTATGGTTTCTCTTATATTCACCTAATATCCCAACATCTGTTACTTTTGGAAGTTTAGTAGCAGGGGCTGAGAAGATTCAATGAAAATATTTCATTAAAATCAAAGCATAAAAAACCAAAAACTAATATTAAATAGGAAGATTAAACTTCAATTTACCAATGACTGAATTGTCTTGAGGTAGTTTGAAGAGTAACGGTTGAGCATTTGGGTTCAACTCCACATAAATATCGATACTCTCTATATATTCATGGTCCATCACCACAGCAAGCAAATCCTTATCATTTTAATCGCTCTACCCTCCCCATCTGTGACTGTGATCTCTTTTGAATAAACATCAACAAACTTTCTGCATATATTGAGGATGTCCAAAAGAGAGCTATCCTCAGTAAAACCACTTCCGTGTATTTATCCTTATCAAAATGCAAAGTAAGAGTGTGGGATGTCTGTCTACCTTTAATCAAGCAAAAAAAATCATTTTGATTCTATCAATATGTTTTGCTTTTATAAAATCATTAAAATGTTACAATTGTAAATTACAATGTCAGTGTATAAATTCATAGATTTACCAATGATTCTTTCCGTACTCACAAATTGTGTTTGTTGACCTTCTACTAGTCCTCTGTTAGTTCTCACGTTGACTGTAGTATCTTTTCAAAAGGAGACCATTCAATCAGAAGACATAATTCAAGCATATAGTTTTAAAAGAACCAAAAATATATATTAACAAATAAATTACCATTAGATTCTCCAATAGCCTTTGATCCTCTTTGGGCGTATCCATATTGTTTGGCTAAATCACCAGGGGCTATAAATTTTACAAGCCTTAAGCTGCTGCCGTTACTCTTTTTAGTAATAAATGATTTAATCTATTCAAAGTAAAAAAGAGACAAGTACATGTTCAAGTTCAATATGAAACTAGTTATAAATCAAAATAACTAAACAATTAAAAAAGAAAAAAAAATGTACCACATAACAATAACTTCAAGACATAATTAAAACAACGATATATCACACGAGTGAAATACTTGTTTAACTTGATTTTCTCTTTCTCTTCCTAGGAACAGTTGGCAGATCAACTTCCAATGGCTTAGAATATGTTCTTTTCCACATATTTTTATCACCAATATCCAATATGTTAGGACTACTACAGTCAAAATCAAAATATTCTTCATGTTGATATGCTTCTCCTAAATCATCTTCATTATTCTCATCTTCAACTGATTGAGGCATCTGATATAGATCTCGAGGTTGTGTCTTAATAACAACATGCCAACCTTTATTGGCGTTATCAATAGCATAAAATACCTGTGAAGCTTGACTTGCCGAAATAAATGGCTCATTTGTCTTCAAATATCTCTTACAGTTTATACTAGTGAAACCATATTCATCTATTTTGATCCCTCTCACATTATCATACACATAAAACCATTTACATTTGAATAGAACTACACGTTTTCCATTAAGATATTGTAGTTCTAGAATCTCCACCAACACTCCATAATAATCAACCTGCCCTACATCGTTTCTTGTGTCACTAAGTACACAAGTACCAGAATTTTGTGTACGAGATCTATGATCACGATCTTCAGTTCGAAATCTGAATCCATTAACCACATAACCATTAAAGCATGTAATATATTTTGTAGGACCGCGAGACTAAGCATCTAAGTCTGCACATTTAGATGATTGGTCATGCTTTTGCATTTGTTTGACCTACAAACAAAATACATATTTAAGTAATAAAAAAAATTGATCTCTAAACACTAGATCACATAGATTTATATATTTACTCACTTTGTTTTTAAACTAATCGATAAATTTCTTATTCTACTCATCATTCGACATTTGTACAGTAGTACATTAGTGTATTTTCATGTACTCGCTGCATTAAATAATTAATAATTAAAAAGTCAGCTCACACGACTTTAAAAGAAAAAAAAAAGTTTATTAGTATTGTAGTAAAACTTACTCGAGATAAGGTTGTACTTCATTGCAATTCTTTAAAATGTAGATATGAGCTTTATCATACTCATCATGATTAAGAATACGAGATGTACTAGCTCATAATGTTCTCCTACATTGTGAAAATATAGAAATCTCACTTTTATTTTTGTTCAAACCACCATCATAGTTACGCTATACTGCATTAAATTTCATTTTTATGCCTTTTAGGTATCTTGAACATAGAGTCATGCACTCATTCGCTATGTAACCTTCTGCTATTGATCCTTCTCGATGAGCCATGTTGCGGATCAATTGTTTTAACCCATACAACATGCGCTCAATTGGGTACATCCAACGATATTGGACAGGCCTAACAATTTTGGCTTCATCGGCCAAATGAATAGGTAAATGCACCATCACATCAAAAAATGAGAGAGGGAAAATTTGTTCTAATTTGCATAGAGTGATCAAAATCTAAGAATCAATTTTTTCTAGCTCATGTATCTTTCATGTCTTAGCACCCAAACTAGAAAAAAACAAAGAGAACTCAATAAGAGATTCACACACTGCCTTTGGGAGAAGTCCACGTATAGTAATAGGAACTAGATGTTGTAAGAGGACATGGCAGTCATGACTCTTCAAACCAGATATTCTATGTTCTTTCATATTTACACTCTGAGAAATATTAGAAGAAAATCTATCTGGGACTCTTAATCACTGAAAAAATGTGCAAAACAAGTGTTTCTCCATTGTAGAGAGTGTATAGGATGCACTAGGAAACACTTGTTTTCCTTCCTTTTCTATTAGATGCAACTCCGATCTAATTTTCATTGCTTTCAAATCAAGATGAGATTGTGCATTGTCTTTAGTCTTTCCCTTTACATTCATGATTGTTCCTATTATGTTATCACATATATTCTTCTCAATATTCATCACATCCAGATCGTGTCGCAATAAAAGAAAACTCCAATATGGTAGCTCAAAGAAAATACTTTTCTTATTCCAATTATCACCTCTTTTATGATGTGCTATTTTCATCTTCAATTTAGCATCTTCTGTTAAGACGACTCTTCTAGATCACTTACTTGAGAAAGCACATCTACACCTGAAAGTGAAACTGGTCGTGGTCTTACCTCTTCAGTTCCATCAAACGCGCTTTCATTTTTCCTCCAACTATGGTCGTTAGGTAGATAACGCCGATGACCCATGTAGCATTGCTTCCTACCATTAACTAACCTCAATGACCCATTGTTTCTTTGTTACAACAAGGGCAAGCCATCTTACCCTTAGTACTCCAACCAGACAAGTTCCCATATGCTGGAAAATCATTAATTGTCCACAATAAAGATGTTTTCAATTAATTTTTTTTTTTCAATTAAAGTATCAAATGTTTCAATGCCTACATCCCATAACTCTTTTAATTATTCTATTAAAGGTTTTAGATAGACATCAATAGCATCCCCCAGACCATCTGGGCCTAGTATGAGCATTGAAAGAATAAAATTAGATTCTTTCATGCACATCCATGGAGGCAAATTATATGGAATAAGTATTACTGACCGAATGCTATATGACGTTTTTGAGTGAGTAAATAGTTGGAAACCATCACTAGCAAGGCCAAGTCGAACATTTTAAGGTTCTGAAGAAAATTCTTTATGTAAATCATCAAATGACTTCCATGCCTTAGAATCAGCTGGATGTCTCATCACTCCATCATCCACCATTTTCTCATGATGTCATCTCATATTAAAAGTAGTTTTTTTAGACATGTACAACCTCTGAAGTCTAGGCTTTAAAGGAAAGTAACGTAGGGTCTTCATTGCCACATTCTTACCATTGTCCTTAACTTTACTTTCTCCGTTACGCCTATCTTTTTTTTCATGTAGACGCATGATGAAGACTCAAATTCGTGCTTTTTCCTTTATCTTTTTACACCCTTTTTAAGTGTTTAGTATAGAGTCTAGTCTAGTTTTGGGGGTAAAAGCTGATTACATGAGGATGAGGGCACAAAACCACCACAACAGGCACATACAGGTGCTATTTTTGCTGAGGGCACAAAGGACAGATTTGCTTGCTGAAGACCCAGTCAAAGTTGTTGCGAGAATTACGCAACAGAATCACGGGCCAGCTCCTATATGCACGTGGAGGAGATGTGGCGGTCAGTTCCGAGTCTTGGGGAGGTCTACACACGTTGGGAAGGAAGTGGGGACATCAGGAAGTTACTGGAGACGCTAGGGTTTGTTGCTATCCCTCTAAAAATCAAGGAAGAACATAGAGCATGAAGTGATGAAGTGGAGGAGTACAAGAGCCCCTGCGTGGGTGAAATCTGGGCTGCTTGAAGCCTTAATTCAGTTGCTATAAATACTTTTATCTGTTTTCATATGAGTGTCTCGTTTTTTGCACCTCAAGATAC
Organism: Perilla frutescens; assembly: GCA_026008535.1. Classification (NCBI taxonomy): domain Eukaryota; kingdom Viridiplantae; phylum Streptophyta; class Magnoliopsida; order Lamiales; family Lamiaceae; genus Perilla; species Perilla frutescens. The sequence goes on from BRKX01000013.1 coordinate 5,538,584, forward strand.
AATTTCTCGTTTTCATACTTAGTTTATTTTCTGGATAATCTGTCTGCCTGAAGCTGGCGATTTGCCCGCATACAGGTAGTTCAGTTGTTTTGTTGGCAAAACTGGGGTTGGGCCCAGAAGTTAATCCAGTTATTTCCTTTCCAAGGAAGATGCCTTTTATCATTTCTTTTACTTTCGTATCTATGTTTAGTGGCTAAGTATCCACTGTTCAAGTCAAAGTAATGGTCTAAGGGTAGAATATGTGCATGAGGTAATCGGACTTTAAAGCCTTAAGGGTTCACAATCTTAACTTGTTTTTCACTTAGACATAGGTAAAGGGTGGTTGGAGATGAAAGCGCGCATTTCTGATTAACTGGTACTAGTGTTAGTTACGTGGGAGTGTATAGGTGACCCATGCCTCGATACCTGCATAGTAATAAGTCCGGGGGTGACAGCCTTGGTAGTTGAGATTGAGTAGTATATGCAGGCACAAGACCGTGTCAAACCTACTAGAATCGGGTCGCTTTTGCCCTCAAAGCTGCTATACTTGCAAAACCTTTGTGTGATTCTCTCCTTAGGTTCCTGTATAGTTAGGTCCCTAGGTGCCGATCATATCATCTAGACAATATAATGTAAGAAGTGATTGGGGAGTGGCCGATCGTATCCATTTCCTATAACCGGTTAACCCTCAAAGTGACAATTACCCATATTTGGCCATAGGGATTCGGTTTTTGACCTTTCTGCTAGTGTGGGCACAACGGGTAGTAGTGGTAATTACATATGTTTTGCCCAGGATTGCGCATACCTACCGAATGACTTGATGCTTTGACTTGAACACTTTTATTACTGATATTTTCTTTTGTGATTTCTTTTTCAGCATTTAGTTAGTTTAAGTTTATTAGCAAGGTTTTTAGAGTGACACTGAAGACCCAAACAAAAACTAAGGAAAGGCAGAAGGTTATAAACACTTCTCGTGGGATCGACATCCGTCTTCACCAGCTATACTAGCCGTTGAGGGCAGATTAAGCATTTGTGGACTATTTGCCCGCAAGTGTATTTTGCACACCAAAACGACGGGTGTGCCAACGCACCACATATTTTACACATGTTAAAATCTTCTTCTTCCTTCCAATATAACATGCAATCATTGATACATGCATCAATTTTTTTTATAAGACAGACCAAGATCTTTAGTATTTTTGTTGGCATCATAATAGGATTCCGAAAAAGTTGAACCAGTTAGGAGTATTTGTTTCAACAGTTGCAACAACATGTTAAATGATTCATTACTCCACCTACCGACACTCTTAATGTGTAACAGATTGGCAACCACTGATAATTCACAGAGTCTTTTAACAATCTATAAAATGCATTAGCTTCACCATTTGGTTCTTCCTTATATTCATTTTGACTTGAGGAACCTGTTTCAAATGTACTCCTCTGAAAATCATCCATGTTGGGATACAAATCCCTTATAATTTCTCCAATATCTTCATCATGATTGTTTTTATCTGAATCATTAGATAAAGTCTCACCAAAGCTTTTACCATGGTGATATGAAGTTGTATAATTTGGCATTATTCCATTAGCATATAAATGCACTTTCACTTCTTCCCGATAGCCACTATCAGTGTTATTACACTTAATACACGGACATCGAATTTTATTATCTTCACTTGTCTTCTTAAATGCATAATTCAAAAATTGTTCAACTCCAAAATAGTATGTTTCATTCATCCGATCATTGATAAAGCTCATCCATTTCTTACTAAGAGGTATTTTATTAATCAAGTAACAATGACTATCTAGCAAAATATAACCCTAAAATTTGAAAGTTGACTTAATTAAGAAACAAAATAACACCTAAAAGATTTTAAAATCTAACAATGAGTGCAAAACAATAAGTAGAAATAAACAAAGATTTTTATTGATATTAGGCAATCGTATTGGGCAAATTGCTCACAGTGCAGTATTAGGGACATTTAATGTTGGAGAATAAGGAGAAGTTGTTGTCCCAGATTTAAGTCGGGTATGTTTGTGCAACTATGCTAGATTTATTCAATTCATTTGATGATGAAAGTATCAAAACTAATATCTCCTAAAGCAATTAATTAGTATGCATTTTTAGGTCATTGGTGTAGTACTTCATTTTTTAGGACTTGAAAACCTGGCAGAAGATGTTCAATCTCATGTTCTGATAGTGGTTAATTTTAGTTTTTGAGTAGATTTCTTCTATTAGGATTGTGTAAAAGGTGTTGTGCAGGTTTATATATGTTATATGTGCAGTTAACTTACATTTTGCCAGCTTAAATATCAGGCTTACTTATATGATGCGTATTGACTGAACTCTTATGACTAGATCCTACTACTTGGAATTTAGAGCCTTTTTTCCATTGGGTGTTGATTGTGAGATTATGAATGGTTATGTTCTTGTGTTCAGGCTTCTCAAAGCAATGGAACAGAAGAATCATGATCTAATGTTGGTAGTCAGAATCAGACTGCCATTCCCTTCACATGCAATAGAAAATATTGTGACAAACTTATTTCACATCCAAAGGCCATGCATCTTTTTCTTCTCTTTATAGGGTAGACGAATTTCTTTAACTACACTTAAAATTCGGTGATAATTTTTATCATTAATTCTCATATACCAGAGCATGGCAGCACACATATATATATTTTAGGTAGATTCAAGAAAATAATAGGATCGATCCAGTACTATAACAACTAAACAACTGATACTCAGCAACCAAGCAAATTAGGATAATTATCCCTTAGGACCCTCATGAATATTTCAAATATTTGGTGTTAGTTTACCAAATTGAAGAGCTAATTTTATCCAATATTCTCTGCTATACAAAACACATAGAGATAAGATGATGAAATCTCCTCAAAGATGGGACTCTCTCAAATCGATTAATCTAAAGAGTTTTCTTGTCCTAGGGATTAAAAGAATTGAAAACACAACTTAAATGATGAGATTTTGACAATATATTTAATCTATCAAATATCAGCACATAAATTATCTAAAAATCATCAAAGATTGAATTAATTATAATCGAGATGCAGCCGCACATAACTGATAGTTAATTGTAAAAAATGGTTGCCTAAAAAAGATGAATATCGTGTCTTCAATCATCTAGACTTTTATTGGTAAAACTTATAACATGAAAATACCTGAAAACCAAGATGGAGCCTGACAGAAGAGCGTCGACGCCAGTGTTGGAGCTGCAGGAGTATCCAAGCAAAGCTTCACCACGTGAACATGAACAACGATTCAATTCAGTGATTTTTTCCTAAATTTTCAGCGAGCAATAATTCGACTCACCACAGGAACAAGAAGTAATAATTCGATTACAGAGAAAGGGTTTTGATATACGCGATTCTTTCTGCAAATTTAAGCGACGTTTTTCTCTTATGTCTCAGAACTCAAAATTAATAAGTGTTTAGTTGAATAAGGGTTTTTGTATCTTTCTTTTAATTTACCTTAATAAAAAATATTGACTTATAAGTTTCCAAAAATTTAAGATACGTCAAAAGCCCAATTTGGTGGGAATAATAATTTATTTTAAGTACAAAAGAATGTGATTAATTAATTGGAGGGGAAAAGTTGGCGGTAGATCAAAACTAATTAATGAGGGGAATTTTTTATTATATGAATAATGAGGGGATTTTACTCTAATTATGAGGGGATACATAATTCGGTCACTAGAAAATATATATTTAACTACGATTTTTTTATACTCTTATTAAACAATAAAAATCATACAATTAGTGGCCATTTTTTGATCCCATCATCAAATTTTGGTCACTAGAAATCAAATGTCTTGTAGTGTCAGCAACAGTCAACATGAGATAAGAAGAGGAAGTGATAAAGCTGAGCTTATGTGGCACAAGTGCATGCAACTTCATGCAGGACCACTGCGGATTCACTACTAACAAAAATGAAGCTACGCATGTGATGTACACTATGGAATCAAGTGCTTGTAAAGTCCAAGTTTTAAAGTAAAAGAAGAGGTTAATAAGACTATTACCTTACTCTATGAAGTCTTGTACACTATCCGCCCACTCTATATGAATTTCATCAATATCCTCATTTGAGTACATTTCTTCATTGAACTGTTAAGTAGAAAAAATATATGTACATTAGAAATATATAGACAACCACCAAACACTTTGAATATAAGTGTCGAGTGTAACTTTATAATGAAGTCTATTATTACCAATGTTTGCAGCGAACCAACAGTATCAAAAGTAGCAGAATGAACAATTTCTCTCATGTATCTCATCACATAATAACCACATTTGGTGGAAGACGGTGAGCGAGGAGCCTACATTGGAATGCAAATGTGGATGATTTATTTATTTTAAATTCTTTAAATTAATTTAGGTTACATACCTTAGTTACCATCCAAACTATTGTCTCTTTTTCTGGCCTCTGCATATTTTTATTAAACATCTTAATGGCCCTGCATATAATCATTCATAAGTGGCTTAATTTCAACAAACATAAATTTGTCGACCTTCTTTTGACGATATCAACTTCTTATATAATTGCGTGTAATAAATTTTTTGACAACTCTATTAGTACGTACTAATGAATGATAGTCAAATAACATTAATTACCATATGTAGACATCAATACACATATATGAAATTGGATCCAATAAGCAAAAAGGTTTGACATCTTCAATGTTTAGGTGCAAGGTGCACTCAATGCTAGAAGCACGAATCTTGTCGAGATCTAATTTTATAGGAGACATTTGGCAAAAAAAATAAACCACGCACAATGTTTTAGGAATGGTCAGCAACTCCGTTGACACTTCAGCTTTATTCTTGAACGTATTTGGTTTCTACATATTTACATTTAACCCATTATAATTATAATAGCATGTATAAATACAATTGAATTAAACAAAATAATATAGGATGATAGCAATGACAAAAGATTAAACAACAATACCATGACTTGAGCATTTTTATCAAGTATCTGCACATCCACGTCATTGTCATGCATGTCCATATCATCATCAAGCTTCTTAAACACAACTGCCTCTAGCTTTGCAATGTGTGCATCTTGTTCGGTATTTCCATTCTTCTCTTTCAACAACTCACGTTGTTGTTGACTATAAAGCTTAGTGTAGGATTTCCTTCCTTTAGGAACTTTAAAATATGCGGTTTGACTAACATGACCTCCAACATCTCTCAAATGTCTAGGGTGTTCTTCCTTTTCAAGTGCAATTTCGAGGATAGTGTTTTTCATTCTTTGCAATTCCAAGTTCAGTGTTCCTAACTTTTTCTTGGAAATAAATTCACCCTACAATAAAAATAACAATACAAGACTAGAAACTAAAAATTCTCTTTCTCTTGCTATTACAATCAATTACAGAAAAAAATACAAAAAGATATTACAAAATTCAAGATCCTAGCAGGATCTTGACAATTGGTACCAAAGCCTTACAATTTTGGAGAGATGGCACCGGTTACAAGGTTCACAGATATGCAAGAAGCACAAAAAGAAACAGAACACATTCTACATGATGAAGCTCTCAAAAGGGAAGCATCGGAGCTCAAACTTTAGGAACAAATTAATGAGATTTTAAACAACATAATAAATTTCTTAAAATTATATCCAACAACGACTTCGAATCTAAAAGGTGTCTCAAAATCAAGAATGACAAATTAAATTAGTAAAACATTATGTGAGTATAAAGAGATCATTAATTCTTTAAACTACAAGCATAATTAAGTTATTTAGGGAAACATGATTCCGGTGTTGTTTGTTTTATCTTAAAGTACTACCGTATTAACTGGTTTCAAAGGTACTACCGTACTAATTTTCAAATGAAATTTTTCATCAAGCTACAACGGTAAATCTTTTTAAGTGCATGTGGAAAGTTTATGATATTGAAGAGACCATATATTTATATAGGAGTCTTTCAAAATTATCTTATCTTATTATCTCATCAGTATTTATGATATTTTCAACTGGCCTAAATCGGATTGGAGAAATGTATTATCTTAAAGACTCTTATTAATTTAACAAGTATTAATTTACCGAGATTTTACTGTATTAGCCTTTTATAATTGCTCAATTTTATATTGACAAAAAATTATATGAGACCGTCTAACGGATTTTCTTCCGGGTCAAATAGGATTCAAATCTGCCCAAACCCGCCAAAACAGTCAGACACGTTGGTTCCACGTGCCTGCCCACGTGCATCTCACTATGTATAAAAGTGAAATGCACTAACTATATGTCGAAGTATAACTTAATATGCATGTGTCTGCCCACATGCATATATTGCATGATTTGTGTTAGTTGCAGTTGATTGCATAATAAATAGTGCATCAACTTTTGAGATTTAATTCAATTAGGAAGTAAGATATAAAGATAGAGAACAGAGCTAAACAGTAGAGCGTATCAGGAATTGGCGACCACATCCGCGGATTGCCGGATCCACCAAAATCATGGACAAATCCGATGATCGGAACTGCCATCCGGCGAGTGTGAACAGTGATATCCACCTAGAGAAACCGCTGATCAGCGGTTGCGTGTTTTTTCCAAGCTAAATCTGTGGTCGACGAGTTGTCTGAGAATTGCTGTTTTCGCATTTTCAGCCAGTGAATTTACCTTTTGGACCGGAGTTTTAATACTTAGTATATATGGGGTTTTGTAGTTGATCAATATTGGACTTTTTTTCATTATTTTTAGAGTTCTATTTTAATTTCCAGACAAGATATATTTTTGCGATTCAACTGTGAAGATTGGGAGGTTTATTCAACACAATTTCACTAAGATTCTTTTAATCTTTTGCAATTTACATTATGTCAATTAATTTTGTTATTCTTTCATTTCTTTTAGCTTTGATCATGACTGAGTAGTTTTAAAATTAATTCTAGGATTTGTAAGCATGATTGAATTTATGTGTTAATTTAATTCTTATTCAATTTTCCTTCTAAAATCGTGTTCAAATGTCTAAGTGTGATTTCTCATACATGATTAGTGGACATGCTAGCTAGTTAATTTGAGGTGTGAATGTATCCTTCTAACCAAGATGGACTTGTAAAATTCTTTTCTAATCAAAGAATGTAGAAAATTCTTTACTAACCATGCTTTTTTGTATTTCCAAAAATACCCTTAATGGAAGTGGGACCTGGTCAAAATTGATCTCACATGTACACGGTCAAAAAGAAAAGACACTACACGCACACGTTGAATACACATATACATTACATGCACAAGCTGAAAACACATACACACTACAGGCACAATAAAAAAAAATTGAGTGTTAGAACATCACACTCGTATTAACAATACCAACATCAATTAACAACAGATTCCTATTATTAAAATAAATTGGCATTATGCTCTTCAATTTCACTGCGAATAAAAGAAAACATTGAGACTACTGAGTATATGTATAATTATGATTATAGAATAAAGAACAAATGTAATAATTAATATGTGTAATTACAGATGGAAACAAATTTTAACAAAAATAGAGTAACAATTTTTAAAAGTTATTTGGAGAGAGAAGAAGTTTTTTTTTAATGCAACTATGTAACACTTTGGATAGCAGCCATTCAAAGTGCAACACATTTTCGGAAACGTGTAACATTCAATTTTTTGTTATACATATTGATTTTTAAATTTTATTTTAGATTTAGGTTTCCTATTATCAAGAAATAGTAGAACAATTTGAATGTTATCAAATTTAGATTTAGGTTCGCTTCCTATAATCCAAAATGAAATAATTTAAATATTATTTGGAATTCGGTCTCCTGTTATTAAAAATTAGAACAATTTAAATGTTATTTGAATTTATTTAGGTTTCCTATTTTTTAAAAATGAAACAATTTGAATACAATTATTTATTTATTAGGTCTTCTATAATTTAAAAATAGAAATAAATAATAAAAAAAACAAAATAAACAAGAGAAAAAAAAAAAAAAAAAAAAAAGCTAGAAGCATGTAGTGTGTGTTTGAAGGGAACGTGTTATACGTTTGGAGAGACGTACATGTTACACGCTCTCAAAAATTGGAGAGACGTATTACACGTTTTCAAAAGTCATCAATTCCTTCATTTTTTTAACTATTAATTTACTTTAATTATTTATTAATTATTAATAGAAAATCTTAAAAAATCTAAATAATATTCAAATTGTTACAATTTTTAAATAATAGAAAATCTAAATCCAAATAATATTAAAATGGTTCCATTTTTTGGATAATGAGAAACCTAACTAAATCGAAATAACAATTAAATTGTTTCATTTTGGATAATGAGAAACCTAAATATATCCAAATAACAATCAAAATTTTAATTTCTGGAAAAGTGTTACACGATTCATTCCTTCATCTTTTTTAACTATTAATTTTTTTTATTTCTTAACTAATTAATCAGATTATTTTTTCTTTGTTTCAAAACATGTCACACATTTCAAATGAACATATCACATATTGTATGCAATTTTTCCATTTTTTTAATTTTCTTATCATTTTTTATTTAAAAAAAAATTTGTTCAAAGTGTGACATGTTCAAAAATGAATGTGTCACATGTGTAGTGTAATATGTGCGTGTAGTATAATGTGTGTGCGTGTAATATAGTGTAGTCTAGTGTGTGAGTACGGTCCCTACATTTTTATTTGATGTTTTCAAATTTTGAGTAAGAGTAAATTAGACTTTTACACTCCTCAGTTAGAAAAAAAAAAATTCTACAATTCTTGGTTAGAAAAGAAGTTTGCAACTTACTTTTGATTATATAAATTTTCCTCCCTGAATTTGAGTATGGGCGGAGAAAATTAGTTTGTGTGATTTAATTGTTACACGCACTTTGTGATTCGTAGGAGATTTTAAATCTAATGCTTTAGGGAGTTAACAAATAAATCTAGAGAAGAAAGTATTAGATAGTTTGTTAATCCATGACTACCTTGAGGCCTAGCGGGGATAGGTAGAGATATTTCTGATCCTTCACCGATAATTGGATTAAAATTGGGAATTAATAGAATTAGATTAATGTATAATGGATTCATGTGTATACATTCTCTATGATTAATTATTTATTTTGCTTAATTAATTGTCCTTGGAATTTCAGCTAATTTAAAGTATAATTGTCTCTTTCTTTAGTTACTGAATTTAATAGTCTAATTTTAATTCTTTGCCTAGAACTAATTCACATAAGAAGTTGGGTAGCCTGCATAATAGGAATCTGTTATCTTAGTACTTGGTGTGAATCACAATTGCAGTCCATGTGGATACCATACTCGATTTGTTAGCTTTATTTCATTGATCTGTGATAGTTGCAGTTAAGTGCATTAATTATGTGTCGAAATATCACTTAATATAAATTGTAGTTTTATCAACTATGAAGTGTTTTCATGTGCAAATATCAAACATTAGTATTATGTGCAAGTATCATTGATTATGAGATAACGTATCGTTAGCTATTAGATGAAATATCATTAACTATCGTTCACTAATTCTTAGAGATATCATTAGTTATGAAGTTAAATATCAAACATCTTGCTACAAACGTATCGAATTCATAAACACCCATATACCATTCACATTATAGTCACCACAAAATCAAGACTTACATTCCGCCAAACAATTTAGAAAAATAGGAATCAATATCTATGCAATGGGAAAATGAGACAACAATGCTCAATTTGTAAAAACTTTTGTACATATTATGCTATAATAGTTTGATAAATGGGTATTGTAAGAAGGGATGGATTAAAGAAGCTTGGTCTCTTTTTCTTGAAATTCCTGGTAAAGGATTAGAGAGAAATGTTGTTTCTTATACCACAATCTACAAGGACTATTCCGCGAAGGCAAATATGAAGAAGGGTTGAAGTTGTTTGGAAGGATGGAAGCCCAGCAATTATCTCTTAATATACTGACTTACAATTCTTGTTGGAGGGCTTGTGCAGAGCTAGCTCATCGTATTGCTGAAACATTTTTCGCTTTGCATATGATGGAAAATAAAGGGGTTGTTCCCAACATAGTAACACATAGTATCCTCTTTCAGGGATTGTGCAAATTGAAACACCAAATGATCTTTTTAACGAACTCCCATCCAAAAGTTTGCAGCCCAATGTCGTAACATTTAGAATCCTTATTGGTGCACTTTGTCAAGATGAGCAAATACAGGAGGCTAAAGATTTACTAGTGCAAACGGTAAACAGGGGTTGCTTGCCTGATAGTGTGACATACAATGTTTTGAACATCTTGTGAAGAGGAACGAGATTGAAGTTGCAATTCCACTGTTGGAAGAAATGAAGACGAGGGGATTCATGTTGGATGCGACCACATTTTCATTGTTGATTGAGCATCTAAGAGTGGACGATCGAGATGGTTTACTTTTTCATAAGGTTAAGGTATACTTGTACCAAACCTTTAGTAATTATTCGCATGTGTATTTTTTTCTACCGTTTATTCGGAACACGTGGATATTGGCAACACCAACATCTCATTGATTTTCTGCAATTTCTTAACTTAGATAATAATTTATTTATTTATTTTTGCACGGGAGGGAAGAAAAGGCTATTGGATTTCCTTTTGGAGTGGTTCATTATCTTTTCAAGTGGGTGAGTGATTTTTTTAAGAGAATAAGATATCGGAAATAAATAAAATTAAAATATAGTTGCAGTTTGCAACACAACTAATGATGTGAGAATGTTTCTGTTTCATCAACTTTGCTAAAGAGAGAAGCATTTGCTTTCTACATGATCGAGCAGCAAACTAGCTAGTTATTAATAATACTACTACTAATAATAAATTTATTAATATTATTAGTATTAATGAAATTTATAAATTTCATTAATTTTTATAATTATTTTGTGTCGTTATTGTGTCGACAAGTCAAAATTTCCATGTTTTTATCCTCGAGCGTGTTCGTGTTTGATATATGTTTTTTGTGTCGTGTTTGTGTTTGGTCTATCGCGCCGTTATCATATTGATACGAAACAAGACATTATTAAATGAACTTACAAGCCTAATTTGGACCTTAACCTAACTTCTTTCTTATGACGAGGAAACCATCGAGGGTGCACTTAATTTTGATAAATTTTGCTCATTTGTAATAGTACGGAAACTAGTACACATGAAAGGTAAACCACGTCGGCTTGCTAAATTTATATATGATATAAGTTGTTGACGATGAAATTGAAACTTTTAATCTTTAGGTCACAAGTACCCCAATTCACTAGTCGTCTGACATTCAATTGACGAAGTGAGGATACCATCGGAGAGCCCATAATGAGAGCTTTCCAACTATACTCACAAGGACAATATTACAACATGAATCACTAATAATTAGATTGTAGAAGTTTTTGCACGCACATTTAATTAAAATTAATTACTACAATTCAAGACATATACTCAATTCAATTCACTGCAATTCAGTAGGCTTAATTCACTTTGAAAAATCTTCATAATTAAAGTAAGAAAAACATTTATATTAGCTTTGAGTTGCTATCTTTTTTTCCCACCATAATTCAACTCTCCGATTTCCCAAAATGATAAAAATTATCGACCTCGTTGAAGCAAAAACTCATATGATTTCAATTTCGTAAAGATGTGTGCACTCTTAAAATCAATCTCTAGGTGCTATGCTTGTTATTTACTTAAAAAATGCAATAAATTGATGATGGTATGGGCCTCGCCTCCTGAGCTAAAGTAAGCTAAACGCTTGCAATTCTATTAAACTTTAGCCCAATAAAAATATTTTAGAATCCAAAAATTCTGATTCTATATAACCTTGGCCCAATATATATATATATATATATATATATATATATATATAGGGGTGGGTTCAAATAGGAACTAATCTCCGCGTGAGAACCTAGGCACCAATCTAACATGCAAGATTTATATTGCTAACACCAAGAGATTATGTTGCTAACATGAGGTAAACTCATTTTGCTAACTTGACGAGATCATAATATTAGCAACATATTGCTAACATGTTAGCGATTATACACATTGCTAATATGTGACTAATAATTTACTAATATGTGTGGTTCCTAGGTTCTCACGGGGGGATTTGGTTCCTATTTGATCATTTCCCTATATATATATATATATATATATATATATATATATATATATATTACGATATATTTTTTTAATTTTTTTTTTGTAACCGAGGTAACTTGCCGCCATTACTTGCTCACACTTTCAATGTAATAATTCACAAACCACATAAAAGTTATAAGTAAACCACACTTGAAAAATCAGTTCTGATAAATTCACAAGTACCAATGTTTGTGGGATTTGAACGGGAGACTTTCGGTTTCAAAGATATACTACTCCACTGGACCACGTAACAATCTCAAATTTGACAATATTCAACTCATTTGATATACAGTTCTTGCACTTTTTTGTTCAATCTGAATGTGGAATGTATATATATAACTAAACTTATGTGTAGAACAAAATTATTAAACTTAATGAACATGTTCTACTTATTAAGAATAAGTAATTTATTTTAAACCTGTTCGTTTAGGTTTCAATAAAATAATGAGTCATAAAAAAAATATTAATTTCGTATTTATAATATATATATATATATATATATATATATATATATATATATATATATAGATCAACGCCACACTCTTGTATGAGAGGTGCATATATGCAAGAATTCGTCTCAAAATGATAAAGGTTCACATTTAAATAAAGAGAATATAATCAAAAATTTTCATCCAAGTCCCATTTCATAATTTTCATATACAATTCATGCTTTGTGGAAGAAACGGAAATATATATACATTTGGCAACACACCGCCCTTGGGCACCGTCACGACGAGCTTTCCGTCAAAGAACACCGCCGTGGCCAGCTCCGGCAGACTTGACGACGGCAGCCGGAACCTCCACGTGTCGAGCTCCAACTTGTCCAAGAACAGCTCAACACAACTAAGCTTGTGATCATTCCTCACGACAATCTTGATCACACCCGGATGAATCTCCACTGCATGAGCCCTTACATCACCTACGGCGGCGCCGCCATCGACCTTGATTTTCACAACGAACCGGAAGAAATCTGGCCCCTCCTCCACCGCCACGTCAGCATCCGACCGGAAAGGCAGCTCCAAGACTTTGCCAAAAACGTGAGGTAATTTTCTGAGCTTTTTGTGGGAATTTCGTTCCATTTTTTTGTGAGGAGTTTGATCGTGAATTCTTTGCCGCTGTCACCGCCTCCATAAATAGTGGAGTTGAGAAGAGAAGGAATATTTATGAGAACCAAATATTTCGATAAAAAAAGATTTATTGGACGGTGAAAATGAAGATGTGGAATCATTTAAAGATGTGGTTTGTGATAGAGGCTTCTTTGTCAAGTTTAATGAAGATGACTAGTTTAATGCACTGAAGCAAATGGAAAAAGATACATGCGACAATATTATTGATAAAAGGAAAAGAGAGAGGGAGAGAGAGAATGGGATATGTTCGATATTCTCTCTACAATATAGTATTTCATTTCTTGTTTTAATATATCAGTCCTTATTGGGTGAATACCGGTTATGCTATTACCCTTTTTTTTTTGGTACATCTTTCAATAAAAATGTGAGTTCTTGTAGAACAGAAGTTAGTTATTACACATTAGCAATGAATACACTACCACCATTTAAAGACAGGAAAAGAGAATTACAGAAAAGAAAAAAAAACACCTACAAAATGCTATTACATCCAAGGCTTCTCATGAGTAATGAGAATTGTAATGTCAATACATGCTTAACTAAGTAGGAGTGAGGATGGTCCGTTTTTTAAAACCCCGACCTCGCCCTAGAACTGGGGATGGCAGCCAGAATTCTTGCCTGATCTTGTCGAACTCATTTGTCAGCCTAAACGTCAAGAACTTCAGTGCAGCAGAAACGGGCTTTGCGTTTTCCATGAGAAAGCTCTGTCTGTACTCCAGAATCCATGTGTTCGGATCAAACTGCACAACAGAGGAACTCCATTTTGCTTGCTCCCATGAACTATTCGCTGCCCGAACAAAATAACTGGCTTTGTCGCTAGACCACTGCAAACAAGAAGTTTCATAATCATGAGTCTGTGGGCATATGTTAGCAAAATTTTATGTTCTTGTGTTGGTTCAAGATTAGCACCCTATTTCCTCAAAAATCTAAGAAAAGTGAGAATTTTATAAGAGAAGTGGTCTAATTTGAAAACTTAGTGGCTTGTTACAGATTCATTAATCATGCAAAATATTTCCTGCAATGAACCATCCTTACTCCCCAAGTAAATTATTTAGAAAATCTAAGTGGACTGGCAACCTATAATGGCGCAAAAGCATAGCAAACTTGAGAGGAATTCATCCCAAGAAAAGGTGGTCATTCTTTGAATGGTAGTCAAATTACAGTTTTGAAAACTGACATCAATTCTATGGACTCCCCCCTTAAAGTGACATTTCGAAACTAATCCAGGTCTAGCTACTTCATGAAAAAATCTGCAACATTATCCCAGACTTTCCCATAAAGAGATATCTCCTAAAAGAAAAATGACCAGATGCAAATTATTAATCATCTCAAGAAGCTCAAGTGATTTTGAACTCTTCTTTTCAGCTTCAAAGATAGGGTTTCATTGTGATTGCATAAACCATCTGGCAGGTCCGACAGACAAAGCAATAATTGTCCTTCTTACAATGCGCCCAACAAGGTTAAAAAATTGCAGGAAGTTACCTACTCCAAGCCTCAGAGTTTAATGTTTGCATCAAGGAATAGAGTAATCTTTTATCTGATTAATCCAAATGACTACTAATTATTCGGCACAACTTCCTCGATTGACAAAATGCCATTCTTTATACTGATCACTTCTAGGCCAAGAAAAAGATAGAACTCTCATCTTTTTTTTATATAATATCAAATAGTCTAGAAGTTTTGCAGCTTCCTTTGAGTCGATCCTAATTATCATCTCTTAAAATTATATCAAGATACAAGAAAACATATGTGAACTTCCTTTTTTTATGAAAAAAAAATAAAAAATTATAGGCCTTACAGATGCAGATAATTAATTTTAGAATGCTAATTATCAAGTACAAAGGAAAAACTTATTTGGCAAGTATATTGGTGAAGCACAGCTATTCTTTGGGGCACATAGATCTTAGAAACCATGATGACCACACATATTACAACGCCGTGATGATGTTGGGCATGCAGTACTTGTCCAACTCCTTTAAGATATTAGATATGGTCTGGTTCTAGTAGTGACCTTATGAAGATTATAATTCAAATGTATTATAATGTGAATACTAAAGTTTTGGCTATTGTCTTATTGGTGGAATAGATGTGCTGGAATAATTCACGAGAGACTGATCTCTTTAAACTGAATCCAGCTTCTGCATTCAGCTGCTTCAACTTCTTAAATGTATCATAATCATCAGTTGGTAGGAACATCTATGTTACATCATCATAAATTCCTCAAGACCTTCAGGAGAAAGATAACAGTTCATGCAACCTCACCACATTCTATAGTTGAACTATCCCAACAACTCTATAGTCTATACCGCGGCGCTAGTGAAGTCCATTTTTATGCAACTAGTAAAGCTCTTCTGATAATAGTGCTTAGCACACTTGGTAAAAGCTATGCTGAGTAAAAGACGTTGAGAAAAATTGGTATTATTTTGTTGGACCAATGGCATTAAACACACATACACACTACTCAAACGAAAATCTAGATTCCCCCTAATAAATTGCTAAAAAACGTAAGACTAGTTTAACAATCCAAGCATTATATCCTAGGGAGATTTATATAGCATAGAAAAATTACAATCCATATCCTACTCCATATATTTTTGAAACTATCCTCAAAAAGATAAACCGTTCTTGGAAATGGTAATCTATCCATATTATTATTTCAATAAATCAACTATAACCTGACAAACACATGGGAAATGAGTGGATAGCAGAACTTGCAAACTGATCAATAGTAAAATTATTTACCTCTGCAACTCTTCCAGTTATAATGCTGAATGACCTTGAAGAATATTCTGCAGTAAGCAACCCAGCAGTCTGCAATGGCCACCCCCAAATGCTTACCTCCTCTGACATTGATTCATACAACACGCACCGCGAGTTCAGCAACAATCCATCCTAAGATCCATATTGTGATCCAACTAATAATATTCAGAAACTCATCTAGTGTTGTTCAAAATTCCCAAATATAGACAAAAGATTTATTGCAAATGATAACAAGAATTCAATCAACAAAGTATGCAAATACATTATCAGTTTTTCTCATTTGGTAACAGAACAAACTAAGAACTTTCAGAAACTCGTCCAATTTTCTTTAAAATCCACAAAATGAGACCGAAGATCTAATAAAGTCAAGTTCTTGCAGAAGATAACATAAAATTCACTAAAAACATAGGCAAATAACTGAACCTGACTAATTTTCCACACAGAATCAACAGAACTGCAGCTTGAAACCCTGTTTCCAACAAACCCTTCCAATTCATTCTTCAAGAACAGAAACCTCCCATTCAAATCCTCACGAACCCGCGAATTGTCGGCCATATTTCTCACCAGTTCCGGCCATAATTGAGTCTTCAAACCCTCTGAAACCATCCATGAGAATCCATACTCCAATCCATAAACCAAAGCCAATCCTAAAAGAAACCTCACAATGAGACCCTCATACTTCAATTCCTTTTTTTGCCTCTCCTGAAAATTCATACTTGCATTAGGGTTCCGAGGCGGAGACACCGTTGTAGGACTAGACTTTGGCGTCGAAACATCAGCTGATGATGGGAAAAGAACAGGGCTTCTCCGAAGTTTAGGCCTCAAAACGGAGAGTTTTGTGAGTGAACTTCTGTGAGCACTCTGCGGCGGCATCAGATCAAGAGTAGCGTTGAAGCTTGCAATACAAATCTCGCAGTTGCAATTCGCGTCTTTTTTGCATCCCGGGAAATAAAAACTCTCTCTTTTCTCTGAAGGATTGCTCTCCATTGTGGTGGTGGATTTTGCGGAGGAATTTGGAGAGAGAATCACTGTTTTCATGGTTTCTTCGAGATCTTTGGTTGTTCGTGAAATCATTTTTGTGGATTTTTGAATTTGTCTTTTTAGGGTTTTGAATTTGTGATTTAGGGTCTAGATTTTAGTTTGTTTTTTTTTTTCCTAGAGAATTTGTGGGAGTGATGAAATCAAGATCGGATTTTTGAAATTTGAACACAACGGTCGTGTTGGAGGGATTTTAAATGAGAGTAGGGATAGAAGAATTCCGAGTTGATCCAATTTTTTATTTTATTTTTATTTATTTTTTTAGTCTGTTGATCCAAAATCTAAAACCCCTATACTATATCCTATTTTATTTTGCTAAATAGAATCCCAATTTGTGTTTGCTACTAAATTTTGATTGTCTTCAATTTTCTGTTATAATCTTAAATCTTTTTATCAGAATAAATTTTAATTTCTTATTTCAATATTATGTCATAAGTATAAAATGCATCACACAATATATATAGGCAAATTATCATGTATATCGAATGTGCACGAGCCTTATATCAGATGGGGGATACGGCCCCAAATCTGAAACCACCAAGAGAATAGTATATCACTTTTATCATTGAAAAATATTATTGACAAAAACTTGTATGAGACGGTCTCATACATGACACAGATCAATACATGTGAGTTAATGATACTTCACCTATAAATAATGATACTTCACCCATAAATAATGATACATGTGAGTTAATGATACTTCACCCATAAATAACGATACTCACATGCGGATATAAATAATGATACTCGCATGTGAGTTAATGATACTTCACTCATAAATAATGATCCCCGCATGTGAGTATTGACCCGTCTCATGTATAAGACGGTCTCACCCAAGTCTGTGTCAATATTATTTCTACTACTAAAAATTATCATATCTATTTTACTGAAAAGTATTGCTTAAAAAATGAATGGAAAAAAATAGCATTCATAATATTAAAAAATATTGCTTCTAATACTGAAAATATTATCATGCGATCAATTTGTGTCTACAAGCACTCCGTACATAACATTTATGTATATCTTGATATACAGGACCTTCTCCGAATTGGTAAAATGTACAAACTCCATTTGTCTTATTGAAATCTTGTTGAAAATTCTCTTTTATTTGATTTTGGTTTAAAAATTATAAATCAACGATATGGACAATTAATAATTTACAATGATATAAAATAATGAAGCTTGGTACCAGCAAAAAAAAAATGGTTTGGAGTTTTGAAAATAGGCTGAAAAACCTTAATGCGTGCAAAGTGTCTATATACAAGTGTTCTTCGATATGTTGGGAACAGACGTAAGAACAATAAATAAAAAGCAGTAAAGAACGCACGAGATTGGTAACTCAATTCGGTTAATCAACCTACTATGGAGAGACTTCGCTCAAACTTTCAGATTCGTTCACTACTCCTTCATGAAGTGTATTTAAGAACTTAATTACACATAGAGGACTCCCTCCTTATGTCGCCCGTTCTTCTTCACGAACTCTTTCACTAAACGAAAGCTGTGAGATCCCCTCACAACTGTGACACTAGACTCCCTCAAGCTACCCACGATTTCAACTTACAATCTCTCTCGAGATTGCGTACAAAATGGATTAACAAAACCCCTCACGTGTTTTACTCAAAAGCTAGACTATCACGTTGCACAGTTTAGGGAACAACTTATGGCTATTACATAAATCAAAAATCAAAATGACTCTCAAATAATATGCTAAGAGAATCTAATTAAGTGCTCATCGATTGCTGCAATGAATCGGTTTTCTTATAGCTTCACTCCTTAGTTGACGTCGATCTTCAATCGCCGGCAATATGGTAAATGAATAATGGTTTGTAATCATCCCAAACATGTGCAGATGCCTTCCTTGAGTAAGAGGGTTATTTTCAGCACCACATCTACTCCACAAGGCAGTCAAACGAACGTATCTTGACCTCTCAAATAGGATCGGCGCAAGATCTTCAAAACATGAAAACTGCCATAATTAAACTGTTCCTAGATATGTCTGGAACATTAGAGGAACAGTGCACTAACTATTCTTCATTGCTTGCACAACGGAACTTTTATCTTCAGAAACATACCCAAGCACACTTTTATCGAACATAACTCGCCAAAACAAACTTTAGTGTATAATAATGGCACTAACATAGGCGACTTCGAGCAAGATCGATTTCAATAGTAAAAGAGGGGTTAATGAACGTAAATCGAAGCATAACATAAAATATAAGATCGTATCGCATGTAAGTTTAGAGGGGTGTGAATTATTTAGATATGAGTCTCCATCGTAACTAAAGGAAAGGTAATGTGGTGGTGTGAGATGGAACTCTGTTACTTATGCTAATTTGGTTCTTGCAAATGAATTATTACTATGCCTCCCTGCAGTCTGTCAAATCATTTTCTTCTTAGTTTGGACATGCATCAACAATCGTTCTGTATATTCAAGATAGTTGTTTGGTTAATGTCAGGAATGTCGAATCCAATAATTATCATATGTAATTTGTCGTTCAAATATTTTCCATAATCTAGACATTGATTTAGTACATCTCCGCACTCAAGTGTTAAACAGAGGGACCTATAGACTTATGTGACACGTCCAACTTAAAAATTATTTGGTAGAATTCAACTTTAGAACTTTTTGATCACAAACAGCCTCACTCTATTGATAATCTAATATAATAAACGAATTAAATACAATGTGAAACAAATAAACAACGCCTTTGCTAAGATTTAAACCGTGAGATTGTGAACAGCATCTATTCTGTGAGCAGAATGTCTGATTTCCACAAAGCAAACCCAAAAAATGAGCGGCTGCTAAACTAGAAAACTAATTAGTGGTCCAAAGAGTTG
This sequence comes from Perilla frutescens, assembly GCA_026008535.1. Classification (NCBI taxonomy): domain Eukaryota; kingdom Viridiplantae; phylum Streptophyta; class Magnoliopsida; order Lamiales; family Lamiaceae; genus Perilla; species Perilla frutescens. Next base: position 5,558,409 of record BRKX01000013.1, read on the forward strand.
GAAGAAAAAGGGAACTAATTAATTCTGTAGAAAGTTATTCCTCTTGAGTTGTTCATGGTTGTAAAGTATCCTTTCCTTTGGTCTAGCATTACCCGCCGCTAGCTACTATATATGCGGTGTGTTCGGGCCGATGAATCGCCATCATTTTGTTCTTATTCTTCTTTCATGTCTTCATCTCCTTACTTGATTTATTCTCGTGCACGAATATACTTTAATCTCACACTTTCCAAGTTCAATTATTAAAAGTAAATACGAAACATGTCGGGTCGGCCCAGCCCATCAAACCCTATGATGGGCAGTCCGAGCCTATTTGAATGGAGGGATCAGAATACTCGAGCTCAAGTTCGACTCAATTAGCTGTGGTAATTAGAAGATGGTCCGGTCGTCCAATTCAATTTTAATTTGAAGGGATTGAATGAGACCTTTGCATGATAAATATATACAAGTGGTATGAATTAACAATTGTATGTCAGATGTCTCATGTCTGGTCCGAGAAGCCGCAGCCTATCACGTTGTAGATAATGTGTGCCCTTTAAAGACCAAACATTTGCAGAAGAAATGGAAACTTATCTTTGTAGTAAAAAGTAAAATTAAAGCACAAATATAGTACATAAACATCAGTCAGATATGATAATAATTACCCCTCATAATGAGTCCATCACTGCATTAATAATTAATCGTTGTTTGTGAGCGTGTGTACGTAGATTTTTGATGGAAAAATCCTAAAATACAATTAGGACTTAATTTGAGTGGAATAATATTGTTAAGTAGTAATTAATTAATTAATCACTGTTGATGTGGAGCAGATAGACCAACTAATCATGGTTAACCAACTACAATTACCTTTCCAGAGTGGCAAGATTAATTGGAATAAATTGAATCAATCGTAACTGTCATGCATGATAATTAATTAACATATGATTTCTCTATATTTATATTATTAGATGAATTGAATTGGTGGGACGTTTCCCAACTACTGCTACAATGTGTTTAATTAATATAAGATTCACACACAAAAATAAAATAAAATAAAATATATATGTATGAATTGGAGTATAGTATCTTACATCACCGATTCACCGTTGCTTTCTTGGAAACAATAGTATTATATTATATACAAATATATTGGTGAAATCATCAAGTCAAGTTGTTAGTTAGTTGAGTTTGCTGGCATTTAATAATGCCTTGCTTGACCAAAGTCAGTAAACTAATAAGTTAAAGAAAATTCTACTTTTAATTTGTGATGAACATAATCCCTCCATTTAAGGGTCTCCATGTCAATCAGATCTATAAATCAAATCTGATTTAATTTATTACAGAAACATATATAATTACCAAATATTAATCGAAATTTGATTAGACATTTTTCATGCATGGGAAGCCGACCTTTTGTGATACGTGTCAGATTTTTCATCCCATTTTATCAAAAGTAAATTATACTTAATAATACCTTAACATTTGAAACTAATAATAATAATAATAATAATAATAATAATAATAATAATAATAATAATAATACGCCAAGCGTATCTATTTAATTAGTAGCAATTTTAACATTTTATTTTTGTTATAATTGTAGCATCGCAATTTTTTTGGCCTGTGAAAGCTAAGTCATCAATAATATACATCGCATATCTCTTTGTAACACAATCATGAGAAAATGCATCAAAAGTTTTGAATTATCTTTTCTTTTCTTTTTTCTTGCAGATTATAATGTAAAATTAGATTTCTTCATGCTCATTTTTCTTTTCGTTTTTTTTCTTTTTTTTTCTTAATGAAAAAGTTCAATTTTTAGAGGGCCACATTTTTATTATTATTTTTTTACCAAAAGGAAAAGTTCTGTTGAACTATCGTTCTGCAAAACTCTCTCTCTCTCTCTCATGGCCATGTGTTTTTACTCTAACCTAAGACGTCTGAAACATCTTCAACCACTGCTTCAACAGAATCTCTCTCTCTCTCTCTCTCTCTCTCTCTCTCTCTCTCTCTCTCTCTCTCTCTCTCTCTCTCTCTCTCTCTCCTAAATATGAAGCTAAGAATATCTCTTCTCCCCCAAAACTAGTGCTAGGAATTTGATCAAAACCACAGCAAAAACAGAAAAAAAAAAGAAAGGAAGAAGCAAAAAAGGACAAGAAGAGACAAAATAAAAGTTGGAAGCCTAGCATCCGATCCATTGTGACAACCTCCCTGTACAGACAAGACATATAGGCTCAAAACGAATATTTAAATTATTTAAAGAAAGCATATATATATTGAATGAGAGAAGGCTGCTGCTGCCTAATTAATTAATTTTCCCTAGGTAGCTAGTAATATCCAAAAGTGGAATCATCGCCAACTTGCGACGAAGTGGTGGCTGACCTCGAAATCGAATACTTGTTGGGCGAAGCAGAAACGGCGTCGCCGGACCTCCGCCGCAGCATCTGGCGCATGCCGTCGGCGACACGAATCGCGGGGTTGGATTTGTACTTGCGACAGAAGGACATGTGAGCTTTGACAGCTTCATCCATGGCGGATTTCTTCTTCCCTCTGCTCACTTCATCTCTAACTGCTTCTGAACACAGCCCACACAGCCATTTCCCCTCGAAATTCCCCTTTACCTCATTGATGTACTCTTGCGTGCACTCCTCTTTCAGACCGCAACACTCGCACTTCACCAACTCAATGTCCATCTCTCTCTCTCTCTCTCTCTCTCTCTCTCTCTCTCTCTCTCTCTCTCTCTCTCTCTCTTTCTCGTTTTTGCTTCACTTGATCATATATATATATGATATATATTAATCAAGAAAAGATCAAGGCTGTGAGTGAGCATATATGTGTGTGCGCGTGTGTGTTTCTTGATGATCAGAGAGCTTTTTCTTTGCTTTTTATAATTTAATTTTTTAGAGTGAAATTTGAGGAAGAAATATGGATTTATGAAGGAGGAAGAGTAGAGAAAGCAGCCATAATTTTCTCCATGTTATAAGGGGCATTGGGCAGTGGAATATGAGACAATGTGGCCTTGCGGGCCCCCTTTGGTGTGCATTTCCCTTTTTTCTTCTCTATTTTAATTGACAAAAAAAATTTAATTGTATCACACCATCTAACTCGTTGCAAACTCTTTAGACGAGTCAAACTCAACCAAAATTCGTTCAAAATACTATGGTGCATGAGCCCCAAGAGTTTTTTTCCCCCTTTTTTTGGTTTTTTTACTTTTTTATACAAAACTATTTATTTCATCTCAATTATGATTTATTAATCTAATTAGATTTTATATTATATTAAAAAAAATATCAAGCGCAATGCATAAGTCCACACATTATTGTCGGGTGCATACATTGCGCGAGCCGCCGGATCAAAAATATCAAATTAATTTATTTTAATATGACGTTCTCTAATTCCATTTTAAGTATACATTTATTTCGAAAAAATTAATTAAGAGTCCGACGCAAGAGCCCGCGTGTCAGAGATGAACGAGTGCACCACGAGACGCTGTTGTTTTTATTTGAGTGTATATATTTATTTAAAAAAATCAATTACAAGTGCAGTACACGAGTCGGTGATTCAATATTGGGGTTCAATAATTTTATTTTAAGATATATAATTTTTAGAAAAAAACAGAAACTCAAAACAGAAAAAAAAAGACGATGGTACTGTGCGACCATCTCACGGGAGAGTGACTCATTTTAATTATATTTAGAACTATGTTTCATTTTCCACATTATATTATATTATATTATATGTTACTGCTATAAATAATCTCTCGTCTTTTGTCAAAATTACAGAAGTCCCCGATCTATTTAATTAATAGCTTAAATTAGTCCCTCAATATATTGTTGTAAGATTCTGCGCGCGCGCACAAATTTACTCAAATATAACTTTGTGTGTAGTGGATTTTTTTAGACCACTATATTTTTTACCCTCACCAAAAGATAAAATGGACTTCTTTTTTTCGACAAACCGTATATCGGTTAATTAATTATGTGTATTGAAAATGAGTTTAGTGTCATCTTTCAATATAGCCTAAAATTGACACATTTATATGTTAATGATGCCAGTTTATATACATATCTTAATCTATATATATCAATGTTATATATCCTATATACATGTCGTAGACATTTCCGTGATCACATAGTTTACGTATTTGTCACTTCAAAACAAACATTAGGTATCCAACATATCATTCTTATATATAACTTTACAAATTATGAGATTGAATTTAATATAATACATTATAATATAAATAAGATCAACATGCGTAGTTTAATAGAATAACTCCCTCGAGAAAGTGAATTTTAATCTATGTGAGATCAAAAGGGAATCATATAACTGGGTTATATAGAATAATATATATTATTTATATTTCTGTAAACACACGTTATTCTAGATAAAATTGTATTTATGATTATAAATATGATCGACATGCAAAAAAATAGAAAATGAAATATAATTTGCAGCATAAAAACTTGGGATTGACTGAACATATATACAACATGCGATGCTCTAATGATATAAGTAATTAATATATATGAAAATGAATAATATTTGTAAATAACTCTATGGGCGATGTGTATATGTCCTAAGAAGTATTATATATCCTCTAAAAAAGTATACATCGATATATATATATATATATATATATGTGTGTGTGTGTGTGTGTGTGTGTGTGTGTGTCTGTGATTAATAAAATTAGCAACCGATCAATAACAGGATTACATCACGCTCCACCAAATAAGCCACCTACGGCACAATTTTGTGGAGTGTTTGGCATTGAGATATCATTCTTCTTTAATAATTTTCATATCTATAAAGTGAAATGATGAGGACTAAGTCAAACTCCACCGAAATAAAAGAAATACGAGTTATTATATAACCACCATATATCCCATTTTATTTTCATTTAATTACCAAACGCCAACTTAAGAAAAATAGTCCTTACGTAGAAATTTTTTAATTAATGATTGATTAGCAATTAGTTTCGGTTGAAATAGTCTAAAGCATATACTATATATTTAAATACCGAAAAGAATATAATAACGACAAGATAATTAGTTTAATACTTCAATCATACATTCATACTAAACAAAAGTTTCTTTTTATTAGGGATAAAGTTCGAATTGATCCTCTAAGTATTTACTTAGAAGAATTTGACTCCATAAATAAAATTTCGATTCAAATTGGTTCCACAATTTTTTCAGATGTATCGATTTATAATTCTATTTTTGTCGCTCATTCTCCCATTAACACCATCAATAATTTATGTTAAAACTACACAACACCAAAAAATATTATAACATAACCAACCACATATTAACATTTATTGCTAAGAATTGATTTTTTAAAATAAATTATATACTCTAATTATGGAATAATCTCTCTCTCTCTCTCTCTCTCATGATGAGAGTAACCCACAGCTGCTATCAGAGTACGCACTCGGTAACTCCGCTCATGTATAATAACCTACAAACTATATGAAAGAAGATAAATTATAATTAATGAACGAACACATAACAAAGTTAAAGAGATTCGAAATTGAGACATTTGATCAACTAATCATTATGTCTCTATCTAAGACTATACTTACATGCTAATCTCTCTTTCTCTCTCTCTCTAAGGCTGTAATTATATGGTGGAGAGATTTCAGATAATTTTTTAAGCTTATAATACACTTTATTAAACACTCCCTCCATTTCATTTTATTTGTTGTTTAAATTTTTTCTTTTGTATCAAAATACTTATTATTTTATATATTTTCACACACACACACACACACACACTCTCTCTCTCTAATTTAACCCTATCACAAATCCTGTTTTAGGAAAATATAATTGAATACTTCCTCCGTTTCGTTTTGTTTGTTGTTTTAGATTTTTTCTTTTGTGTCAAAATGTTTGTTGTTTTATATATTTTGACACACTCTCTCTAGTGAAATTTAACCTTACAAATATATGCAGAGAGAAAAAAATCTCGACATTTTAGGAAAATATAAGTGAATATGATTTTATGTAATATAAAAGGGAGGGATATATTAGTCCAAAAAATTAATTGTTAATTCTAGATTAAAATTCTAAAACAACAAATAAAACAAAACAGAGAGGGTAAGATTTTATGGCATATATAAGAGATTGGTATATTTGTCCATAAAATTAATTGTTAATTTTAAATAAAAAATCTAAAACAACAAATAAAACGTAACGGAGAAAGTATAAAAACAATTAAAGATAGAAATTATGGGTTGCAGATAGATGACTAGATCATGATTTCACTTAAATTTGTTGTTTGCACAACAATAAATTATTTATGTTTCTCTATGACCCGATTCATGCATGTGTTGACCTTTGACCAGCTTGACTTAATTCACGGACCGGTTAATCACGAGACCACATTTTTTATTATTTGGCCTTTTCTGACATAATAATAATAATAATAATAATAATAATAATAATAATAATAATAATAATAATAATAATAATAATAATAATAATAATAATAATAATAATAATGTTGAATATACATAAATGTATGTGATGAAAGCTTCGAAATGAAAATTACGGATACAAGATACAACAAATTTGGGGAAATCACGGTCTAAATTAATTATAGCAGAATATTCACTTGTTATTAAATTCATTATCTATCTATAGATATATTAAGGTAAAATCGTGTGATAGACAACAGTTGCGGTATAAACCGTTGTCTATCACATGATTTAACAAGTATATTTTAGACAATAATTTTGAGTTAATAGACAACAGTAGTGACACTTATTGTTGTAAATTTTCTTTATTTTTATTTTGCATTTTCCACGATGGTTTAGATTACAATTGTTGTACTATAACAAACTTTTGCAATCTTATTTATTATTTTTTACTTAATATTTTGAGATTTGTAACATTTTTTATTTTATTTTTTTTATGCATAGGTGGATGATTTATAGTATTCTACATTTGTTGTCTAGAAAAATAGTTTTTATTTGTGTTACACTATAATCACACTACAACAAATTATGGCTATTACTACACGGCTATGGAGGCACCAAACCTTCGATGTCGGAATAAGACATTTATAGAGACATCGAATCTTTTAATGTTGATTGCTGGACATTTGCAATAGATTATTACGACATTGAAAATGAGATGCCTCAATATATAACTTATCATGACACGATATAATGTCTTTTATTTTCTAACGAAAATAAATAGTAAGATTTATTAGATTTCTGGTGGATGCGAACATAATTAAAACTTTCATTACTATTTAATAATATATATGTATATATTTATTATTATTATTAACTTTTTTTTGATAAGATGTCGTCGGTGAAATGCGGTAAAATCATCCATATATATTTGCTCAATTGAAATAAGTTGAAGTAAGTTGAATTGTTACATTTACAAGTTTGTCCATATATATTAAGCAGTATTAGGATGAATACAGTGTTGATGGTGGTTGGTTTTTTGGCAGGGAATTTGTGATTTGAATTTCTTGTTTTCTATTTTGTTTCTCTTTTAGTAGGCCAATTGATGAGGAAGTACATAGGGATTCCTGAGCAAAGATGGGAAGCCTAGCCTTGTGTAGAATAAGAATAGTGCGTAGATTCTGCATAAGATGAAGAATTTGAATCTTACTTGGGAGCTGATCATGAAAAGTACAATGTTTAAAACTTAATTCAACCATGAATTATGAATTTGATCGATTGTGAGTTAAAATTGTTCTTTTCATAGCTTGTTTCAACGACGCAACAAAGGATGCACGGACAATTGCAGGGATTTGGAGAAGAATAGAAGAAGCTAGTTTTTTCAATAGCTTGTTTAGGTTAAACAGAAGTTGATAAATTTACAGATCTTTCAACTTTTCATTGATTCTTCATGACTGTTTGTTGTTATGAAATTTTTTAATTACAAGTCTTCCTAATTTCTGTATTCGATGCATTTTAGTAATTATTATTTTCATATTTCCAATATATCACTTCAAATATAAAAAAATAGAAATTGATACTAAAAATTATACATTATAATTAATTAAAATATGCAATTAAAAAATTTGAAATGATTTTGAGGCATCAAAAGATGTCATTAAAAGTAATAATCCCACATTTACTAATGCCATAAAAGATGTTTATCACGACACCATACTGTGTCTCTATATCCATTATAGTTTTCGCTACACTCGAATAAGCGGCGCTCTTAATCACCGTTGGGATAGGCTGGATGTCATGATAGATGATTTATTAGGACACCGTTAAATGTCTGGATAAGCGATTTTTGTTGTAGTGATATAATAATAATAACATATAATTATAACATAATTTGCAATAATTTATTATTTTTCTATTTCAATTTCATCATTTAATATAATTAAATAATTAATAATATTTTTTATATTTATCGTATATTCAAAGAAATCAAATATTCTTTAATCATGGATAATTATACAAAGCTATTTATAAAATCGTGTTGTTTGAAATATTCCAATTCGGTCTTTTTTTCATCAGCCTATCGATATCTCAGATACCTCCTATATCTCATAATACTCCTTTATATGGATTTTCATTGAGTTCCTATATTTTTTTGTCGTAACTACATAAAATTGATCTCATTAATTATCTAATTAATCAATGCATGTGCATATCATTTTATTAATTTTTAAAATTGAACACAATATATAGAATTAAAAAATAATTATAATATCACAGATCTAAAAAAATAATAATAATATGTGCATCGCACGGGAGAAATACTAGTATTATTTAAAAACAATTCGCAGTTACTTTTGATGTATGCGAGAGTTAGGTTTTTATGTGATAGATGATGAGAGTGTATGCTAGTGCATAACGTTTATACTTTGTTGAAATATTTAATTATTTGTTGAACCACTAGAAATGTGTACTCCAATTATTGAGTTGATCTGCTTCACGTAAACATTTGAGAAATAGTCGAGAAATTAAATTGACAAATTAAAGGCTACTATACGTACTTTTCATTACTCTTAAAAGAGCAAAACCACACATCAAGAATGCCTCTTTCAGTACCAATAAAATGATTATGACTACACTTATAATGTGACCCAAATTTTTCTTGTTAATTTCTAAATACAAGTGTCTAAATTCTGTGGAATAATCTTGAGAGTGGAGAGATAGCCTTTCCCTTTTTAATAAATGCGAATGCAATCATTAATTATTTGCTCAACTTAAATATTGAAGTATCTAGCTGGTGCGTCGTTTTTCATCAAAAAATAAATGTCCTGATTTCCGTCGGTAAGCCCTTACTGCAGAGTACAACGATGAGCGAGATCATTTCTCAAGGAACCGGCGAGAATTACTCTATATTTTCAATCTGCATAACTAAACTTTCCAAATGGTTTTTGTGCTTATAATAAACTGAACGAAATTAATAAATAAATAGAAAATAAATGCACGATTTAACAAAATAAACAGATTTAAAATATGAGAAGAAATATTCCGGATTTAAAATATTGAAGTATCTAGCTGGTGCGTCGTTTTTCACCAAAAAATAAATGTCCTGATTTCCGTCGGTAAGCCCTTACTGCAGAGTACAACGATGAGCGAGATCATTTCCCAAGGAACCGGCGAGAATTACTCTATATTTTCAATCTGCATAACTAAACTTTCCAAATGGTTTTTGTGCTTATAATAAACTGAACGAAATTAATAAATAAATAGAAAATAAATGCACGATTTAACAAAATAAACGGATTTAAAATATGAGAAGAAATATTCCGGATTCCAATTAACTCCACCCTAGCACACATAAACCGATCCTTGATACAAAGATAATTTCAATCAACACATACAAATCAGTTATAGCTACCGAAGACACTTACTGACGTAGCCTAATTTCTCCATAGTTTCTCGATAATCAGGAAGACACTTCACCAATTATTTCCCTAATCGACTGACAACCGTAAGATACACTCTATAGATTTAATGAGCCGACAGCTTTGAGCACTAGAGAAACCCGATTCAAAACCAACAGACTCTGACACAGGACCGTTGAATTAAGACTGTTATTCCGCTGGTTCTGAAGAACCGTTTTACCACTGATTAAACTTAAACCACAATTACGGATGGCTGGTTTAATTGGCTACTAATTAATTCTGATCTACTAAATATGTGCACCTATCTAGCAATATCGAAATAATTAACGACTCGAATTACCGAGAACAACAGATACATGCAATTAATCAAAATAAAAAAAGAACAATTAGATCTCACAGTATAATTGTGCCAAGGCTTCGTTAATCTTCACCGGAATAAGAACGAGTTTAGCTTGATTGCATAATTAAATCAGAACTCCAAAATAATAAAGAGCATAACACGATGAAAACTAACGAGGAAGATGAATAATAGCTGCTGGAATAGCATCTCTCTGGTCTTGCGTGATTCTATGGAATGATTAATTCTAATATCTCCCTATATCCTTAAATATAATTGTTTAATTAAAGAAATAGAATCCTAGATCTAATCAAACTAGGAAAGAGATAAAATAAAGAGTCCAATAGCTGTAAACCTCTAATAACTCGCGTCCAGCTTTTGGGCTTTAGTAAATCCCACACTTCAGCCCAAATCCGCATGCTCAGGCCCAGTTTTTAGGTTCTCGGCTCAGTCCTTTCTGCGGTATGCCCATACGGTCTGGCTTCCAAACTCTCCAGATTTACTTCACTTTTCTCGCTGCAAACTCTCCATAATCTTGGCCAATTCCTTCATATATGTGTTAATTACCTGAAATCATTCCCAAAACACATTTTCTTCCACAAAACACGATCGTGAGGTAATTAACATATCAAAACAATACCAAAAATGGCCCAAAATATGTATGTAAATATAGCCCAATCAAATCCCCCCACACTTAGACAATGCTCGTCCTCGAGCATATGTAAACAAAGAACAAACTCTAAAATAAAAAACAAAAAATGACACGTCAAGCATCGGCTGCCTTAAACTGAACACACTCAAAGTTAGGATTACAACAAAACCATCCACAATCCACTAACCCTTCTCTTGTTTCATAAAACTGTACACATGCTCTTCATTCAAGTCATAAATATGCAAACTCAGTCCTGCCTCACCAAGGTTCGCTCAATTTCTCTCAAAAAGTAAGGACATATTTTCAACTCACACAAGTCGTGATTTGATACCTTCAAACATAGATTTGCCCATATGTCAAAATCACTACCAAGCAAGTAAGAACCATGCACAAATTAAAAGGTCTTTGAAATGGGTTGTATTTGGGCTAGGGTGCTTAGGTAGGATAATTTGGATAAGTGGCTTAAAGATGAAAGCATGTAAGCATATCAGAACACATTAATCAAGTTCGGCTGCAACTTCTCAAATATCCCACAAACCCTAAGTTAAATGCTGGTCTTCAAAGCTATACAGGGTAATAAAATTTAACTTCAATCGGGTACAACCCTATTTCCTCCACGTCCAGTATGGGCATACGAACCTTTTTTTTTTCTTTTTTTCTTGAAGCTTTGCTTTTTTTTTCTTCTAGTAATAGGACCGGAGTTTTTTTTTTCACAAGTTCTCTTCAATTTCCAGCACCAACTGTTCTTTCAAGTAAACTTTGAACTCATCTCAACACAATCCAATATAACTCACATACTTCCAAGGGACAAGAGCAGGCCAAAACAAGCTAAGGCTGAAATATTTAGTGGCTGTCAAGAAAGAAAGGATTCAGGCACAAACGAGCTCACTAAAGGGTAGTGTCGGGTATGGATAATTTATTCAGGCCAAAGCAATGGTTAATCCTACATGCCTTTATCATTTTCATGTAAAAGGAAACTTACAAGCAGTATGACCATGGCAACAAGGCAAATCAGAAATTCAACATTTAAATCCGACACACTCAGCAAAAGAATAAAACTGAGCTTTCTATATATATAACATGCTCAAGAGGCTCAAATCTCACGTTTATAAGCTCATCAAAAGTTGATCAAGTTGCACATTTCATCTTCTAAGAACACATACGAGCATTAGCATAATTTAATCACAAGAGAATCAATCAAACAAACCAAGATAATCCATGTTATAATCCTTTCTCTTTGTACATTTCAATCTCAGGCAGTCAATACTTAACAAAAATAAGTAAAACATAAAAGTTTTTTTTTTTCGATTTAGAAATGAACCAGACACAAAAACAGCAACTTCAACTCTCCCCCACACTTAGATAACACAGTGTCCTCATTGTGCAGGGAAGAGAGCCAACAAAACGGACACAACATGAACGAAAGAAAATAAAAACAAAGGGAGAGAGAGGGCAAACTCGCAAGCAAGGGGAGCGACGGTCAGTAAGGGCATACAGACGGCGCTCAAGTGTAGTAGCCCAGCTTGGTAATGGTCAAACAGCTCCATGAGCTCGGCAAGGGTAGGGGCAGCACTAGAAGAGGTACCTGCATGAAAAAGCTGGACTAGATTTGTGTTTTGTTCTTTTTTTATCTTTTTCCCTTTGTTTTTTTTTTGCAGAACAAGTAAGCAACTAACTGGAATAAGAAAAATGAAATAAAGCAAGAAAAGCTCGGTTGCCTCCCAAGAAACGCCCTTATTTAATGTCCGAGGCTCGATAAGTAGAACTCGATCATGAGACAATTTCAGGGGTAGCAGATCTATCTCTGTCGAAGGGAATCGTCTCCATCCTCACACCTTTATGCTTCCTCAAAAGCTCAACCAACCTTGCTTCTTGTCCCTTCAGCTCCAGTATGGAGGCCTTCACATGAGATGGTATAAATTGTTCCGAGTTGGTCAGTAAGGGCATACGGCCCGTCAGATTCCGAATTGGAAATTCACTAGTGGTATACAGCTGCATTATGATATCTCGAATCGCCTCATCTTCTTCTGTTATTGCATCGGTTTCAGCCAGCCCACCAAAGAGTACCTTCTTGAACAGCTCGAGGATCTCCTTTTCATCATCCTCCTTCTTATTTTGAACCAATCTGGCAGGAAAAGGAGCTGCAATCAGAGAGTTAAAAATTTTAGATTCAACACTGACCTTAGGTGGAGTGAGTTCGGCAGTTGGTTCGTCCTCTGCTCTGGGAGGATTTTCCGGCTCTGCAGTATGCCCATACTGCTCATTTGCTTTCTACTTAGCCTCCAACTCGGCTAACTCCTCCGCACTTCTCAAAGTGACAGTACAAACATGCGCTCTTGGATTCATTTCAGTTTGGGATGGGAGTTTGCCTTGATTCACCTGCATCTTGTTCATTTGAGTGGCAAGCTGAGTGATCTGTGTGCCCATACTGCCTAGAGCAGCTTGCGTCTCCTGCTGGAATGCTTTCTGGCTTTGTGCCAAACTGTTGACAAGGGCACTGCTCTGCTCTAGACACTTCATAATTTCACTCATGCTGGGCGCAGGCTTGTCAGTATGCCCATACGGGCCACCCTGCGGCTGCATCCAACTGGAATTAAGATGATCCCTCCAGCCAGGGTTATATGTGTATGAGTACGAATCAGAATCCCTCTGTCTTTGGGCGTCGAATTGTGCATCACCATACCCATAGTAGGTTTGCTCGGTTAATGGATCTTACAAAGTTGGGCGAGCATCAGTAAAGTGGGCATTTTCTGAGTGAACTCCACAGCGGACATTTTGCGTTTGTGCCACAGCTAAACCTCGAACCAGAGAAGTCAGAGCATCAATCTTCTCGTTGACACTGGAGCTGTCTACTCGCTCAACAGGTCGATATTGGTCATCGTCCTCATCCTCATACTGTTGACCTCCAGAAACCATGTCAATGATGAGTTGTTTAGCCTCGGTCAGGGTCTTGTTTGTGAGAGATCCTCCACTCGCAGCATCAATAATTTTTATGTCAAAAGAAGACATACCACGGTAAAAGTAATTTGTTAGTAGTTGGTAATCCGTGAACCCGTGGTCTGGGCACTTGCGACATAGCTGCTGGAACCGCTCTCAGTACTCGGCTAAGCTCTCATTCTACTTCTGTTTGATGCTACTAATCGCCATCCTCAGGTTTGCAGCTCGGGACTCCGGGAAGAATTTGCGTAGGAATTGTTCCTCCAATTCATCCCAAGTGGTGATCGACCTAGGTGGAAGATCAAACAACCAGTCTCTCGCTTTTCCCTGCAATGTATGAGAAAAAGTTAGTAATCTCAGATTATCGGCGGTAAAACCTTGCGGCCTCAGAGTGGAGCAGACGAGGTCAAATTCAGACAAGTGCTTGTGCGCATTCTCTCCCGGCAAATCACTAAACTTTGGCAACACTTGAATGAATCCAGGTCTGATCTCTGAATTGTTTGCGATGGTAGGCAACACGATGCAGATGAGCCTGTTACTTCTATGGCGGCCGAGCTCCCTGATAAGAGGCTCACGTTTAGGTTCACAGTTAAGAACTAACTCCACCGCGTTGGCCATGTCTTTTTCAAAAATCTGATCAATATCAAGTGCTCCTGGATCAGATACGGAAGCCTCCTTAGACTTCCTGGCAGCTCTCCTCAGTTATGCAAAGTTCTTTCTGGCTCTGGATCGAACTCTAGCTTTTCTTCGTGTGAGGACCGAGTCATGCACTGGAAAAATAAAAACAAAACAAAGAAAAAATAACAAACTGAAAATGTTAGAGTAATTACTGCTTAAAACCGATCCCCGGGAACGGCGCCAAAATTCGGTGCGTCGTTTTTCACCAAAAATAAATGTCCCGACTTCCGTCGGTAAGCCTTTACTGCAGAGTACAGCGATGAGCGAGATCGTCTACCAAGGGACCGGCGAGAATTACTCTATATTTCCAATCTACATAACTAAACTTTCCAGATGGTTTTTGTGCTTATAATAAACTGAACGAAATTAATAAATAAATAGAAAATAAATGCACGATTTAACAAAACGAACGGATTTAAAATATGAGAAGAAATATTCTGGATTCCAATTAACTCTACCCTAGCACACATAAACCGATCCTTGATGCAAAGATAATTTCAATCAACACATACAAATCAGTTATAGCTACCGAAGACACTTACTGACGCAGTCTAATTTCTCCATAGTTTCTCGATAATCAGGAAGACACTTCACCAATTATTTCCCTAATCGACTGACAACCGTAAGAGACACTCTATAGATTTAATGAGCCGACAGCTTTGAGCACTAGAGAAACCCGATTCAAAACCAACAGACTCTGACACAGGACCGTTGAATTAAGACTGTTATTCCCCTGGTTCTGAAGAACCGTTTTACCACTGATTAAACTTAAACCACAATTACGGATGACTGGTTTAATTGGCTACTAATTAATTCTGATCTACTAAATATGTGCACCTATCTAGCAATATCGAAATAATTAACAACTCGAATTACCGAGAACAACAGATACATGCAATTAATCAAAATAAAAAAGAACAATTAGATCTCACAGTATAATTGCGTCAGGGCTTCGTTAATCTTCACCGGAATAAGAACGATTTTAACTTGATTGCAAAATTAAATCAGAACTCCAAAATAATAAAGAGCAGAACACGATGAAAACTAACGAGGAAGATGAATAATAGCTGCTTGAATAGCGTCTCTCTGGTCTTGCGTGATTCTATGGAATGATTAATTCTAATATCTCTCTATATCCTTAAATATAATTGTTTAATTAAGGAAATAGAATCCTAGATCTAATCAAACTAGGAAAGAGATAAAATAAAGAGTCCAATAGCTGTAAAACTCTAATAACTCGCGTCCAGCCTTTGGGCTTTAGTAAATCCCGCACTTTAGCCCAAATCCGCACGCTCAGGCCCAGTTTTCAGGTTCTCGGCCCAGTCTTTCCTGCGGTATGCCCATACGGCCTGGCTTCCAGACTCTCCAGATTTACTTCACTTTTCTCGACTGCAAACTCTCCACAATCTTGGCCAATTCCTTCATATATGTGTTAATTACCTGAAATCATTCCCAAAACACATTTTCTTCCACAAACCACGATCGTGAGACAATTAACATATCAAAACAATACCAAAAATGGCCCAAAATATGTATGTAAATATAGCCCAATCACTACCACTGTCTACTTCTGTTATATATGGGTGTCTTATTTTTTCAGAATATATAGTTAACTATTTGAGTTTTTAATAACCTCTTTCATCGCTTGAAATTAAGATTCGGCATGCCACGACACTTAAGAGACACAACATAAGGAAATAATTAAAGTCCTCTCGGTAGAGTGGGGCAGTTTGTGACCAAAATGAAATCTTAAGTTCCAACTTTATCAACATCTTACAAGTGTCAAGCATATTAAATATCACGCAGTTTACGTTTTTTTAGTATGACTTACATTTTTTGTGTAGTTTACCCAAAACGTTCCTTCAAATAATAGTTGCGAGCTCCAGCTAGTCATCAAAATATATATATTTAAAAAAAAAACAATGAATGAACGCATAGATGATTGCGTTGTTAGTGAATTAATACGAGACAGATAAGTGGGGTTTGGCGCACATAGTTTCTGCTCGTATAACTATATTTGTGCCCACGGTTCTAAGCTGGAAAATTGGAACCTATTTATTGAATAAGGATAATGCTCAAATAATAACCCTCGATGATTTCCTGACACTTACATATTGCTCCATCTTCTTGATAAACATATTAGACTTATTTCCTTCTTTTTTCTTGTTTTTTCCTTCTGGAAGTAATCTTATTTATGATCATTTTACAGGTTAAAATTTGTTAGACGTGTTAGATCCGATTCTAAATTTATATTTAGTAACATATTTTTAATTTTAATATTGTTTGATTGTGTTTCGATTTGAATCTTAATTCATCTTACATATTTTAAGTTTTAACCCCGTAAAACAGTCCGACGTAATTTTTTGTCTTTTTTTTGGGATAAATATGCTAGCCTAATATTTCCATTGATCTGATTGATTATAAGATTTTTTAAGATATAAAAAAAATGATTTTTGTCGATTTAGGACTCGGAAGATAAGTTATTTATTAATCCTGAACCTGAAAAATGAAAATTATCAATCCAGGACATCAAAAAGAAAACTATCAATCCAGGATCTGAAAAATGAAAACTATATATCAATCCCTGAAAGATGATATATTTTTATTCTTTTTATTTTGAATTTTTTTTAATTTTCCATAAAAATTATTTTATTAATTATCTATATATATATTTAAACAATAATTTATTTTAAAAAAATAAAAATTAAAAAAATCAAAATACATGAATTTTGAGGTCCTAACTAGATTGATAGTTTCAATCTTTTAAGTTCTGAATTGATACTTTTCATCTTTCAAGTCCTAACTTGATACATAATCTATTTTTAAGTTTCTAAATTGACAAATTCTCCTGAAAAGGTAACGAAATTGAGTGCCTCAAGCTATGCAAAATTTATGTTTAGGTATATTGCAAACGTGGGAAATTGGTAAACGTATTTATTTAAAAATATATTACGTACGGGATCTTAAGAATTCATTGAATATTTCATTCGGCTGAAATTTCATTACGTAGCATATATAATCATAGCCTTTTTTTTCATTATCTAAACTAAAGTGGCTAATAAAATTCACCTCTAAACATATATATTTACATATGACTTGTATAAGTCTGCAGACAAAATACATGATAAATATCGCATTCAATTATTTAAATTCCTCAAACTCGATCTCAACATAACATCAAATATAATTAATTACACGCAAACAGTTGATGTTATATCAAAATACGTTGGCTACCAATAATTAAGCCGTATATATGCTATTTGGCATTGGTTAGTTTGCAAGAAACTGTCTTAATGAAATGGACACTCCACAACTAATCACTACACACATGCACACACACGCATATATGAAAGAAAATAAAGGGACTAATTGTAACAAAACCCTAATTTCCACTGTTTCTCTATATATACCATATTCTGATAATCACTTTTCTTTCACGAAAGGTTGGAAACATCACATTGATTAGAGAAATTATGACACGTTCAAATAATTTTGAAAGCATGATATATATGTGTGTGTGTCGGTGTTACAAATTAAATTTCAATACTTGGTTTAATATAGTGGTTGGTTTAAGCTACTTATAACAAGCCGGCCATGAGGCCGTGCCTGAGGTATAGGGGCCCTCGAATTATAGGAACGCTTTTTTTTTTTTATATATATAATTATGCAATATATATCTTATTAATTTACTTGTAGTTTCTCATATAATTAGAGTGAAAATTTATACAAAGCATAGCATAATTTCAAGAGTCCAATTAAATTTTAGCTCATTACTTAAAAGCCCTTAATTACATTGTTTTGTACTATAGTAAAACCTCTATACAGTAATATCGTTGGGAACAGAGAAAAATATCACTATAGAGAGGTTATTCTTATATAGAGTTTGCACATAAAGCTTTTTTTAAAATTAATATATATTATACAACACTTTGAAATGTCTATTCATTAAAAATATGAATTTAAAGGGTATATAAGATTCATTCATGTGTTTTAACTAAAGAAGCCATCAGTATAGGAATCATGTAAGAAGATCAAGGTGATAATCTAGATGATGATGGTATATAAATAGAGAAGGTATTGTGTCAAGAGTTTCAAGCATGTTGGACAAGTTGAAAATGTTTTGGATTTAACAAGAAGGTGATTGTGTTGATGAGTTATTCGAACACGCAAGTTAAATGATGTTGTCTAACCCAAAAACTAAAACATTGTCACATGCAACTTTAGATAAGTATTTCATACAATCTTAAGTTTAATGTAACATACGTAGTTAAATAATTCTAGATATTTTATATAGATATATAAATATATTTAAAAATTTAATATCATTTTATTACTATATATATGGAGGTAAATTTCTTAAGGATGGTCCAAAAAAAAAACACCGGAATATTACAATGTAGAGATTATTCTTATTTATAACTGGTTCCAAGTTGGGACCATAACTTTTTACTACTATTAGGAGGTTATTTTTATATAGATTTGATGGAGATATATAAAGAATAGACCTCGATATATTATTTAGATTATATTTTAGATTTGATTATCTATTTAGATTGCATTATTAATTATGAATTTCATCTAAATTAGGTTTTATGTTTTTTGTCTTCCAAGTTTTTCTATATTATAAATAGACATATCCATATTGTTATTAGAGGAGTTGAAATTTTATAAAAAGTGTGATATTTAAGTGCAATTCGGTATTCTTGCGAGAATCAACGTTATTGTTCTTTGTGCTCTTCTGGATACTCTCAGAATCAATGGATGATACACGCTTCTACCTGCATCAGTTGGTATCCAGAGTCAGTCTACACTCCGTTCGTTGATCCTGATATGCCGATTCATATGGTTGAAGGTTCTATGGTTGCTACTATCTTCCATGATTTGTTTTATGATAACTTTTCATTTTCAGTCGGCGATGTTTTCAATGACGATTATGATGGTCCACCGATTTTTGATGAAGAGATGGATATCTTCTCCGGCGAAACTCATCTTCTTGATGATTTGAGGTCTATGTGTGGTGACTACGATGGTCCTCCGAGCTTTGATGATGAGATGATGGTCGTGCCCTTTGACAATGTTGCATTGCTATATTATGACTCTAAAAAAATTCTCCTACCGTGGTTGCACCAAGAATGGATGTGCCACCATCAACACAATTTTCTCTGGTGCCTGATGATCTTTCGCAGTTGTTCAAGAGTGCCATTGTTTCTACTGGTTTCATATTTGTGTTTTCTTCCAACAACAAACATGTTCATTATTTGATGAGCGATGCATCAATATATCATCTCAATTATGCATGTTCTGAAGATATTGTTGCAGATCATTTTCGGCGTGCTCTTCTAACCTCCGATTCGAGGGCAAATCGTGTCAAGCCCCGAGTGAATGATGGAGATATATCAAGAATAGATCTCGATATATTATTTACATTATATTTTAGATTTGATTATCTATTTATATTGCATTATTAATTAGGAATTTTATCTGAATTAGGTTTTATGTTTCTTGTCTTCCAAGTTTTTCTATATTATAGATAGACAAATCCATATTGTTATTAGGAGAGTTGAAATTTTATAAAAAGTGTGATATTTAAGTGCAATTCGGTATTCTTGTGAGAATCAATGTTATTGTTCTTTGTGTTCTTCCGGGTATTCTCATAATCAACGGATGATACACACTTCTACCTGCATCAAGATTATTCTTATATAGAGGTTTTACTGTATCAGGGTGTTAATTTGTAGTGTTTTTATCCCTTAGAAGACATTCATAGAATTTAAACTAGTCATTTTCTTTCCATTCTCCCCGGCCTCCATAAAACTTAGGTTCGTTTGTGTAATATTGACTATTAAGAAATTTCTAATGAAATGAAAAGTAATGAACTCACATTTCAAAATAAAACATGTGATTCACATATATGAAGAATTTTTTTGATGAAAACGAAAGGAAGGATATAAATCATAATTATAGTAGATCAATGTTGGGATCTTAAAGCTGGTAGAACTCATATAAGAACTCAAGAATATTGGGAATGACTTAATTAATGAAAAACAAAGCTGGGCTTTTATAGCCTTTACAAGAAAACTGAAAAATGAAATACTAGCGCGCGTTCACTCAACTAAGAGTAATGTTTAACAAATTAAATAAATTGAACAACTAATCCCTATTAACTAGGAAGTCAACAACAAAACAAATCTACTAAACCAGATTTACTAAAAATAAGCAAATACTTTATCATTCCCTCCCTTAAACTAAGCATGATTAAGTGCTTAATTTATTAGTAACTTCACCCACTCTCAGCAGACTTCGAAGCTTTAAGAACACATCAGCCTTCAGAGTCTTTGTCATCATGTCTGCTAGCTGATCTTCACTTCCACAATGCAGTAATTTAATAACACCTTCCTTAGCAAGATTTCTCAGAAATAGAATCGCACATCGATGTGTTTGTTGCGGCCAAGCAACACTGGATTTTTAGACAACTTAATCATGGAACTGTTGTCACACTTGATTGTAATACAACCATCATTTGACCCTCCAATTTCTTTTAGAATTATGCTCACCCAAATTGCTTGACAAGTACATACAGTAGCTGCCACAAACTCCGCTTCTGTGGTGGATAGAGTTACGATAGGCTGTTTTTTTGAGCACCATGAAACTCAGGACAAGAATACGTATCAAGACGTGCTCTTCCTATCATCCAAATCACTAGCATAATCACTATCAGTAAATGTAAGCAACTCACAATTTCCACCTCTTTTATAGTGAATCCCGTAGTTTATTGTTCCTTTCAAATATCGAAGAGCTCTCTTTGCAATTTGAAGATGAATTTATGTAGGTCTAGACATGTATCTACTAATGAGGCATGTGACAAACATCAAGTCAGGCCTTGTGGCAGTGAGATACATTAAGCTCCCCACCAATTGTTTGTAGTAAGTTGCATTAACAGCCACACCACTTTCATCTTTGCTGACTTTACTACTTGGAACTATTGGTTCTTCACAGAGTGACGCTCAATCATTCTGAATCTCTTTAATATCTCTAGATCATACTTTCTTTGACATATAGAAATGCCATCAGAATTTTGTATCACTTCAATTCCAAGAAAGAACCTCATTTTTCCCAAATCAGTCATATCAAAGTTTCTTACCATGGAATTCTTAAATTCAACAGGCATATCTTCATCATCACCAGTAAAGATTAAATCATCAATGTAAATACTTACAATGATTATTTTTCCATCTTTGCTTCTTTTGGTGAATAAAGTCTGCTCGTTTTCACACCTTTTGAAACCTTCTCCAACAAAGTGTGCTTCAATTCTACTAAACCAAGCTCGCGGAGCTTGCTTTAGGCCACACAATGCTTTGTGGAGCTTATACACCAGATGTTTGATGCCCTTGCATTCATAACCCTTTGGTTGCTCTACATAGACATCTTCACTTAGCTCGCCATAAAGAAATGCAGATTTGACATCTAATTGATAAATGTCCCAACCCCTCTGAGCAAACAAGGCAATAATCATCCTCACAGTATCCATTCTTGCCACAGGTGCAAAAACTTCTGTGTAGTCAATTCCATGTTTTTGCGAGTACCTTTAGCAACTAGCCGTGCCTTGTGTTTGTCGATCTCTCCATGCTCGTTCTACTTGGTCTTATAGATCTATTTTACTCCAATTTTCTTGGCTCCAGAAGGTAACTCAATCAAACTCCATGTCTTATTTTTTTCTATTGAGTTGATTTCATTATCCATGGCCACTTTCCAGTGAGCATTCTTCACAGTTTCTTCGAAGTATAGTGGATCCTCTGACTCGATCATCGCCATATTAGTTTAATCTCCAGATAAATCAAGCTCTTCTCTACTCACATAATCTTCCATCCATGATGGAGGATTCCTAGCTCTTTCTTCCCTCTGACTTTCTTCCCTTTCAACAATACCATCACCCTACTCACTTGTTTCATTGTTTGGAGAAGCATTCACATGCTCATAACCGTCTTCTTCCCCATCACTATTGTGATTATCAACTTCGCCACTATCATCATCTCCCCATTCTAACTCTACCCTTATTTGCTCACCATAGCTCACATCCCAATCCCATTGTTTTTCTTCTTCGAAAATCACATCCCTCCTCACCACTATTCTTTTTGCAATAGGATCAAATAGTCTATAACCTTTGGATTCATCACTTATGCCCAAGAAAACACAAGTAAAACTTCTTTTATCAAGTTTGATTCTCCGTACCTGTGGAACATGAGCATGTGTGGAACATGAGCATGTGCTATACAACCAAAGACCCGAAAGTGATTTACAGTAAGCTTCATTCCGCTCCATGCCTCTTCCGGAGTAATATCTTTAATGGCTGAAGTTGGAGATCTATTCAGCACATAATTACTCCAATTTGTTACCTCTGGCCAAAAGAATTTTGGAATTTTCTTTTCAGAAAGCAGTGTGCGAACCATGTTCATTATTGTTCTATTTTTCCGTTCTGCTACACCATTTTGCTATGGGGTGTAGGCTGTGGTCAGTTGCCTTTTGATCCTGTTTTCTTTGCAGAATTAAGAAGAAGTGAATTCGCCCCCTCTATCTGTGCGGAGACATTTGACGGGTAAACCTGTCTCATTTTCAACCATTTTCTTGAAGCATTTGAAATGATGTAATGCTTTTGATTTCTCCACCGGAAAATATACCCATGCCTTTCGACTAAAGTCATCAATAAAGCACAAAATGAACCTTTTGCTGTTGTTAGATATCGGGTTGATTGGGCCGCATATGTCTGCATGGATAAGTTCCAAATTCTGACTTGCTCTCCAGGAACTCTTTCTTGGTACAAGATTGCGATGATGTTTTCCAACAATACAATCAGAACATTTCTCATCTGACTCAATAATCTCAGGGAGACCGCGTACCATTTCTTTCTTCTTCAATGTTCTCAGGCCTTTGTAGCTTAGGTACCCATATATTTGATGCCATAGTTGAGACAGATTTGTCTTTGATTTTGTGTAAAGGCACTTGTTCTGCTATTGAGATTTCTCTCTTGATTGAGAAATAAGACAAACATCCTATTGGCACTCATGATGCTTTGAATAATGAGGCCCATGTCTGGATGGAAAATCTTGCAAGTTCCTTCCTTATCAGAATTGTCAATCCTTTCTCATGCAATTGGCCTATGCTCAATAAGTTATTTCGTAACTCTGGAACATAGAACACTTCTGTTGCTGTGAGATTCTTGCCATTTACCAGTAGCTCCACATTTCGCTTGCCACTCACACTCATCCTACTGTTATTTGTCAATTTCACCGAATGTCGAAACTTGTCATCTAATTCGGTAAATATTGCTTGATTTCCACACATGTGATTTGAACACCCAGAGTCAAGAAACCAAACATCCTCTCGTTTGACTTCCTGTTGATCTACATATGCCATTAAAAGCATCTCTTCTTCTTCATTTAGCTCTGTGAAATTGCTTAGAGCAGGACACTCATACTTGAAATGTCCAAGTTTATGGCAGTTGTAGCATTCCACTATATCCTTTGAGAAGTGTTTTCTGCCTCTGCCACTAGATCTTCCTCGACCTCGTCCACTACCATTTCTTTCTTCTGTGGTAACTCTCATAGCTTGTTCCTCTCCATTGCTCCTATTGAACTTCTGCTCATGAACAACCAATGAACTTTGTAGTTCATCAACTGTGAGCTCATTAATGCATTTCGCTTATTCAATTGAAACAACTACATAGTTGTATTTCTCAGTGAGAATTCTGAGAATTTTCTCCACGATGACAATATCCTTCATATCTTCTCTAGTGCTTCTCATCTTGTTTGCCACTCCCATAACTCGGGCAAAGTAATCAGTGATGGTCTCACCAATCTTCATCTCCATGATCTCCCAATCCCTTCTCAAGAATTGAAGAATTGAACGCTTCACCTTAGCATTCCCTTCATACTTTTTCTTCATCGAGTCCCATATGTCCTTTGAGGTGCGCTTTACCAGAATCTGCTCTAGAATTGTTCGATCAATTGCTTGAAAGAGATAATTCTTTACCTTCTAGTCTTTCTGCTCCACATCTTCAAATGCTTTTTGTTGCGCTTCAGTCTTCAAGCTTCCTGCTGCCGATTCTTCATAGCCAGAGTGCACTAGCTTCTAATATCCTTTAGACCTCAACAGGTTTTCCATAAGCATCGCCCAATGGTCGTAATGACCGTTAAAACGTGGTATGGCAGACTGCGTGAACTCTTTTTCCTCACTCATATCTCTTGTTTGAAGTCACTCTCGATTACGCTATCTTTTTCTCTCTCTCAGGCCAGTAGGGGCTCCGGTACCAGATTGTTGGGATCTTAAAGCTGGTAAAACTCATATAAGAACTCAAGAACACTGGGAATGACTTAATTAATGAAAAACAAAGCTGGGCTTTTATAGCATTTACAAGAAAACTGAAAAAAAAAATACTAGCACACGTTCACTCAACTAAGAGTAACGTTTAACAAATTAAACAAACTGAACAACTAATCCCTATTAACTAGGAAGTCAACAACAAAACAAATCTACTAAACCAGAACTACTAAAAATAAGCAAATACTTCATCAATCAAGTCACTAAACAAAAGAGTTGATCATGAATTCAGTTCCGTTCATATGAAAATAATTTTGGCCTTTTATTTTCGCTTGATAAATTGAATTTATTAGATAATGCTACTTCAATCAAGTTGTGAAACTTTTTTTTTTTTATTTACAAAAGCATGTTGTGAAAATATTGATATTCTAAATTAAGTATGGAAAATTTAGTGATCTACTGATCTTGATGAGGGTCAAATGTTGGTTAAAAAGCTAAACGTGTTGCGATATCATAAAGTATAGGCAAGTTTGCTTCTAAAAATGCTCGAAATCTCTTTCAATGATAGTTTGGATTTTATTAATTAAGGCTCCTACACACTACATATTTTTTAAAATGAATTTGATTCTTTAGTTTCAAATTTTTCAAAGATGATAGTGAATTCGTGAGTTAGATGATTTTAATGATTTTAAGAATTTGAACATATGGAGCAATTTTTTGATTTTAAAGAATATATATAATGCATTTTTCTGTTGTATCTATTAATTTGATGTAATAAAAATAATATTAACATGTTAAAATAGGAGCACAATTTTTAATCTTCCAATATGACACTTAAAATATCAAGGCCCGCCTGCTAACAAAGGTTGCTTTCTCTGCATGCTACCGATCATTTATATAATTAATTTTATTGTTGTAATATAATTAACGGTGCTTAATTAATATTATGTTGACTTACTATTCGATCATTTGGCACGACCCGTCGTCGTATCCCACCACAAGCAAAATCGGATATTCCAACGGATCAATTTTCCGCAGGAATTTTATAAAATTCCAGCGGATTCATTTCCCGCATGAATTATTTATTTTTTTATAAATTTTTAATATTTCTTAAAAAATTCAAACGGATATTCCTGAGGGAAACACCCGCTGGAATCATTTTTTAATTATTTTATTATTTTTATTTCTCTTAATTTAAATTTCATTATATTATCAATTATTTTGGCACCAAAATTCAATTGTAATATTTTTTATTTATTTTTAAATTTTAAATTTTTACCTTAATCTCTAAAAATAATGAAAATAATAATGCAACAAATGGAGAAAAAAAAAAGAATTAATTAGAAATTTAGGAAAATAAAATAAAATGTAATGTATATGTGTAGAGTTTTATTATTAATTTTTAATTATAGATGAAACTTTAGTAAAAAATTATGTATAGTTTTTTTTTTTTATAAATTTCATCAAGAGTTCGACATAATTCCAATCTTTTTTTAAATGATTAATTATATAATAAATAAAAGTAACAACTATGTTTCTTAAAATTATATCTTTAAATTTGTATGATTTTACTAATCAATTAAAATCTTGTAGCTAGAAAGAATAGAATAAAATCATAATAAAAAAATTTACGACTAAAAGTCCAAAGAAATTAACACATATCACAAATTATTATTTTACATTGCATAATATATATATATATATATTTATATTCACTACAATTTAATTATGCATATCATGTATTATATGCCTTTATATCATATTCAATAGAAACAATTTTAAAAAATATCATTTAAAAATTTACGTTTTATTTTACAAAAATTTATATTAAAATCTATATTATATTATATTTTATTTTATTTGTGTGTGTGTATATATCACATAATGCAAAACATAATAAATATATAATATATATAAAATATATGGAAATATGAACATAAGCCATGTTTGGTACAGTGGTTAAGGTGTTACCTACGCGAGCAGGGAGGGTAAGGGTTCGAATCTCGCTAAGAGCACAATTTAATGTGCAATTATATACAATAGTTGGGCGGCTCCTACCGGCTTTGACCGCGCGGCTCGGGGGGCTTGGGCTAGTGTGTGGGTGGCCAGGGTGTGGGTGTGGGCTAGTGTGTGGGTGGCCAGGGTGTGGGTGTTATCATAAAAAAAATATTGAGCAAAGATTTTTTTTTTGGCATTATCCGAGCCCACACGAGCCTCTCTAGATCCGCTGGAATGTCCGCAGGAATCATTTTTCCGCATGAATCCTGCTGGATTTTTAATATTCTATCGGCCCTTTTTCCTGCGGGTTGGGCCCGCTGGAATACCCGCAAGAATTACCCAATTCCAGCGGATTTTGATCTGATTCCAATGGCCCTGGTCCGCAGGAATATCCGGTTTTTCTTGTAGTATCCAAATCTAATGCATGCATGTATACAATATCCTTTTAATTCATCATGATTCATTCCAAAATATATTTTTAAGAAGACTCGTGATATTATAAAAATATATTCTTTAATATCCAATACAATTAAAACATAATCTTGCATATAAATAAATAAATAATAATGAGAAACTTTAATTGTAAATCTAAGCATAAAAAAGATGTCGCTGTGAGTGGACGTAGTACTGATAATCCATCATTATGTCCTAATTATTTAATTACATTTTGTTGACAAATTTTCCGAGTTAGGTATATAGTAATTAATGAATTATTAGCAATTCTTCGAACCCCATCACTACAATAAAAGCCTACATAAAATAGTACTTTTTGATAATCTTCACTTCATAATAAGATAAGAAGCAATATAGAAAAATAACCCTTTTCATTTAATAAAAAATATTTTTAATTACTAATTTAAAAAATATTATTTTTTGTCACTTTTTCGGTAAATATACTTAATTACCTGTAATTAAAAGTAAAAAAAAAAAGTGTGATGTATTACTAGAGTGTACTATTTGGGTGCACGAATGAGATATGATCGTGTAACAGTATAAATTGACTTTGCTACACGAGTATGGGTGCACAATTGAGTGCATCGTACAACGTTATAAATTAACTTATATTGTTGCACGAATTGAGAGTATACAACTGAGAGTAATTGTGCAACATCACAACTAAGTGCAATCGTGTAATAGTACAATTTTACACTGTTTGCATGATTAAGGTGTACGATAGATAAGTATTTTGTCAAAGTAGCTAGAAACATATGTTTTCTAAATTAGTGATTTGAAACACCTTTTATAAAGTCAAAAGGAGGCACTATTTTAAAATTCATTCTTATAATAATTACCACCACCAATCCACCTTTCGATTCATAATGAATTATAAACTAGTATTTCTCCCGTGCGATGCACAAATTTTAAATTTTATATATTGTTTTTAATTTTTAAAAGTAATAAAACGCTATGCATGTGCATTAATTAATTAATTAGATAAGTATATCAATTTTGTGTTATTACGACAAATAAAAAGAAAATCAAATTTTAGGAATTAAATGAAAATTCATATTAGAAAGATCAAATTAGAATATTTCAAATGATGCGGTTTTATAAATAGCAATATATAATTATCCATAATTAGAGAACATTTGATTTCTTTGAATATATGACAGGTATAACAAATATAATTATTTAATTATTTAAATGATGAAATTGAAATAGAAAAATATTAAATTATTGCAAATTATGTTGTTGTTATTATTATTATTATTATTATTATTATTATTATTATTATTATTATTATTATAGTGCAACACAATTGAAAACTATTTTTTAGGTGATAAATGTAGAGTACTACATACAAATCATCTACCTATGCATAAAAAATGTCACAAATCTCAAATTTTCAAATAAAAATAATAAATAAGATTGAAAAAATTTATTTAAAGACCGTAGTTTTAATCTAAACTATTGTAAAAAATACAAAAAAATTAAATAAATAAAACAATAAATCTCATTATTGTTGTCTATTAACTCAAAACTGTTGTCTATTATACAAAAAAACTGTTGTCTAATGTATTAAGGCAAAATTGTGATATAGACAACAGTCTATACCAGAACTGTTGTCTATAACACGATTTTACCTTAATATATGTATAGATAGATCTATAAATGCATTAGTTCCAATTACACTTAATAATTTTGTGTTTACTTAGTTAATATTAGGCTAAATAATTGAAAATATCACAATGTTTTAGTGATTTTTAAAAAATATCCCAACATTTGAAAGTTGTAATTTTAACTCAACATTTAAAAAAAACCATAAAATAATGTCTTTGAGTCCCCAGTTATTTGAAGACGAAAAACACACGCACATCTTCACCAATGTATTCAATATTATCACTAACAAATCTCCCACCGCAATAATGAATCTTAAGCAAAATCCCACGTACCACTGGTGGCCACGTGTGCCAGATAACCGGACTCGTAATATTTTTTTATTTTATTTTAAAACATTGGATATTAAAATAACATTTTCAAAGGTTAGGCCATTTTTAATTTTTTTTTTAAACGTTGGAATATTTATCTATCATTTACCCTCAATATTATAAACCTGCTACAGGTCTTCCAAGGAAATAATAGAGTGCAGTAGTAGAAGGTTAATGGGTGCATTTTTTTTTTCTTGAGGAGAGGAGCCTTAGAAATGAGGATACAGTCCTACAATTATTATTATTACTATTATTTTTTTTAATGACGGTGAGAAACTCACAATTTCATGTTATTTTGAGACATAACTTTATGTAAGTCTAGTTTAATCATGTGCAGTAACGTATCCTCTTTTTTTTTTTTCTTTTTTTTTTCTTTTTTATTGACGAGGTTGAGAGTTAACTCAGAATTGTTATTAATTTATGATATAACTTTAGGTAAGTCTAATTCAATCATGTCGTATCCAAACGCGCGTATTGTATTTAAAGGTTAGTTTATTTTGTTGAACACACACACAGACATATATATAGTTTTTTTAGGAAACATGTATATATATAGTTATATACTAATTAATTGTATTACATTAATACGGCAACAATGATATTTTGTTTTGTGTGACGAATTCTATGGTTTGTGGATGAACTTAATTATTAATTCTTACCTGGAGTTGAAAAGGCAAATGTGATCGTGTCAAGAAAAGATCAACAGAATGGGAAAAAATATCTCATTCCTTATTATATATTTCTAATATTTTTCAGAGCAGTCTAGCTGTTTATGGTTATTTAACATTGTAGCTAAAATCTACATCTCTCATTCTTCATTATATATTAATTTATAATATTTTTCTTCATCAAATGGCCATTTATGTTTATTTATTGTAACGAAATCTACATCTCTCTCATTCTTTATTATATATTTCTAGGGTTGGCGGACTATACTAGTCCTATTAGGCTGCACCGTATGCAATAATGTAATTAAAGTTTGTCTTTAATTGATTTTACTAGCAACGTTTTCCATCGTTAAATTAAATCTTATTCGCTACTCATCTAAATTTAATTAATTTTAGTCGTTATTCGTAAATTTCCTCGCATATTTTTTGGCCTGCAAATCGAGTACTTTCGAGAATTATGGGTATTTTATTTCGTAGGAAATCGGGGAAGAATAATTTAAAATAGGGGCAGACTTGGGTGAGACCGTCTCATACATGAGACGGGTCAATACTCACATGCGGGGATCATTATTTATGGGTGAAGTATCATTAGCTCACATGTGAGTATCATTATTTATACCCGCATGTGAGTATCATTATTTATGGGTGAAGTATCATTAACTCATATGTATTGATCCGTCTCATGTATGAGACCGTCTCATATAAGTTTTTGTCTTTAAAATAAAGGTTATAAATGTACTATAAGGAAAAAAAGAAACATAAATCATTTGCTTTGCCTGTATTTTGGTAAGGCTGATGGTCTAGTTATGTTTCGTGTTGTACATATGTAAAAATTCTTCGCTATTATAAATATAAAAGTATTAGATATAATCAAATATGAAATTAATTTTACATCATTGTGTAATAATGTTGGACTTATGTCATGTGGTGTATTGTGTCTTTAAAATAAAAAATAATAGTTAATTAAAAAATGGATACGAAAATACATATTTTTACCAAATTAATTAATGGTTGAATAGTGAATACAAAACAGTCTATCCAGAACAGCTAATTTTTTTTCCTATTATCATTGATTTATATATATAGTATTAAATAGGCTTTAATACATCCAATGGTCAATCAACACAACTCCAACGTCTCCCTCAAGTGAGCAAATAATAGTTCATTACATCGATAAAACATTGTGTAACTCATGCAAATAAGCTATATGCAACATAATTTTAAGTAAATTTTATTCCTCTTGATCAAATAAAAACTAATTAATCTCGTTTGAGATCAATGCAAATCTTATCCTACCCCTTAAAATTTAATACCCACGTACCGCATAAATCGTGTAATATCAGTAATTAATTAATTTATTATTTTGAAAAATCTATAATTGTGATCTTTACAGTTTGTGGGTACTATTCGGAGTGTTATAAAATTTATGTTAGATCAAATATCTACTTATAACCTTGAAATTTGGACATGGAATTTTTGGTGTAACATGTGGGGCTAGTGAGGGGCACACAAAAAGCAAGAGGATTGGTCAATTCACACAGTAAATCAATATTTTGTTGTCGAGTAGGCACCCGGCAGTTAAAATGGCCACATAAGAAACTACTTGTGCCTGTCCTAATTTAAGACAAAACCCCTAATCAACATGCTCCAAATCTACAATATATATTTTTACACGGATCATATTAATAATTAGGCAAACTCTTCCTACATCATTTAGGCCTAAAATCAGGTCAATCGGACCATCAGATAGGTGGGCCGCGCAAGTTGGATCGAGTAGACCCTCTCCGTTCCGCTCCGGAAAAGAAAATAGACTGAAAAAATATCATTCATTAGACTAAAAAATATCAGTCATAGTTTTAAAATTATCACTCTGTTATTTTAATTATATGAGTTTATTACATCTCAATTATGATTTTATGCATCCAAGTTAGGTTTTAGTATTCTCAATTATGATTTATATTTGTTTCAAAAAAATTAAATATCTAGCGCAGTACACGAGTCATTGGATAAAAAATTTAAATCAATTCACTTTAATTTTTGGGTTGACTAATTCCATTATAAATATCAAAAAAATTAATTATCGAGTACTGCGCTAGTCACCGGATCAAAAAAATTAAATTTAATCACTTTAATTTTAGAGGTTCATTAATTCCATTTTAGAGTATATATTTTTAGGGAATAACTGAAAAAAAAAACAGAAAATAAAAAAAAAAAATTTAAAATGGGCACTCGCCCGCCACACGCCTTTGTTGGCCCTATTTTGAGTTTTTGGCTATTAATTTTATTGTTAATGGGATGGCTTCTAATGGACCAGATACGTTAGTCTCATGCACATGAAACCAACTCTAATAATCAATGTGTGTGTGTGTGTGTGTGTGTTTGTGTATGTTAATTAGACTAGTATGAATTGTGTGTCATTTCCTAATTTATATAGCCAACGTGAGCAAGAGAGGGCCTCTCATCCTTAAGGCATAGATCGGTCTTGAGCTAAAAGCTTGTTTGAGATCGGATTGATGAACATATGAAAAAGTTTAAATTTAGATTTGGATTTGATAAGATTTAAAGTTCTCAGCACAAGTTCAAACTCAATAAGTGAAAAATAGAGTAAGAAAATATAAGAATATCAAACTACTCGAGCTCCTCTAAAACTCATTCTCGACTTGAGAGGTTATCTATAACAAGCTAAAACATATTTTTGTTTAAGTTTGATATCATTGCAAATAATTTTAAAAATGCTTTTGTAAATTAATGTCTTATATTATCTTTTTTTTTCTTACTGGATTCATGAGATGTTATAAATTAGTCGAAGGAAAGAATGATGAAGCAAAAAATAATAATTTTTTTTTCAAGAAACTATTCATTACACTATCCATACTAGATATATATAACTTTACATCATAATTCATAAATTTAATGATGTGATTTAGCTAAAATTCTTCAAAACTAAAGTCCAATCATAGATCCATTGTTAAAGAATCAAGAGTTCCAAGGATCCTCCACATGGGCTCTTGTTTTTTTTATGCTCCACATCATCATCATATGCATGTATACATTTTAACATTTGTCTGCTGAGAGCCTTTTATTTCTTGTATTTATTGCCCTTCACATGGCAACCCACATGCAACTGTATAATATTAATTAATTTCCTTCAACCAATTTTTTTCTGTCATTCCCACTGCAATCATCCACCATTTCTTAGATATAGATGTTCATGTAGTGTGTGGGATGATATATAGAGGGCAAGGGAGTGGATGATTTGTAAATTAGACATCGGTCTTAGTCATTTAAGTTAATTAGATGGACGGATAATGTTTTTTTTAAGAGATAACTAAAATTGTGTATGCGGGATTTTAGCATCTGTATGTTGAATTTTAGCATCTATAACTTGTAACATATATTAAAAAAATTATCACCGTCATTTTTCAACTTACAAAATTGTTACTGTCATTTTTTTATTTTCGAAATTTAAATCCATCCCGAGTGCTGATTTAAGTATCTACAAGTTGAATTTTAGCATTGGTTTTTTTAAAATAATTTACAAAATTTTGCCACATGTTTTTCAATCTATTGGATTATTTGTCCCTAATTTACAACTAAGAGTATATGTTTACATGCAAACCAACCCTCACCCTCCACACACACACATGAATGTAATTAGTTTACACACTTATTTAATGTTCGAACTTTCATGAACACCTAATGAATTTTGAATTTGAAGTGATGAAGTGATCATTAATGTGACATTGAATACACTACTTACATTGCTCATGGAGTGCCCATGATAAATATGTGTAGTGTAGGCTCAATTTCATCTATACATTCATATATATATATATATATATATATATATATATATATATATATGTTCGGTATGTACTTAAACATGTACTAGTATTTCTCCTGTGCGATGCACAAATAATTATTATTTTTTTAGATTTGTTATTATGATGATTTTTTATTTTTATATGGTGTGTTTAATTTTTAAAAATTAATAAAATGATATGCACATGCGTTAATTAATTAGACAAGAAAATCAATATTGTATAGTTATAACAAACAAAAAGAAAATTAAATTTTAGAAACTAAATGAAAATCCATGATAGAAAGATCGAATTGAAATATTTCCAACGTAACGATTTTATGAAGAACAATGTATAATTGTCCACGATTATAAAACATTTGGTTTCTTTGAATATATGACATGTATAAAAAATTTAATTATTTAATTATTTTAAATGATGAAATTGAAATAGAAAAAATAAATTATTATTATTATTATTATTATTATTATTATTATTATTATTATAAATGAAAACTATATTTTAGGCGATAAATGTAGAGTATTACAAATCATCCATGCATAAAAAATAAAATTTAAAATTCTACATATCTCAAATTTCCAAATAAAAATAATAATAAATAAAATTGTAAAAATTTGTTAAAATACAACGATTGTAATATAAACTGT
Source organism: Perilla frutescens (assembly GCA_026008535.1). Lineage (NCBI taxonomy): Eukaryota > Viridiplantae > Streptophyta > Magnoliopsida > Lamiales > Lamiaceae > Perilla > Perilla frutescens. The sequence goes on from BRKX01000013.1 coordinate 5,592,700, forward strand.
CGTGGAAAATGAAAAAAAAAAAATAATAATAATAATAAAAAGAAAATTTACAACAATAAATGTTAATACTGTTGTCTATTAATTAGAAACTGTTGTCTAAGGCAAAATGTGTAATAAACAACAATTTACACCAATAACTGTTGTCTATTATTCAAAAACTGTTGTCTAAGACAAAATATGTAATAAACAACGCTTCACACCAAAACTGTTGTCGATAACACGATTTTGCCTTAATATATATATATATAGATAGATTTATACGTGCTAGCCACATAAATGTGCATTGATGTATATTTATATATATGCGAGTCAAATATTGTATTTGTACATCACATCATGGACAAATCGATAAAACTCGTGGTCCATATATATAAAGAGAAATAATATGCGACTGTTAAAAGAAATTAAAGCTGTAGGTTTTAGGTTGCTAGGTTTGGTGCAACTTGCAATAATTCTGCATGGTTATCATGATGTTGTCTTTTTTTATTTTTTCATGATTATATATATATATATATATATATATATATATATATATCGAACATAGGAGTGATAGGATAAGTGGTTTGGTTATTTTAATAGCAAGTATTATACTAACCATTTTCGCTAATAGATTATGGGGAATTTACTTTTTGATACTCACATTTGGGGTTATTTTTAAAAAATAAATAATTTTTCATAATTAACAAATTAACAAAATATTTTTCAAAATAATTAATTTTTTCAAAATTTTTGTAAATCTAACCACTACAAAAAAATTCCGATTTAGCGACGGGATTTTCCGTCGCTATACCCTCCCGTCGCTAAAATTATAATTTAAAATTTTGAAATTATTGATTGACCCGGCCCGCGAATGAGAGACCCCGACCCGTGAATGAGCCCTTGACCCGACCCGATGATAGGCCCGCGCCCAAGCCCGTGGCTAAAATTATAATTTAAAATTTTGAAATTATTGATTGGCTCGGCCCGCGAATGAGAGACCCCAGACCCGTGAATGAGCCTTTTACCCGACCCGATGACAGGCCCGCGCCCAAGTCCGTCGAGAATAATTGTGTATAATTAATATGCACCTAAGAGGATTCGATGGGCTGAGGATGAAGTATCACATAATTGCAGAGTACTTGAGGAGAAAAAAAGGGGCGGCGGTTCCCTGAAGAAGAAGAAGAAGGGCTAGTATAGAGAAAATAAAAAAATAAATGAAGAGTAGTATATGAAAAATACAAAAAGAATTTTAGTTTTTTATTTTTTTGAGTAAAAAAAGAATTTTAGGTTAGTAAAAAGGTTTTCAAGTCTCAACATTTTTATGATAATATCATGAGATGAACGTTGAGAAAAGATTAATTATTTATTTATAACTATATTTAAATATTAAAAAGATATAAGAAGAGAACAACTTTTGTGGCACTGCGGTAGCTTATTTTCTCCATTTTTCAACATTTTACCCCCAAAAAAAAACTCATTTTTCTCAATTTTTCATCATTTTATAAGATAAAATAAAATTTTGGCCACACATTGTAGCCCCTCCTAAGTCCTACTGAAAAATTCTGATTCTACCACTGCACGCGCACACACACATATATAACATCATTAGTGGATAAAACCATCATACTTAAATAGCAAAACTTACCTAATTTTTGGAGACTAGCACAGGAAAGAAAAAAACTACTCTCTCTGTTTTCATATAAGTGTCATTTTGACACTTTTTTTTTTGTTTCGAAAAATTTATCATTCTACATAATCAAGGTAAAATTTTCATTTTTTCTCCAATTTACCCTTATTTAGTGTAGTCAATTATTCCCTCATCCCACTAATAATTGAAAGAAAATTGTATTTCCAATACTCCAAAAGTTCAATATATATAGATGTATATGTACATGATTGTCATTAAATGATTCAATGCAATTAATTTGATTTGATGAATAGGGGTATATTAGATAATTTAATTATTTTATTAATTTGTGTGTGCATTATATTCATCCAAAAGGACACTTATACAGAAACGGAAGGAGTAATAATTATTACAGAAGTAGCATTCTACTGAAAAGTATTTTGGGTTTCCAAGCAAATTACCATTATTAGAGGGTTGACGCCGGCAATTACATATTAATTCATATAATTTTACGTATGATTTTTTTAAAATTTTTGGACTTTCTTTTTGGAATTTTAAAAAATGGCCGTCCCATATATAACTGGTGATGTCCCTTAATTCGTCAAAAGATAAATCTTCCTTTTCTTCTCTTGCATGCATATTTGGAGTCGAAGGTCAAACATATAATTTATAGTGTAATATATATTACTATATTCAACACACACACACACACACACACACATAATTTATAGTGTAATATATAGTACTATATTCAACACACAAATCATGCATGATGTTGTTGGCATGCAAACTTAATTTATATGTTTTGCATTTGTTTTATATCCCGATCGAACCTAAAGGCCTTTGAAATTGATTAATTTGAAAGTCTTTTTTCCAGTGCTACTAAGAATTTCCATTTTATGATTTTTGAGAATATAGTAGCAACTGGCAATATATATAAATATTTGAATGAGAGCATATAACAAAGGTTTTTATATGATAGGTTTTGAATGCAACATGTTAAGTTAAGCGGATGAGATCATCTATTCCACATTTGATATTTCAATTCATATTCCACGATTAAATTTAAAAAATTTAATAATATATATTACAAAAATAAAAATTAATCATAACATAATCCATCTAGTTATATTTATCAACAAAAGATTGAAATTTTAAAAATTATAAAGCATATTTTTAAAATAATCAATCATAATAATCATTTCTTTAAAAATTAAATATTACAAAGTAATTAAAAACCAAAATTAGTTGGATGAACCCTAAAAACAACCATAAAAGTAAACTAAAATATAGTAATAAATTAAAATTGATGAAGAAAATGGAAAAAATTATAAATTTAATCGTGAAACTCGAGTTCAAATACCAAATTTAGAATATAGAATCTCATCCCTAACTGTGTAAGTAGTTCTGGGCGAATTCTATTATTTTAATAGAATTGCGTGAAATAAAATATTATTGTTCCAAATGACACCGCATAATTTTGAGTCCTTCAACTTCCCACAAAATGTCATTGTGGCTACTATTATTTTGTTTGGGTCCATTATATATATATATATATATATATATATATATATATATTTATATTCCTAATATTTCTTCTTGGAATAATGTAATATGGGAAGGGAAAGAAAGAAATTGGATATAAAAATGGGAAAATATATATTAGGACCAATTTACTTTTTATTGTTTTTATATTCAGGGGCCACATTATATGGATGATGGCCACATTATATATATATATATATATATATATAGGTATATATAGGGATAATTGATAACACTTAAATTAAATTAAATATCGGATAGTTATAGTAAGAGATCGTCACAATTTATTCTAAAGTGTGTTAATTTGTACATGTGATACAAACAAAATACGAGACGAATACTTCTCACTTCATATTACAACCAGTCAAGCACCGCTCTACATAAAAATAGAATATCAAGTTTGAGGTCGAATATCAAGTTATAGTAAGAGAATGATTTAGTAGTGGAGTGATATAAGTTTGAGGTCGAATATCTCGAATTTGAATTCCACCGACACTCCTAGGTACGGACTTATTGCACATAGTTTTCCAAGTGTGATTTATATCTTATGTATGGTTTGTAGCTCCATTATGCTATTCCATTAAAGAAGCAGAAATATATTTATATCAGCTTAATTGTGAGGATCACGGCATGTTCAAGATTATGAATAAGCCATCAACCATGAAAAAAAAATGATGTTTTTGCCCCTAGTAGGGACTTGCAAATATAGATTTGTAGGGCACAGACTGGGAACATCAACCAGCTCTTTTCTTTTTTATGACAAAAGTGCCAAACTACATATGTTGCATTGGTTGTTAGTGTCCTAATTTTGTTGTTGAATTTTTTTTCAACTAGCAAGATGTGACCACACATTGTGGGGATTGAATGCCCCCCACCCCCACCCCACCCACCATGTGAATTCAGACAAGTTTCCAACGTGGGAGGTTCCCTCATATTTCTGCCAATATTTCTTTCCCAATCTCATTTCTATTTTTGGCTTCACAATCAAGGCATTGGCATTTTCATAGGTTCGAATTCTGTCAACGATCCATGTGTGACTAGATATGGCGTGGATGAGTCACACGTTCGTGAACACCAGGTGTTCGAAAACGAACCTATTGGTGCATGGACCATCGCTATACATGGGACCATCTGCTAGAACAGCTGAATTGAAGAACACTTAAATTTCAGAAAAGAAAATTCTACAACAGACAAGAAGAGAGGAGAAAGATGATTAGTCATCTTATCCCCCAACAACCTTTCTGAATATAATAAAGATTACCCTATAATATTAAATCGAGTGAGACATCATCAAAATTTCAAGACACCATTTTTACAATTACAAACTATAGTCCTCCCCACCTTTTGTTATTATTAACTACTAGTGTAACAGTAACACAGTTCAGTAAAGGAAGGGGCCAGGTTCAATTAGATTTCATCTCAACGTCGTCGCTCTCTTTCTCTTTCGAATCAGCATTAGCTATATCTTCAGGGAGGAGACTGAGTAGTGGTAAAGGTAACAATGAGCTGAGATTGCAGAGAATAATGAGGGGGGTTAAATTGTCAAATCTATCCTTCGTGACACCAAACAGTCTGGTTAGTCCAGCTCCCATCAGACCCCCAAGGACACTCCCAGCATTGCATATTGACATTAGGGTTGCAAAGAGTGTTGCCTCCACGCCCTCTGGGCATAATTTTGCCGCTAGTACGAGAACAGGCATGAATGACAGCTGTTAAGGGAACTCATCGTTAGCCTTGACGAAAAGTGCACAAACTTATCATGACAGACAAAGCTTTACCTGTCCGAGAACTGTTAATATCAAGGAGTCACCAATTGCGAACCACTCATCAGTTATGCCAAACTTCCTGTTCAATCCAGTGACGAGCAGAACCTGAAAGATGGAAGCTCACTTCAAATGCAAGATACATATTGGAAGGCCTCGAATCAAAGGGCATGAATCATACCTGAGTCATCCCAAGGGCTGTACCGATAATAGTAGTTACCATAAATATCTTTCTCAAGCGAACAGTTTTCAAGTAACCATTGTAGAGTCCAACACCCAGCAGTGATGCAACAGAAGTGACAAACTTTACACGTCCCAGAAACTCGGGGGTAAAACCAAGTTTATTAGTACTGAAACAGGAAATATTCTAAATTGTAATCACTAGGAAGCCATAAGAGGAAATTATTACAACTATCAAGAGCTCAAAGATGAAGAAGCGACATACGTGAAATAAAACATGGCAGAATCAGACTGAGGTGTTGCTTGCCATGCAAAAATAAATAAGGTAGGAAGAAATACGTTGGGCTGCTTTACAGCATTCCACAGTTGTATCATGCTGCTTTTTGAGCTTGCTAAAAAGCCAGTATTACTTTCCGAATTCTGTCCCCTCATCGAGCCAGATACTGGCTGCTCTCTCACAAGGACTGCAACTGCAGATGTTATCAAGGGGAGCAAAGCCGTCAATCCAAAGACAAACCTGCAAGTATTTAGAAGTTCATAAGTTACAATAAATAAATGTTAAAAAGAAGATAGAATATCTGACATACCTCACTCCATAAGCACCCACCAAGGATCCACTGAAGTACGAACTCACAATACTGCCAAAAGCAGATGAACCCCAGCATAAAGACTGAAGAGATCCTGACATGCTTTGCGATTCACCACGAGCCCTTTCTACAACCATAGAGTCAACAACCTGCACCATCCTTTATCACAATAGGCTACTTGGTGGAAGAATGGAAATAACAAATTAATTAAGAGAAGCTACAAAAACACAGAGCAAAAGGCCTAATGTCTATTGAGTTCATCTAGATACAGACCATACGTATAGTGCATATGCTGAAGAACTTACGAGCCCAAGTCAACGAAGAAAAGAGTAAATGTGATTCGATAAGTCAGATGTAGATGTAGTGCACGTGCAGATTAAATAAGATGATATGATGAGGACTATGGTGATAGTGTTACAGGCCTAAGCATATTCACAGCCTTCAAAGTACCCCAATATCATGATTTGATGTAATAGTACTTACTACATCTGAAAATGCTACAGAAAGCGAACCAAGAAGTATGCAAAAGGCGACGCCATATTTTGTGGCAACAAAGGTAGCCATCAAACCCCATGAAAGAGCTCCTAGAAGTCCTGATAAGACCAAATATGACCTTCTTCGATAGCCAAAAAGCGGGATGGAATCACTGAAAACATTCTTAGTTAGTTTATACAATTTTTATCCAAAAAGAAAAGAAGAAAAAGAAATGGAGATCAAATAAAAACCACGGTGAGTGGATAGGCACCTAATGAATCCATACAGGGGTTTGACAAGCCAAGGTAACGACGACACGCCAGATATGATAGCTGTCTAGTCAACCATGAAGAAGTGTTAGCCATTGATCTTTTTTCCCAGAAAATGCTAATATACTTCAACCATTATCAAATAATATCTCCAAAAAAAACTGGGTTACCTAACTAGATGGATAGTGAATGTAAAAGGCTCAGAGGGCATGTAAAGAAATAGTTAATATTATAAGGTCTTGAAGTATCATTAGTTACTGAGTAAGGTTACCATAAAATCCATAACATGATATGGATAATCATAGATTTCCATCAGTAGTAAAATCAATTGCCTATACTAATTTCAACTCAAAGACGAACACTCGTAGAGCCTAGATTGGCAGGCTGGAACAATAGCAATCAACAGTGCATCTTCTTAATATTGTGCGCGTCATAAAAACAAATTCTTGGAGAAATGAACCAATAATTCTTCCAAAAGCTATTTATTAAATAAGATTTAGACAGGTAGTGTTGATGTATCATTTGCAACCTAATTCAATATATTTGATTACCTCTGCAGGATCTAGATGCAGATCATCTTTCAAGTAGAAATTGACTGCAATCCTGGAAAGGCCCAAAACACCCTGAACAAAATATACCATTGCAACAGCAATGTTATCTGGAGTTAATTCGACCCCGAAGCATTTCATGGTGTTGATAGCATATTTTTTCTTGAGTGAGGCAGCTTTACTGGATACTGCAGTATCTTCATCTCCTCTCCCTGCAAATGCCCCATAGGAAAATATAATAGGAAGGGAGAGAAAAAGAAGGAGAATGATATCCCACAAAGTGAAACAGATACACTCTACAGGCAGTAACCTTCGGAAAAAAGCAATCACATGAGATGCGGGAGTATGGTATCAAGAAAATGCTACCAGAAAACGAATTCAGAATCATCGGATTGTGAAGAACTTGGATCAAGTTTCCTCAAACCTCATCTATAACTTACCAGCATCACATCAAGAAGTTTCAGTGTCCATAAATTTTCTTTCAAATCTTCAACTATGCAATGTAATGGCTATGATACGGATACACAATTGTCAGATTATTGCATTTTCTAATTATCATTAGGCGAAAAATTACAGATGGCCGAGGAGAACTCAGCAGCCTCCGCGTAAATGAACCCAATTTTCAAATTTATCAGTACAATACGCCTTTTATCAACTCTCTTAATTTGAAAGACATGAAATTTCTCAATGCACAAGGAATGATCACGTACATTTTTCAGCGAAAGGTTACCAATTACCTAAAATCCACCACACATACATAAAAATCTATCGCATTACACAAAATCCGAACGGAAAAAATAAAATAAAATCATACACACACAAAATACATATATCTCAATGATCCAGTCATCCATTATCAAAATATATTTCTAGCCGTACAAGAGAGAGAGAGAGAGAGAGAGACAGACAGAGAGACAGAGTAAAAAAACGACTAACGGTATTTAGAATCTAACAAAGGCTCCGAACTCGAATCGCGGCGGAGAGAGGCGGAGGGAATCGATACAGAGACAGACATGTCTGAGACTACGGCAGCGGTCTCCGGCTATATCGACGGAGGCTTGAGGAGGGGAAAACGATAAAATGGAGGGTTTTGGGAGGGTAAGATTGGGAATTTGGGTTGGTAACAAAAATTGCATTTTTTTACTTGCCGTTCCGGTTCGTACCGTACTCGGAAGTAGGGATTTTTTCTCTTGATTAATTAGGCCAATGCTTTATCCCATTCAAAAATTATTTTTTTAGTAAACTTGTTATTTTAGCAAATGTTTCTGTAATAAATTATAATTTTAGCTTAACTTCGAATTTGAATAAAAATACATGTTGTGTAAATAATTGGGAACGTTTAATAAAAAAAATTGATGTTCGAGGTTGATAGTATGAAATTGATTGAGAAATTCTATAATCGTGATATTTACGGGTAAATCTCGTCCGTGTGTAATATTAGAGCAGTACCTATGTTGCATTTGGTGTTGCATAACTATTTTTTTTTAATTTTTTTTAATATACCATAATTGGGGATGGATGAACCCTAAATAAAAAATTAAAATTAAAATAAATCATAATAAATTAAAAAATAAAAAAATATTGAAGAGTTGCAACAGGGAATGCAAAAGTATTTGCAACAGGTGATCCCATTTCTTGTAATAGAGGCTTAGGGGTTGAAATTTCCTAGTGTTTCACTCCGTGTTTCATTATCAAATGTATGATTTTAATAATATTTATTATAAAATAAAAATTAATTATAACTTAAATATTCGTAGTCAACATTTATCAACAAAAAAAAAATGAATTAAAAAATTATAAAACATAATTTTTTTTTAAAAAAACCATAACAATAAATTATTAATCAAAAATAAAAAAATTAATATTAAAAAATAATTACAAATCCTAATTGGATGGGGTGAACCGTACAAACAATCATTAAATTAAACTAAATGACAAAAAGAAATACAAGAAAAAACTCATAATTTGTAAGTGTAACACAAAGTGTAAAATAGAGTGTAACAGAAAATTTCATATGCACACTTAGTGGTGTTCCTGTGTAATAGATGTCCCCGCCCATGTGTAATAGAAGCTCACACCTAATGATGATTTTTGACCTCAAAGAAACACCATTTCATTACTGGATCATTCCAAAGAGACTTGATAATTTCTCTTTCGATGTGAGGTAAGTTTGCTCATGGTAACACTAAATATTGTCAAATGAAATTTTTAATAATAACCCGAACACTTTACAATACTTAGCAACAAAACCAGGGAGGAATTAGCATTTTATCACATTTTCTCTCTCTCTCTCTCTCTCTCTCTCTATATATATATATATATATATATGTATGTGTGTATATATATATGTATATTAGAAAATAGAAAGAATGGATGAACCTCCATGATTATCCTATTGTTATCATTGTTCGGATCCTCTGTTATACTATTAAATGTCCAGTTCAATAAAAGTTATTATGCGAATGAAAATTATTTATAATATAATCAACCTTAATTAGTCAATGTTTATCATAAAAAATAGAATTAAAAAATTATAAATTCTAATTATGTGATATAATAACTAATTATTAATTGAAAATAAAAAAATTGAAAATAAAATACTAAAAATTAATGATACATCATAATTGAGTAGAATGAACAATAATTCATTTTTGTAAATTAAACTAAAGTTATACAAGAAATTGAAATTGATGAAAAAAATATATAATTAAAAAAAAAAAAAACTCAGAAATTTAATAGTGGTCTATGGAGTGCATGCAATAGCAATGTAGCATGATGCGTAACTGGGGATGCCTTTGTGCCTCATTGGATTGAAGAATCGAGATGATTATATCTTTTAATAATACTACCCTTGTCTAAAGACTGCACGTTGACAATGAATTCGATTTCAAATTATTGTCAATATGAATAATATTGAATGTTCCCAAAATGGAAAGATTAGGGAGTCAAATCCAAGATGCAGGCTGCTGCTTGGTTCTTGCCTGATCCGAGCATCGAGCACCAAGATTAAATAAACAATTTATAAAACCACTCTTGCTCGAACTCTCTATGATGATCAGACCATTATTTCTCAATCCTATTAGGCCTTCTAGGTTGCATAAATAAACGTACAACTAATTAATTATTCAAAAAGGAAGATAATGAATTGAAAGAACTATTTATAAGGGCATGTACGGTAGAATTGAGATACCTGACTGTATTAGATGATAAGTCTGTGGATAGCTGATGAAGAGGAAGCAGATGATTGCTTAAAGGAATCTGCTTTTGGTTAGACAATACAAGTCTAATGGGAAACCATAATGAGCTACGTCATATATTATTCATCATGATGATGATCTTCCGAGGGATCTATATATGCATAAGAAAAGCTGATGATGAGAGATGCCTGAGTTAAGATGCCTCAAGTAGAACAGCTGATCTGCATCTTCATGCGTTGTTTGTACGTATATTCAAATTAAATTAATTTTAATTTATATAGATTTAAAATTAACTTAGAATTAATCTATATATTATTCTAGATGTGTTTAGGTTTACTTTGGAGTTTTAATTTATTAGGGTCTGACGTTTCTAATTCTAGTACTAGAATATAAATGATCGAATTAGTTGGCATGCATGCATGAGATCACAAATGTTAAACATATACTTTTTTTTTTGAACAAGGGACAAGTAATGATAAAGATCAACAGACCCAATTAACACTACTCAACATTAATATTTTCATACATGCTTGCTTGGTCTTGGCCTTCAATTCTCTTCTAGTTTTTACATAATGAATGAAGCATTCAATGTTGCAAAGACCTCAAAACTCTAATACTTCCCTCTATATATATATATATATTCTCATCCTTCAAAACATCATACAACAATTCAAAAATATTGAATTATGTGTTTTTCTGTGCCACATTATGAAATTCAAGAGATGGATACCAAAAAACTGATGTGCTGGTGTTGACAATGTGGACTCGTGCTCAAGCCCGGCTTGTAAGTGAGACAGGCAAGTGCTGTTCCATCTCATATTTACTCATGTTCTCAATGTTGATGTCGCGGTAAAATAGGAAGAAATTGTCAACTGAGGAAATGCAGCCGTTGCAACAATGGCCAATTAAGGCTACACTGTTGGTGAAGAAATAAGAGTATGTAAAAGTCATCATGTCACACTTTCGTGAAAGTAAGTAATTAATTTATGAACCATAAAGCATGGCAATGACAACCACACTTACATTATCTGTAAAGACCTAAAACTAAATTAGAGTATAATCTTTTATTTTAGAACACAATTGTTATAATAAGTCTTTTTATGTTAAAAATAAGCAAGTATTGGACTTTTGAACCCATTTACGAGTATATTTATTTACGGCCCATTTCAAGATCGATGTCAAGTCAAAAAACAAATTAATCTTGAAGCCCATTTTAATTTTTAAGATCCCTATTTTTTTTTAACCTACTTTTGAGGCCCAAAGTTAAACCCCTAGGCTTCCCCCATTTCCATATGCCCAATATATCTATACATATATTATAATGGAGTCATTGCTTATTAAAATCTCACTCAAATTTTCCTCAAAAAAGTAATTTTACATTTTCAAATGAAAATTGTGGTGTTCCCACTACTTCACAGAATTAATTGTCTTTCGATTACAATCGTGTTGTCGACCACTCCATAATATTAACAATATATTATAAGTTTATAATATTATATTATATAATAATTTAACTATAGTCTGCCACTATTATGTACATATTATAAAATAGATATAATATATTATGTATGACAGTTATTTATTATGCATGATTAATATATTCATAGATTAATATAATTGATCATTAATTGTTAAATATTAAGAATAACTGAAATATTTACTACGGAAAATTGAAATTGAGGTGATCTTCACTTTCCACTCTCCACTTTCGGATAACTGAAAATTAAGAATTCACTATAAATATTCAACGTCATTTGTAAATAAATCATAATTACAAAAATGAACACAAACAAAAGATTTTACATTCAACATGCCTCCACTCTTTCAAGCAATTATTTCCAACCAGCAACCAAGATTTAGTAGGATTGTCCTTCAACTACGCTTGGTTCGTCGATATATTCTACCATCATTTCAAAATGATGGTGAAGTTTTCAACAGTGAATGCATATACCACGACTGATCGGTAATGTGTAATTTTGCACATTCAATTACATTTATTATGTTAGTAAACGCTTCAGTTCCAAAAGAATTGATATCAAAATTCGAGATGTTTATGGAAGAATGGAACCTATATTCTATTAAAAAAATATTTGTTGTTGCTAACAATTTCATGAGGTGCAAGACCACAAATAGCAAGTACAAGGAGTTGATATATATATATATATATATATATAATATAAACAAGCAGAAATTTTCGAGATATTTGTGGAGAATTTTCCAAGAGCGATGTTCAACTTCAAACCATTTCAGGACATACATTCAATAGACAATATTCAAAGTGCCGAACTATTTGGTAACTTACTCATTATATTCATCATATATTTCATAGTTTAATTTTAATGATTCATTACTTATACATATAAAATTTTGTAGATGTAATTGAAGTGATAGTCGACAAACATACCACAATCAAAAGGAATGGAAAAAGTACTAAGCTTATGGATTTCATAATTGAGATCTTAAGTAAGTAAAATAATAGTTTAAAGTACGATATATATCTTCACTTTGGCATATACCGTGATACGGTATGACGGTAAATACCTTTACTTCGGTATATACCTTGGTATGATATATATTGATATATGACGGTATATCGAACTTTCGGTATATGCCGGTATACCTTAATTTTTGAAAATTCATACATTTAGCTTACTGTAAAATTCTGGTAAGGTGTCATACCTTACCAAAAATCGCTATACCGTAAATATCGGTATCTTCAGTATTTTTCCGATACAGTATGAATGGTATTCCGGTATGACAGTATTTTTTACCAACCCTAATCCAGAGGATCCTGTTATACTACAATATCGTAGACCAACTGCATACAAATGTATTTTGTCATTTACTAACCAATTTTTTCTATATTAATACATAATCTAATATTATATATTCTAAAAATATGGGAAATCAAAGTGACAAATGCGTACTATGCAACCAAGGTCATATTTGATGATAGCAAGACATAAATTAAAGACTTCAAAGAGGAGTGAATCTAATTGATTTATTTTAAATTGTAATTATTATTTTTACAACAAACTAACAATATATTATTCTATCACAATCTTATATAGATTTAAAAAGTGTGACAAGACGACACCTACATCAATCACCGGTCTTACACTTGCGGCTGCAACTAAAAATACCGACAACAACAAAGATTTTGAGACTGAGTTCAAAATTATATCACATTTGCAAACATATGGAAATGTATACTTATATAATACATTTACAATTGTAGTACATGTTAAAAAACTAAATCAAATTCTTAATTTTTTTTAGATTGTAACTTTCTAGGATATGCGTCAATCTTTGAAATCAGTACAATTGGGTGCTGGGGTTACTTAATTAGCATGCAAAATCTGTTTCAAAAAATTAACTCCAGACAACACAAATTTTTTCTGTAAGCAATGCAACACTTTGGAGGTTGGAGTAAAAATGAGGTAATTTTTTATTTTTATGTTCTCAAAATAGATTAATTTATCCGATAAATTCTTACCTTATTTAACTAACACTTCAAAACAATGTCAATATAAAAGATATAGCCCGGTAGCAAAGGTAGATGACGATTATGGTTCAGCAGAATTTCACCTTTGGGACAGGGAATGTCTTCAACTAATTGGAAAATCTATAGATACTTTGAACACAGTAAGCATTCAACTTTGCATTCAACTTTGTTTACAGATATAATTTTATCTATATTATTTTAAAAATATTTTGATTATTCACAAATTAACAAATTTTTGTGGTTCCAAAATTATCAAGGCTGGTGAACTAGATGAACTTCCAGTCGAAATATAATCATTGATAGGAAAAAAAGCGTTGTTCACGGTTAATGTGAAGGATGGGGAAATTAAAGATTTCAAAGCAGCTTATGGTATCATGAAAGTCACATGTGACCCTGAAATTATAAAAAAATATTGTGAACTCTATTCATATAATCAGGTAAAAACTCTATATTTACAAAATAATACATTTTTCATTTATTTTTTGTTTAATGCAGGGGACTGAACCAATTTCGAAACTGGATGACATAGAAATTCCACCAGCAAAGTTTTAGTACCCTATTATTACGCATCTTCAAAATTAATTCCAATTAGATTTACTAAAAAATTTAAAAAGTTAACTAATTATTTTTGGCAGATTGGTTGATCAAGAGAGAGCCCATTAAAGCATCACCAACTGATTCACACAAGAAGAAAGAAGGAGTAGTTCAGCGAGTAGTTTTAAATTCAAGTTTCTTTACTTTTAGTAAGCTTTAAGTATCACTTTAGATTTGCAAGTTTGGCATTTAACTCTAAAATATTTGTCAAGATCTATGTTGCAAAAAAGTTTTATCAATTTCTATTTCAGATGTTTGCTCTTTTTTTATCAGTTGCTCCTAAGTAAGACAATATATTAGTTGACTGAATTTTTTTTCCACTCTTCCTAAGCAATCTAGCAACAAATTAAAACACATCTTCAAATAAAGAAACAAAACAAATGCATGCACCAAAACTGAAACTTTGAACAAGCCTCTAATTAGATTTTAAACAAGTAATAACATCTATTAATCATAAGCATCATCATATATGGTGCAAATTAGCTGATTCCAATATAGAATGAAAATTCAACCAAAACAACTCAATTGATTCCAGCAATGTTTAGTTACCTCAACTACAAGTAATAACTAACACTACACATCCATAAAGGATGAGTATGAATAAATAATACAAAAAATTTTAAACTCACCACTAAAGAGATGAAAAAACTCACTAAAATCCTACCAAATCAACTAGCAACATGTAAAACTCATCAATCACAACCAAAAAAAGCAAGATATGTATATCCACCAAGATCTCCAAAATCATGCTCAACTCAAAAGGTAAACACCTAAATCCTAAAAATAGGCAAACTTCACCAACATCATTAAAATTAAATTCATCGAAAACCAATAAATCACCACATTTAACTCACATAAAAAAAATAGTAGCATACATCCTTTCCACACAAGCCTAAAAAGATATCAAAATATCAACTTCAAAAATCAAACCCCCAAAAAATATAGAAAGAATAGTAAAGAAATCAAAAGATGGAAAAAAAAGAGCAAATAATGAATATCCAGTTAATAATCAAAAGTTTTTTCCATTTCATTTTAATAGTTCAACCATGCAAAGAAGTTTTAAAATTTCAGAAAAATCAATAAAAAGAATATTTTGTTATTCCATTAAACATAATAAAGGCATATTAATAAAAAGATAAAGATGTTGCAACAAAAGTCAAATTTAGGTTTACCAAAAGGTGAAATTGTGTTAAATGTAGCTTCTAATGGAATTGCATCTCTTTTGTTGCCTGGTGGATAAACAACACACCCACAATTCAAAATTCCACTTAATCCGAATGAAGATTTGACGTGCAATATCAAATATTATTTTGAACTTATTATAAGATCTAAGCTTATATTTGAGATGAGACTTCGATGATGCATAAATATTATTTTGAAGCTTGGGAGTAGAAGTATGCGTGACATTATGCGTTTTTTCAATCCACAAAGTTTTGATGTTCCTTTTGGAGGTAAGACTATTGTTTTGGTGGAGATTTTCAACAAATATTACTTGTTATTCCAATAGGTAGTAGATAAGATGTTGCTCTTACAACTATGAATTCTTCGTATTTATGGAGACACTGCATAGTGTTAAGATTGACAAAAAGTATGAGACTCCAAAATCTAGATGCAAATGATGAATGTGTTGAACTGTATCAATTTTCAAAGTGGATATCGAGCATAGAAGATGGCACGATCGGAGGTCTTAATGATGGTCATGCAAGTATTGATATTCCAGAAGATATTTTGCTAAAATGTGAAGATGAGCATGTTGCAATAATTGTTCAAAGTATTTATCCATCTTACACTAGTATCTTGAATGATGTTTTTTATTTGCATGACGTGGTTGAGATGGTGAATAAGTACAGGATATCATTGAATGCATTTGAATGACGAACTTATTTGAGTTTAGATAGCATGGGCAAATCTGATTCAAATGTAGATATATTATAGGATGTGTACACTCTAGAATTCTTAAACAGTCTCAAATGTTCAGGTGTGCCAAATCATGAATTGTATATGAAAGTAGGAACTCCGTCGGTTATGTTGTTGAGGAACATAGATCAATGAAAATGATTGTATAATAACACTAGGTTGGTTATCACAAGGCTTGAGAGTCATATTTTGGAAGCAAAAATTCTCACCAGTAATAAAACAGGAGGACAACAAGTATTTATTCTAAGGATGTCACTAGCACCTTCTAATCCAAGACTGCCATTCAAATTTCAACGACATTAGTTTCCTCTTATTGTCTCTTATGCAATGACTATAAATAAAAGTCAGGTTAATCTCTTTCACACATTGGTGTGATTTTGAAAAAGCCTGTTTTTAGTCACGGTTAATTGTATGTTGATGTATCAAGAGTTAGAAGAAGTCGTAGTGATTTAAAAATATTAATATGTGACTCTAATGATGTCAATAATAATTCGACATCAAATGTTGTATATAAGGAAGTTTTCCAGAATTCGTAATATAAACTTATATTTCTTCATATTTATGGACTATAATTTATGGACGTAGTTTATGTTTATTAATATTTAATATATTAACCACGCTTATATAATTTTTATTAGTCTTAAAAAAGAATTTGTAGATTTATACTTTTTCACGACCCAATATTTTTATAATTTTATTGATCTCGTTTGGCATATAATTTTGTATTTATAAATTTTATAATACCGCTAAATAAATAAATTATATCTAAAATGAATAATTATTATAAAATTTACATATATAAAATGATACATGAAGAGTGCCGCCTAACGTGTGGATGAAATACTATTACATATATAATTTATGTATGTGTATATATATATTATGAAAAAGAAGGATAAGATATTTTATTCTCAAGTTGCCCACTTGCTTACCTTATCCTCTTAAGCATAGTAGATAACAATTGTGAAAACCAAGGGAAAAATTTCTCTCTCCTTTCTCTCACACACTCTCTCTCTTCTGTTTATCTATCTCTCTCTCTTCTCAATTCTACAAATGAATAGCACTCACACACATCTATCTCATTCGCTACTTCTTACTTCCCCAATTCTTCAATGAAGATTTCCTACATACACGTTTCTTAATTCACGCCGAGCCCTATTCTCCAAACAATGTAACATTCTTTCTCCTCTTTTCCTCCTTTAATATTTTCTTGTTACTTTGATGTTGGGTTATTGTTGCTGGATGATTGAAGAAGTTGGGATATTTTATGATAGTATTAATGAGAGCTCCATAGAAGTAACAATTAATGAAGATGTTAATGTTTTTGGGTTATTGTAGCCAGTGACGGATGGAGAGGGGTGCCAATGGAGCACTGCAGCCCCTAAAAATTTGAAGAAATGATAGGGGTATTTTCATCATTTAATTGTATCTAAGTACAAAATAAAATTTAAGAAAAAATATATAATCCATTAGTTCACTGGGGTAGTAGATACCTAGCTCGTCACCTGTCAACCCATTTTTAATTTCTTTTTTTTTCATCAAACATTCGATAATATATTTTAGTGTTAATTTGTTATTAATTATTACTTGGTAGTGCTGATATTTATATATTTTTAGGTGAATATGTCAATTTTAATTTAGGGTCATGGAATTATTATGGTGAGCTTATCAAAAAATAAAAATTTAAGTTTTTAAATGTATCATCTTTTCTCACACTCACAATTTACTTTTTACGTTGAATTATTTAAGTTAATTTTTTATATCATGAATTAATTATTTTTAATTTATTCTTAAGTATAAATCATAATCATCACTTTATTTTTATTATGTGAATTATTAGAATATTTCTATTAAATATTGAATAAACATTCCTTTTTTTTTTTTTTTTGTTAGCTTAAACTACTATATAAATATAACTTATTTTATATCCAAAATTTCATTTCTATTTATTTACCTTGTCAAATTTAAATTTAAATTTACAATTGGCTCCATATACACTTAATTTGATGCTATTAGGTGAAATTTTTGTTCTTTTTTTTCCTTTTTCTCTGGATTCTGCCTTGAATATTTTTTTATTTGTCTTTAGGTTTCTGATTGATTCTAACTCTAATTAAAAAATAAATAAATATTTGATTTTATTAAAGTTGCAATCTTTAGTGTTAAAATATAATTGTGTTAACATATAACAACTTTATCAACGTTGTAATTATTTTTTATTTTTATTTTAAAAATAATATACAATATGTTTTATATTAATGTTAGTTGGGTCATCCTGATTGTAGCATACCAAGCTTTATCTTCTTCAATCTCTTGAAAATATGAACATGGGTTAATTAATGATATCATTTTATAGCTTGGGGTTTGATATGCAACATATAAAAGTGCTTGATTGTTGAAGAACATGAGGATTTAATTGTAAAAATACAAGGGGAAACATAGCACACCCAAATCTGTTTTTGGGAATACACAAACAATCCATTTTAATCGATAAAACTGATTTTATCTAGCTGTTTTTGGACGTCCAAGCTATGTTAAAATCGTAGGTTATTATCTTAGCTTCAATTTGGAACTTGAATCATGTCATTTTGATTTTTGAGGACAAAGTTATACTCATTTTACCATAGTCCTATCAATTTTTCAATCAGCTTTTCTGTATCCAAGTAATTCGATTTTCAGCCCTTTTAATGATGAATTCTGGGAATGTGCATTTGAGGAACAATTTTAGATATATTTCTTAGCACATGGCTAGTATGCAGGAATGAAATAGGAATGAAATTACCATTCCCACCTCCATTGCTAATCCTACAGATGGTATAATTTTGTTATCTGGAATCA
Source organism: Perilla frutescens (assembly GCA_026008535.1). NCBI lineage: Eukaryota > Viridiplantae > Streptophyta > Magnoliopsida > Lamiales > Lamiaceae > Perilla > Perilla frutescens. Next base: position 5,611,720 of record BRKX01000013.1, read on the forward strand.
CCAATTCACCGTTCTAGTGGTAATCCATATTCCCCAGAATTGGGATTAGTCATTTCATCTTCCCCATGGTATTATGTATTCCCAATGATCAATAAATATTTTTTATTTTAATAAAATTATCCATATTTATTTTTTACATTAACAAATGAAATATTATATTCACAGATTAAATTATAAAAATAGAATTTACATAAGTATAAAAAATAAAATAAAGCATAAAAACTATAGAAAGTTATAAAAACTCAAATTTCCTCAAACATTTGTAAGAATTCATATGAAAATTTTAAAATTATGATTTTCATAAAAAATATTTGATACAATATTTATTGTTAAATAATCAGTAGAATCATACTTGATTTTTCACAAATTTTAATCAAGGCAAAAAATAAAAAATATTCAATAATATATTCTAAAAATATAATAGCCTCTCTTGACAGTTAATTTTGTTAATTAAAAATAAATTTAAGAATTTTAATTTCATTCATATTTTATTCCGTATGGACACCCGTCATATGAATGACAATATCCATTTCATTGCACTCTCATGATCATTCCATTCCCACATGATTTCATTTTTAATTTCATTCTATCTATGCTCTTAGGGTTTTGCCGAACTTGGAATTTTTTAATTTGGAGTTTTCGTTTGTGTCTTTGTGAGATATGATTTATTTACTAAAACTGTTGCACATGGGAGTGTAACGGGAAAGAAGAAGTTATGTATTTATGTTTTGGTCTTTGAAAATTTCTATAAATGGTATAAAGACCTTAAATTCTTTTAATATTCAAGCATACTTTCTTCCTTGACATTGTAGTGATAGATAATAATTAAGTTTGGGTATAACTTTTGAGGTTTTGTAAGTTTGAATGTGTTTATGAGTATGCCGCGGGATTTGAAGATGTGTTGAAAGAATAAAAATAAATAAATTCTTGAATTTTCAGAACTTAGGGTTGTATTGTATAGATAATCAATGTTTAAGGTTGATCTTTTTATATATGCAAAGGGTTTAGGAGATTTGAATTAGAACAATTGAGGTTGTGTGTTGGCCGTGAGTATTTTTATAAGAACATATGTATTGTTTTTCAATTGTAGGAGTTGTTTAAATATTTTGAAACAAGCTTGGGTCTATTTTATTTATCTTTAAAGGTTTGGATCAATTTTGAAATTTTTAGAAAATATAGGAATGCATTTTTGAGAATTTGACTTATGTTTGGATTAAATTGCAATCATTTAAAATATAATTTTTATTTTTCTCAAATGTTTTGAAAATAGGTTGTTCTGAGTTGACTTTTAATCCAATCATTGGATCCAAAAATAAATTGTATCATTAGATTCCTCAGTTTCTATGCATATGAAAACATACTCTTTTATAAAAATCCGATAAGAATCGAGTCCGATTGAAATGCACAAGTTGGTATCTTTTTAACTAGTGAACAATAACATTCCCCTCTATTTTTCAGCTAGTTCTCCCGGGAATTGGTCTTCAGGGTCTTCTAATCGATTGTAGACTGATTTGAGGTGATCGCGTAGCTATTGACCGTTCCTCTCAATTGGAGTTAAAATGAATTTTATATGAGTTTTCAAAAACTGCCTAAAACCATAAATTCTCTTCCATCGTTCAAAAATATTTGTGTAATATTATAGACCATGTTAGGGAGATACGGATTAGATTATGATCTTATAATTAAGTCTTATGTTATATACTATTATTTTAATTTGGGAGCATGGTTTAAAAAGATGGTTTTGAGGCGCACCTCACCTTGAGGCGTCTGGAAAAAGCCTCCGAGGCACTGTCTCTTCATTTGTTGTTGAGACTTAGGCCTTGGTCGGTTTGAGGCAGTCGAGGCGGTTGAGGCGCAAGAGGCGTTCGTTCTGAGGCTTAAGCCTCGCGTGCTGGGATTTTTTAGAGCACTTTTTAGGGTTTTTATGTGGGCCTTTGAATGGTTTTTAGCTGTGCTTTGTTTAATTAATTAATGAAATAGATAAAAATAACATCCAAAATTAAGTAATAAACCTAAAAATAAATAAATACAAATGTCCTAATTCGCAAGCGCTAAACGCAAAAGCAACAATTCTTCTCTCGCGCACTCCTGCACTCTCTCATTCTCTTCTCTCTCGCATCTCTTCTCTCTTAAGACTGCTCACCACATCGGCGCAGTTGAAAGGATGGAGGAAGATGAGTTTGAAGGAGAGAGTGAGAGGGACCATAGAGATGGAACACATGATGATGACTTTGACTTTTGAGAATTATAAAAGTTCTTGATGGTTTGTCATTTGAGGAACTTGGATTATGAATGTACTTTTGCTTTGTTTTATTGCTTTGTAATGAGATTAATGACTTGTGTGACTTATTATCGATGGATGTTAGGACTGATGTTATGAGTTATGAGATTTCTATGATATTTTAGGCTTTTGTTATTGAATATTTGAATTGTGTGTTACTTGTTGTGAATTTGGTGAGTTAAATATGATACTCCCTCCGTCCCAATAGCAATGTCTCTCTTGCCTTTTTGGGACGTTCCAATACCAAAGTCCCATACCAAAAATGGAAAAAATTAGGGAATTGACCCCACTTACTTTACCCATTCCCAATACCCACTTATTCTACCCACTCCTTAATGAAATGGACCCCACTTACTTTACCCACTAATTTTACCAACTAATCTACTCCTCCTTAATCTCCGTACCCAATAGTAAGGGGACCTTGCTATTGGAACGAAGAGAGTATATTTTTAATTTTTTCTTCTTGTATTGAGGCTTGGGCCTCGGTTGACCTCGAAGCTTATGCCTCATGAGGCTACGCGTAAACGTTTCGAGGCCTAAAACTCTCTTTTAAAACCTTGTTTGTGAGATTTGATTATTTATTTACCAAACATAGGATCTCGATATAACTTATAAGTTAGGATTATAGACTGACTGCTAATCATTATCGTATTACATTATTATTACTTTATGGACTCGATCTCTACCCATTTCTTACATTGTAGCTTATGTTTAAGACATTAGTATGCGATTAAGATATGATCTTTATAAATAGGTCCTTATCAGAGGTGACAAGCTTTAGACAAGTAGTTGGTGACTAAAGCTATACATGTCTATTTAGCTGCAATTAAGTTCTTAACCCGAGGTGGCACGCTAGCATCAATTATTATAGCTATAAGGTGGTTGATTTCTGACAAACATGTGGATTATGTAATCGTGTTATGTTTATGATAATATATGTTTATATTAAAACATGCTTCAAAATACTTTTTAACGCTCATTGAAAGATACTAAACTTAATTGAATTCTAAATATGGCACTACAATGCAATTATGGCACTAAAGTGCAATATGGCACGACAGTGCAAATATGACACTACGATAAAATCATAACATTTCGGTGCAATATGACAATATGTTGTAATTATGACACTTCTGTACAACTATGGCACTATAGTGCAAATATAGCATTCTGATGCAAGAATGTCACTTTGGTGAAATTCGTATTTATATGATATGAAATCATATTGAGTTAATTTTCTATATAAGAAGAGACTATTTTCAGGTATTATTAACCATTATATGATTTCTAATTATTGATTATGTGTAGTTTGTGGTCAATAATTATGATTTTTATGCTTCCGCTTAATGATCATGAAATATTTAATTATTTTATGGACACTTGTGAGTGTTGTGGTCTTTTAGGTACATTTTAAATATTGATTGTTGAACTTTAACAGGTCGTGGTCGAATAGGTTTTGATTGGTTGTTGAATAGTAAATGTATACAAGCGTGAATATTAAGAATATTTTAAACAAATGCTGTCCAAATTTTTTATTATCCAAGAAAAAATATTTATCTTGAATTGAGAAAAATTTATTTTCATTTTTTATGTGTGTTTTTGTTAGCACTTGGACCTTCTTGTTAAGGTCGCTGTATTATCTTTCCAAAGTCATGTAAACGAATAAGTCAACTGCAGCCGCTAACAATCTAACATGTATGGTGCAGATATATTGGACTATGATTGAGATGTTAGAGTGAGGAGAGGGCAGAAAAATGGCATACAATCTTGAATCCCTCATCACTATTCTACAACAAATCTTGAATCCTGAACAAACACGATGGATTCTTGATGATCAAAACAAACTACAACTCGAATCCCTCCTCCAAAAAGCTGTTACTCTGAAGCAGATTCATGAAAAATCTCCAGTTCCCAAAATAGAAAGTTTGGAGAGTCAAATAAGAGATGCAGCACATAAAGCAGAAGATATAATCGAATCACATATGGTGGATCAAGTGCTTTCGAGGCCTGAAGACTTGAGCTTTACTTTTTCTACACCTGATGATGATCTGCAGCAAGTAATGCAAGAACTTGATTCTGCAATAGAACAAGTGGTGAAGCTCATGGAAAAGGAGGAAATGTCAACCGACAGCTCATCAAGTAATCCAACGACTTCCAAGAACATTGTGGTGGGACTTGATGAAGATTTGTTGCAGTTGAAGGATCGACTAACTTGGAAAAAGAATAAACTCGAGATCATCCCCATCATTGGAATGGGTGGCATCGGTAAGACCACCCTTGCTCGGAAGCTTTATAATGATCCACTCATGGTTTCTTACTTCGAAACTCGAGCATGGATCACAATTTCACAAAACTACAATGTGCGAGCAATTCTATTAGGCCTCTTTCATTGCCTAATTGGAAAGCTTAGCGATAAACTCATTAAAATGAAAGATAATCATGAGTTGATAATTGTTTTGCATAAAAACTTGCACGGGAGAAGATACATGATTGTATTAGATGATATATGGAGCACTAAATGCTGGGATGATATAAAGTGGTGCTTCCCAAACAACAATAATGGGAGTCGAATCGTGCTAACCACTAGAGAATCGGATGTGGTGAAATATGTAGGCGCACAAAGTCTGCAGCATGAGGTGCGATTGCTGAACAAGTTTGAAAGTTGGCATCTACTTCACCAAATTGTGTTTGGAAAAGAGGATTGCCCTCATGCATTACAAAGGATAGGTAGAAAGATCGCGAGTGATTGTGGGGGGCTTCCTCTTGCTATCGATGTGATTGGTGGGCTTTTGTCTAAGGGCAAAAGATCGAGAGATGTTTGGGAGCATATTGCAAACGATGTAAGAGCAGCAATCACTGAAACAAACGGGCAATTCTCTAATATACTGTCTTTAAGTTATAACCATTTGCCGAATCACTTGAAACCATGTTTCCTCTATATGGCAGCATTCCCCAAAGATCATGAGATTAAGGGCTCCAAACTCATACAATTGTGGATAGCTGAAGGATTTCTCAAATCAAATGGAGAAAAAAGTTTGGAGAGAGAAGCGGAGGATTACTTAAAGGCTCTTGTGGAGAGGAATCTAGTGTTTGCTACACGAAAAAAGTCCAATGGAAAACCATTGAGCTACACCATGCATGATCTATTGAGGGTTGTATGCATGAGGAGAGCTGATGAAGAGAAGTTTCTACATGTGAAGAATAGGCGAATCCAGAAGCTCACATTATTCTATAACATGCATCGTGTGAGTGTTCACACATCATATCGAATGAGAGATGTGTATGCTTCAGCAGAGTTGATGTCACTTGCTCGATCATTTTTATGCACTGGTCTTATGTCGCGTGTGATTCCTTCCTTTTTCGCGACGTTGAGATTGCTTAGGGTGTTGTATGTGATGGAAATGAATTTCCCAAATTTCCCAAGAGAAATATTACAGCTTGTGAACCTACGCTACTTAGCTTTCTCCTGCAGTTCAGGTATACCTTGTGGAATATCAAGATTGTGGAATCTGCAAACCTTGATTGTTGATGCTCAGTCAGGAGATGTTTGTATGCCGTTTGAAACATCGGAGATGTCTGAGTTAGAAGATTTTCGTGTGCCGTCTGAAATATGGGAGATGTCGGAATTGAGACATATCAAGTTGAGTAAAGTGATCTTCTTTGAAGTGGGCTACATGATGAAACATGTTCAGAAGAAACTGCAGACGATTTGCTATGTGAGGCTAACTCCTTCACTAGTTTGGAGGGGTTTCTTTGAAAGCATTCCAAACATAAAAAAATTGGGAATCTATTGTGATATCATACCTTTCAGTGAAGTTGATCTTACCCATCTTCACAAACTCGAAACATTAAGATGTTACTCTAAATTGAGAATGACATTGAATAAACATGGCTGCCGTTTTCTGCCCACACTCAGATTTCCTTCTGGTCTAAAAAATATAACTATTTATGGTTGTGTTATATTTGGGAGAGTCATGACAACTCTGTGTGCACTACCCAATCTGGAAGTGCTGAAGATAAGGCGATGTGTCTTCGAAAGCGAGGCAAGAGATGAAGAGTGGGAGGCAGCAGAAGGAGATGCATTCGGATCACTGCAGTTTCTGCTGCTCGAAAGCTTGAATCTGGTGCGTTGGAGAGCTGATGAGACCAACTTCCCTAAACTCCGACAATTGGTTATACGACGTTGCTCTGTGCTGGAGGAAATCCCCTGCGGCATTGGAGAAGTCCCAACGCTCCAACTAATTGAGCTATATAAATGCAGCCATTCTGCAGTCGCCTCAGCTAAACAGATTCAGGAGCTGCAGCAATCTGACTACCACAACTACGGCCTCAAACTTTGTATATATTAGTTCCTGCTTCAATATGCAGCTTCATGGCCAAAAGGTATATATATATATATATATATATTTGCCCAACTCCTTATCTGTCATAAACTAACCTACATGTGTATATATTTATACAAATTAACTAGTTGTATTTCTCTGAAAACATATTTCATTATTTTGAACTATTTTTGAATCTTTTATATCATGCCACAATGTCTGCAACTTGAAAATTCTGAATTCAGGTTTTAGACGGATGCAGGTGGAGCATTGTTGGCTTGGGAACTACCGCCTCCAAGTTTGTATCTTCAATTCATAATTTCCACTTATATTTTACTTCTTCATCATGCTAGCTTTTGTTTCTTGTTTGTGAAAAAAAAACAAGGGAAATGAAAATTTAATGATCAAATACACACTTAATATTTACCAGTAACACAAATCATCAATCATTAGAACTTGTGTATATTTGATCATTTACTGTTGGAAACGTTGATAATACGGCTAATTTGAATAATATAAAAATACTATTCATGGCATGAATCCTAATTCACTTTTTTTTTTTTTTTACTCACACACCCGACTTGTGGTCCTGATTCACTTTAAATTGTAATGGCACCGTAGAACTCATGATCATCTCCAAGATTTATAGAAACAAACCAAGTACAAATTAGCCATAAAAGTCAATTTAAATTATTAATTATATTGAATATAATTGGACGCGTCATAAGGTAGCTTGCTAATGGAGTAGAGATGATTATGGCTAAAGCTCTTCGGTCCGAATCTTATCTGTCATATATAATTTTTATAGTGTGATATCGAGTTACCGATAGAGTAAGTATTTAATGTGACTAAATTATATCAATTTCAAATACAACCAACACTTTTAAGTGGAGCAGGCTATCACTTAGAGTATAGCGGTTTTAGCTCTGCCGCCCAAAAAAAAAAGAACAATCATATCTCTAGATGCAATGCAGGCGTAAATATTTTATAATTGTCCATCAACAAGGAACTTTCTCAATTTATTTACCAATCATAAAATATTTGTTAACTTGTACTATGTATTATATTCATTTAAGTACTACCAAATCATTTTCATCACTAACCCACAACTCCATATATAATACAGTATAATATATACATCTAATTAGCTGGCTGATACCAATTTTTTATATTAAAGAATAAACTTTTCCAACATTGATTCTTCATATATACTCATATAATCCCTTCACGTTGAAAACTTCATTCACAAACAATCAGACTAGAGATGGATCAAACTTCTGATAAATCACAAGAAACTCAAAATGAAATTCAAGAATTCCCCACGATTACTCTGAGGAAAATCTCACTATCCGACGTGGATGATTTCATGGTGTGGGCTTCAGATGAGAGAGTGGCAAGATTCTGCATCTGGGACACCTACACTTCAAGGGAGCAAGCTGAGGACTTCATCAAGAATAAGGCCATCCCACATCCATGGCTCAAAGTAATCTGCATCGAAAACCGTGCAATCGGGACTATATCCGTGACCCCGTTTTCTGAGGATTACTACAGCTGCAGGGCTGAGCTTGGCTATGCAATAGCCCATAGATACTGGGGTCGAGGCATCGTCACATCAGCGGTGAAGATGGTGGTTTCCACCATTTTCAAAGAGTGGCCTCATTTGAAGAGGCTTCAGGCCGTGGCATATGTGGATAATACGAGATCACATAGAGTGATGGAGAAAGCTGGATTGCTTAAAGAGGGAGTTTTGAGAAATTATGCAATATTGAATGGGAAGCCTGTGGATGTGGTTATGTATACTATTTTGGGGAACGATCCCCGTGTTGGTGTTCTCTAGTCAGATTTATTGATGGGGTTAATTTGACTCGAGATTGTGTTGCTTAATTTGGACATCTTGGTGGAGTAATAATATTATTTTGTTTTTCATTTTTTTTTAAGATATTGTATTTGATAGATCATGTTGATGTTAAACTTATTTCAAGGTTTTCTTTTCTTTTCGATAAAAAATTATATGAGACCGGTTTTAGAGTTCAAATTCATAAGACATGTTAAAATCTGAATCCAACCCCATATTTAATGGCACATTTATAATTTTATTGTTGTTTGATTGTGTTTTGATTTGAATTTTAACTTGCCTTATGAATTTTAACTCGTAAAACGGTCTCACACAAACCACATCTTCTATTATTGCATCTCGTTTTTGTTCTACTTAGTAATTTATTATCACATTGCATCAAGACTTTCATGTAGGGTTGTAAAATGAACTCATCAGCTACGCAAGTATCGACTCGAAAAAAACTCAACTGTTTAGTAAATTAAACAAATTGAACTCAAACTTTTTTCGAGCCCGACAAAATAAACGAACTTCAAGAACTCAAACTGAGGTGTTAGGCTCGCTAAGTCTGTGAATAACTTGAATTCGAATATACATGAGCTTGTTCGCAAACGCATTCGCCAAGCCAATTCGCAAACTTCTAGATATCTGAACACGATCATGAAGCTTTAATCAAACCCCAAATCGAGCTTTTTAAAAAAAAGCTAAAAATTTTGAACCTTATCAAAATAAATTTCAAAACCACTCTCTAATTAACCACTATCAACTAGCCTAACTAGCTATTTCACAATTTTATTAATATTGAATCTTTTTTTTTATAATCTTAATTGATCAATATACATTTATAATTATTTAAACATATATAGTATATACTCTCAACAAATATATATATATATATATATATATATATATATATAAACAAAATATAATGTACACACCCCTGGCCTCGCCCCGATATAAGTCATTAATTGATAAAAAAAATTAAATAATGTTTTTAACTATGATATACTTGGTAATCAAAGAAAATTAAACAACATTATTAAATAATGAATTGTGTTTAATAACTCTATTTATCATTTAATATGTTTACTACTTAAATGAATGAGAAATGTCAATACGTTGCATGTTTGCACTAGGTACATTATTTTAGTTCATTTGCAGTAGGCAGGTTGATTTACATACAAATTATTATTTCTCCTATGCGATATATAAATAATTATTAATTTTTTATATTTATAATATTATGATTAATTTTTAATTCTATACGTTGTTTCAATTTTTAAAAATTAATAAACTAATATGCACATGCATTAATTAATTATATAAGAAGATCAATTTTGTGTTGTTACAACAAAAAATATTAAATTTTAGGAACTAAATGAAAATCCATGTTAGAAAGATCATAATTGGAATATTTATACGATACAATTTTATAAATATCAATGTACAATCATCCACGATTAAAGAATATTTGATTTATTTGAATATATGACATGTGTAAAAAAATAATTATTTAATTACATTAAACGAAAATTGAAATAGAAAAATAATAAATTATTACAAATTATGTTATATTATTATTATTATTATTATTATTATTATTATTATTATTATTATTATTATTATTATTATTATTATTATTATTATTATTATTATTATTATTATAGTACAACACAAAAGAAATATATTTTTTATGCATAAAAAATAAAATAAAATGTTACAATTTTTGAAATTTTCAAGTAAAAAAAGAATAAATAAGATTGTAAAAAATTATTAAAAAACAACGGTTGTAATCTAATGCATCCTGAAAAATGCAAAATAAAAATAAAAATACAACAATAAGTGTTAAGTATGCTGTCTATTAACTGACAATTGTGTCTATTGTACAAAATTGTTATCTAACATATAATTATTAATTTGTATTATAAACAACGATTTATACTAGAACCGTTGTCTATCACATGATTTTGTCATAATATATGTATACATACGTGAATTGAAATATGATAAATTGTGTAATGGTCTCAATTATATCTATTTTACTTTTAGTTTTCTTTCGTCCAATCTTGTATAGGGGTAACTAGATCTATTTTTGTGTGGAGTTTGAGGTGGAATTCTATAATAAAAATGTAATCTTTATGATCAGAAATAAGGTAAAGAGTAGAAGAAGAAGGGGAATTACAGAAAGAGAAGAACGTAGGGAGAAAGAGGCTAATTTCATTCATACTCTAAAAACATAAAATTACAACTATGTAAAGGTTTATACATAGGGGACCACTAGGGGTATAATCGAGCCGAGTCGAGTCGAGTATTAGGCTTATCGAGCTCAAGCTCAATAAGGAAGACTCAAAGCTCGACTCAACTCGAGCTCGGTCGAGCTTTGATTTTTCGAGCTCGAGCTCGACTCCATAGCAAACTCGGCAATCTCGAGCTCGACTCGACTCGACTCGATTACGTATAAATATTAAATAAAAAATTAATTTTAAATAAAAATGATTTAATTATTAATGATATATATGTAAAATATTAAATTATTAAGGGTAAATTTATAATTGCATCAAAGCTCGACTAAGCTCGATAAGGCTCGCGGGCCTATCGAGCTCACTATTATATAGCTCGAGCTCGACTTGATAAATCTCGAGTCGATTTCGAGTTTTCACCGAGTCGATCCCGAGTAGCTCACGAGTAGGCTCGACTCACTTACACCCCTAGGGACCACTTAGGAAAACTTAAACCTAATATTAATAAGTTGAGACAACTTGCGGCCCAAAACAGAAATAAGCCCAAAAGACAAATAATACACAGAAGCCCAACAATTGATAATCAGGACCCGCCTGTCGCCTGACCCGATCCGAGCTCGAACTCGTCTCTATCCCAATTCACTCCCAATTTGAGGGAACCATAAAAATCGAGTCTTTAATGTTCCTTCCTCCATCTAAGTTTTCTCCACCATGACATCCCTTCCAATCTTAGTCCGAACTTCGTCTCCAGTGTTAATTGTTGCGCTCATAACAAATTGCTCCTAAAATCATGAATGTAACGTGTCTAGTCCACCTTTTGGCCACTAAAAATTCAAAAAAGGACAAACCAAAGTCCAATTTGGGGGCGGTCAATTTAATTTCCTTGTCTTTTCATTATATAAACAACTGCCTAATTTCTTTTCCTTGGTGACCAAGAATTTATTAAGATTTACAGTCACCAAATTCCTATAAAAACTCGTGCATTTTAGTAAATTGTGAAATCAAATTAAAACTCCATACCACCAATTAAAGAAATTAAATCCTATATATCGAATGGAAAAATATTCCGATTCGGACATCACTCTCCGGCCGCTGGAAATCACCGATGCCGACGCCGCCGTGCTATGGTAATTTTCCCTCTAACGCTTGTAATTTACGTTGCTCTATTAAAACGCCCAAACATTATGAATTAAACTGTAAATTAAACGTACGTGTTAATTAGGTATTCGGACGAAAATGTGAGCAAATTCTGCTCGTGGGAGGCCTTCACCACGAGAGAATCAGCCATGGACCACTTCATCAAGACCGATATGTCACGTGCATGGAGCAGAGCGATATGCGTAGCGGGCCGGGCCGTGGGCTCCATCAACGTCAACCCATTTTCTGGGAATGACAGATGCCGGGCCGAGCTGGGCTACGTGGTGGCGTCGGGGTACTGGGGGAGAGGGGTCGCCACGCGGGCCGTGAAGCTGGCGGCGGAAGCCGTGTTTGCAGAGTGGGGCCACCTGGAGCGGCTGGAGGCGGTGGTGGATGTGGAGAACGCGGCGTCGCAGCGGGTGGTGGAGAAGGCGGGGTTCGTGAGAGAAGGGGTTTTGAGGAAGTATTATTTGTTGAATGGGAAGTCAAGAGATGCTCTCATTTTTAGCCTTTTGTCAACTTAATGTTAGCTGTACGAGTGATGACAATCATTCATTTAAATTTAATAAAGTCGACGTGGAATTGTTTAAACTGCACATGATCATGTATATATATATATATATATATATAATTACACAATAATTATTAATATACAATTGTGTGATCAATCTTTTTATAGATATGTAGTGGTTTGCTCTTGATCTTGCTCTATATTGATTTTAGGGTGATCTTTTCATATACACTTTTTTTACGTATATTGGCCGTATTTATGTACATAAAATAAAAATGGAAGATTCTATTTATTTGCACTAATAAAATTTACTTTTTGCACCACAAAATAAATTAATTCAATAATAATTAATTATAAAATTACTTCAGTCCTCATTAAATAAAAAATTAAAATAATTAATAAATAAATTTTAAAAATTTAAAAAGAAAAAAAAATGAAAAGAAGCAACCTCGCCTTTCTTCTCCGGTGGGGTTGCTGCCACCTGCGCAAACATCTTCGATCTTTCTCTTGGAGCCTCGCCTTTCTTCTCTGACGGAGTTGCTATAACGTGCGGCATGCATCTTCTTCTCTAGCCTTCTTGTTTCGAAATGACCGAATGCAGTTGAACAACCATTACTCTTCTCGTGATGCAATTTTTTAATATGAAACACTGGAAACCACGACCTTTTTCATCCAAGCAAATTATGTCAATGCAAGTTAGAATCACTCTATCAATATATTTATACTTTTCCATACAACATCGCACAAATAACATTACAAAGAAGCACGCGGCTGGGTCACGAAAATGTTGAAAATGTGAAAAAGTGGAAAAAATTAAAAACTGAAAAATTATATATATTTACATTTCACTATCTACAACTGGTGGTAAGGAATGTTATAAGAATTAAAATTAATACGGATGGCTCAGCAGTGGGAGCTCCTCGTAGGTTGGCTTGTGGTGGAGTTCTTATATATCACATGGGATCGGTTGTGGTGTGTTTCCATGAGGAGTTGGGTAATAGTTTTTCGTATGAAGCAGAATTGTGGGGAGTGATGTGATAATTATGATGTCATTTTACGAGTTTTAAAAGTCTTATCTCACGTTGCAAGTGTACAATCGAGTAGCAGACGAAATAAGGTCGAACATAGAGAATTAGTGTAAATGAGAGCATGCAAGCATCGACACTCAAATTGTTCCACTATTTAAACCATGCTAAATTTTTAGGAGTTTTAAACTAAGCTTGAAAAGATACAAATAACAAGACAACTAAAAAGCAAGAACATAAAATTTGATCAACTAAAAATGTTTAATTAATGGGAAAAGAAGTTCTAGGGCGATGATCATTGATAAGGGTGCAATCGTCTAATTGGAAAATATATTTTTCCAACCCACTCAAATTGATAATAAAATAGCTCAAGAGCTTTCTCAAGCCTTAAACACATTTAAACTAAATATGATTCTCCTATCTCTAGGGTTAAATCAATATTTAGCCTATTCAAGCTCAATCAACCACCAAAATCGATTAAACATTTATCTATCGATTAAATATTAAATTGATCTCACAAATTATCTACCCATGCAAAATTGGTTCTCTCAAAGCCAATTAAATACAAAATCCTTCCCAAAGATGGCCATTCGAAGCGAAGGGGCATTCAAAACTTGATTCATGAAGGAGAAGGGGAAGAAAAACATATATATCCAAATTAAACTCAAACACCCATAATCAACTTACATCACCCTAGAACAATGGTAATTAGCTAATCATAATCCACAAAAAACAAACATCAACAAAAATGAAATTCATAGATAAAGTTTAGATTAAACTCGAAATGAGCAAAATATTCTTCAAAACTTCAATCTCTTCACACCTCCAACACCTTGAAAGCTAAAATCCTCAAAAATAAGCTAAAAGAAGAAATGGTATGTGTGCTTACCCTAGTTTTCGAACTTAGGTTGCTATTTATACTGGAGTATTTTTCAAAAATAAAAATAATTCGAAAATGGGTAGAAAAAGACAAAATCCGGAAATGAAGTAGGAGGGCGTGAGACGGGGCCAGTCGCGCCCCACTCGCGCCTCCTGGCACGAGCGAGTTGATCGCGCCCTCACACTCTGACGCGGGTCGCGCCTCACACCGGGCTTTCAGGGCCTCTGTGTACATTCCTGCTCGCGCCGTCTCTGGACACTGGTCGCGCCAACTTTTATGTTCGTCGGGTCATGCCAATTGGCGCGAGCGAGTAGCTCGCGCCTCGTCCTTGCTAATTCCCAAAGGCTTGATCCGCTCGAATCGACACTGAAACACGAGTAATTGTGTCAAAACACGAGTAATTGTGTCAAAATCACTTATTATAAAATATAACTAATTTGACAAGAAAAATAACAAAACAAGGATAAAAATGCAAAAGAAAATAATATAAGACACTCGGATTTAGGGTGAAAATCCTGTTTGTCAGGGAGCTATTATGGTGTTGCAATTTGTGGTTAATCAAGGTTTGATGCACATATGGTTGAAGGTGAATTCTACGTTGGTGGTGGGAATTTTTACCAAACATATTACGCTCATACCTTCGCAAGTGAAGGCGCGGTTGTTGAGAGTGTTACGGTTGCTACAGGGAAAGCATCTCATAGCCTTTCATATTTATTAAGAAGCAAACCAGGTAGTGGATAGCCTGGCTAGTCCTTCATTTCATGTGGGTTGGTGGCAGTAATTAATACTTTGGTGGAGTCGGATTTTTTCGGCAGAGGATACTTTAGACTTAGTGATAAATAGGGCTGAACAAAACCGATCTGAAACCGAAAAATCGAATCGAACCGTGAGTTCATTTCAGTTCGGTTTCAGTTTTAAAATAGTGGACCAATTGTAAATTGGTTCGGTTTTGATTTTGACTCCAAAATAACCAAACAAAATCGAACCGACTGATTAATAGGATTATTTTAATTAAAAAAAAATCCTCATTTACATTAATTCACAAACACGCCTCTCACTCATCACAGATCCAAAATCAAATGAGCATAAAACAAAATCTATTTTAATTCTAAATCCCTAAATCGTATCGCTTCTCTCGAGATGTCTCTTCGGTGCCGGTTTCTACCGTTACATCGGAATCGGACTTTAGCATAAGCAAAAGAGTTCTTGATTGATATAGGAGTTCGTTAACTTCTAAAATGGTTGAATGTCTTGTGTGTGCCCAAGATTGGTTGAGGAGGTCAAAAAAATACATGACAATTGAAGAGGACTTGGGAAATATTCAAATATATGAATAAGGTAATCTAATAGTTGTTTATTACTTTATTATTCTCTCTTTTTTTTTTAATCAATTGTTTACTTTATTATTTTCTCTTTTTTTGTTTGTAGACATGACAAATGTTGGTGGCACAAGTGAAGCTTAAGAGGATTTGGATTTTGGACTTTGGAGTGACTTTGTTTTGAACATTTGCCATTTGGAGTTTGGACTTTATTTATTTTATCATTTGATGACATTGTTTTGAACATTTGAGGTTTGGACTTTGTTTATTTTATTATTTGATGACATTGTTTTTGTTTGTTTACCACATAATTTAATTTTAAGATTTGATTTGATGCTTGTTGAGTAGAATTATTAATTTGCAAAAAATGCACATTTTTTCGGTTTGGCAACAACCAACCGAACCAAACCGGTCTGATCGGTTTCGATCACGGTTCGGTCGAAACAGGTAGTCAGTTTGGTCTCGGTCCCAAAAAAATGACTTTGATTTTTATCGGTTTTGGTATTTCGGTTCAGTCCGGACTGTTTGATCATGCCTAGTGATAAAGATTGATCAGTTTCTTATGTTTTTATATTTCTTGTACTCTTATTTTTGTTCCATTTTGTCTAGCTAGATTTTGGTTTTGATTTTTTTCTTTTTTCTTTTTTCTTTGGTTCTTAATATTATATAGCTCATTTAAAAAAAAGTAAGAATTATATTTTGAGGCCTTTATTATAAAGAGGTCGAAAACTGCAAATAAAAAATACTCCATGTTCAAAGTGCATGATAAGTGCGTAAATAACTCTTCAACCTGCATTGATAATTGATAATGGAACAAAATGTTAACAACATAAATTAAATAATTATAGACATGGTATTTTGTATTCACTCGTAAATTACAGAAAATGTAAATAATGTATTGTTCTCGACAAATCATCCCTAAAATTAGTAAATAGTTATCATAATTTTTTTTTCATAAATTGGATGATAGAATTTTGATCAATGGAAGCGTCCTAGGCCATCAAAATATGGGTACGATCAATCATTTTCATTTTTTCCCAAAAAGACAAGGCACTTACATTTTTTTCCCAAGAAATACAGTTAATTAATGTTAATCCACACAACTGTCCCTACTCATCTTTTTCATATAAACGTATTACATTTAAATTTCACGTACTATTAAATAGTATCTTCTTATTATGGAATATATATGCAGTCGGCATTGTGAACCGATCATGTTCTTACCGGACTACTTTGTTAAATATGATTTTAAATTGATTGTTAGTGTTTGGGCAACCACAGCAATACTTGGTTAAATGAAGATGATAGAATTTCTTATATAGTCTCAAATCTTCAACGATGTATCCCAACTCAACAGATATGGTTAAGTGATCTTTTTTTTTTAGAAATAAAATTTTCATATTTTTTCAGAAAAATATAATTAAAATGAATTGTCAAAATTATCCCTACTATTCTATTTTTATATAATATATATTAATATTAATTAGTCTTAAAAGAAAAATGTATTTTAGTAGAAATTTTCTAGTAAATATTAATCTAGATAGTTTTATAGGAACTCCTAACTAGTTAATAATAATCATCAGATCAAATATGTGTTTAAAAGATCACGGTGATTGATTTTAGAAGTCGCCAAATATAAATAGTGGTGTTCAGACCTCATTTTGTAACAAGTAAAAGTCTATTACTTAGTTTCTATTTTTAGTTGATCTTAATATAGTTAGTAAAAATAGCAAAGTAAATTCAACTTTTAACTTAAAAATTGGAAAGTAAATTATGTTGGGTTGTATCAAAGATATGCGATGATATGTAAACTCTAATTTCCATATTGTAATTTTTTGTTATTTTTTTGGAAAGAAAATACCTGAATAAACTCTATCCACATATGCCACGGCCTGAAGCCTCTAAATGAGGCCACTCTTTAAAAATGGTGGAAACCACCGTCTTCACCACTAATGTGACGATGCCTCGACCTATCCGTTCCAAGAACAGTCTCGACTGCGCTTAGTTCTACATCTGTCCCAAGAATAGCTGCGATTAGTTCTTCAGCACTCACGAGTTCTCAACCTTCTATGGGTCCATCAATCACCGGTCTTACACTTGCGGCTGCAACTAAAAATACCGACAACAACAAAGATTTTGAGACTGAGTTCAAAATTATATCACATTTGCAAACATATGGAAATGTATACTTATATAATACATTTACAATTGTAGTACATGTTAAAAAACTAAATCAAATTCTTAATTTTTTTTAGATTGTAACTTTCTAGGATATGCGTCAATCTTTGAAATCAGTACAATTGGGTGCTGGGGTTACTTAATTAGCATGCAAAATCTGTTTCAAAAAATTAACTCCAGACAACACAAATTTTTTCTGTAAGCAATGCAACACTTTGGAGGTTGGAGTAAAAATGAGGTAATTTTTTATTTTTATGTTCTCAAAATAGATTAATTTATCCGATAAATTCTTACCTTATTTAACTAACACTTCAAAACAATGTCAATATAAAAGATATAGCCCGGTAGCAAAGGTAGATGACGATTATGGTTCAGCAGAATTTCACCTTTGGGACAGGGAATGTCTTCAACTAATTGGAAAATCTATAGATACTTTGAACACAGTAAGCATTCAACTTTGCATTCAACTTTGTTTACAGATATAATTTTATCTATATTATTTTAAAAATATTTTGATTATTCACAAATTAACAAATTTTTGTGGTTCCAAAATTATCAAGGCTGGTGAACTAGATGAACTTCCAGTCGAAATATAATCATTGATAGGAAAAAAAGCGTTGTTCACGGTTAATGTGAAGGATGGGGAAATTAAAGATTTCAAAGCAGCTTATGGTATCATGAAAGTCACATGTGACCCTGAAATTATAAAAAAATATTGTGAACTCTATTCATATAATCAGGTAAAAACTCTATATTTACAAAATAATACATTTTTCATTTATTTTTTGTTTAATGCAGGGGACTGAACCAATTTCGAAACTGGATGACATAGAAATTCCACCAGCAAAGTTTTAGTACCCTATTATTACGCATCTTCAAAATTAATTCCAATTAGATTTACTAAAAAATTTAAAAAGTTTACTAATTATTTTTGGCAGATTGGTTGATCAAGAGAGAGCCCATTAAAGCATCACCAACTGATTCACACAAGAAGAAAGAAGGAGTAGTTCAGCGAGTAGTTTTAAATTCAAGTTTCTTTACTTTTAGTAAGCTTTAAGTATCACTTTAGATTTGCAAGTTTGGCATTTAACTCTAAAATATTTGTCAAGATCTATGTTGCAAAAAAGTTTTATCAATTTCTATTTCAGATGTTTGCTCTTTTTTTATCAGTTGCTCCTAAGTAAGACAATATATTAGTTGACTGAATTTTTTTTCCACTCTTCCTAAGCAATCTAGCAACAAATTAAAACACATCTTCAAATAAAGAAACAAAACAAATGCATGCACCAAAACTGAAACTTTGAACAAGCCTCTAATTAGATTTTAAACAAGTAATAACATCTATTAATCATAAGCATCATCATATATGGTGCAAATTAGCTGATTCCAATATAGAATGAAAATTCAACCAAAACAACTCAATTGATTCCAGCAATGTTTAGTTACCTCAACTACAAGTAATAACTAACACTACACATCCATAAAGGATGAGTATGAATAAATAATACAAAAAATTTTAAACTCACCACTAAAGAGATGAAAAAACTCACTAAAATCCTACCAAATCAACTAGCAACATGTAAAACTCATCAATCACAACCAAAAAAAGCAAGATATGTATATCCACCAAGATCTCCAAAATCATGCTCAACTCAAAAGGTAAACACCTAAATCCTAAAAATAGGCAAACTTCACCAACATCATTAAAATTAAATTCATCGAAAACCAATAAATCACCACATTTAACTCACATAAAAAAAATAGTAGCATACATCCTTTCCACACAAGCCTAAAAAGATATCAAAATATCAACTTCAAAAATCAAACCCCCAAAAAATATAGAAAGAATAGTAAAGAAATCAAAAGATGGAAAAAAAAGAGCAAATAATGAATATCCAGTTAATAATCAAAAGTTTTTTCCATTTCATTTTAATAGTTCAACCATGCAAAGAAGTTTTAAAATTTCAGAAAAATCAATAAAAAGAATATTTTGTTATTCCATTAAACATAATAAAGGCATATTAATAAAAAGATAAAGATGTTGCAACAAAAGTCAAATTTAGGTTTACCAAAAGGTGAAATTGTGTTAAATGTAGCTTCTAATGGAATTGCATCTCTTTTGTTGCCTGGTGGATAAACAACACACCCACAATTCAAAATTCCACTTAATCCGAATGAAGATTTGACGTGCAATATCAAATATTATTTTGAACTTATTATAAGATCTAAGCTTATATTTGAGATGAGACTTCGATGATGCATAAATATTATTTTGAAGCTTGGGAGTAGAAGTATGCGTGACATTATGCGTTTTTTCAATCCACAAAGTTTTGATGTTCCTTTTGGAGGTAAGACTATTGTTTTGGTGGAGATTTTCAACAAATATTACTTGTTATTCCAATAGGTAGTAGATAAGATGTTGCTCTTACAACTATGAATTCTTCGTATTTATGGAGACACTGCATAGTGTTAAGATTGACAAAAAGTATGAGACTCCAAAATCTAGATGCAAATGATGAATGTGTTGAACTGTATCAATTTTCAAAGTGGATATCGAGCATAGAAGATGGCACGATCGGAGGTCTTAATGATGGTCATGCAAGTATTGATATTCCAGAAGATATTTTGCTAAAATGTGAAGATGAGCATGTTGCAATAATTGTTCAAAGTATTTATCCATCTTACACTAGTATCTTGAATGATGTTTTTTATTTGCATGACGTGGTTGAGATGGTGAATAAGTACAGGATATCATTGAATGCATTTGAATGACGAACTTATTTGAGTTTAGATAGCATGGGCAAATCTGATTCAAATGTAGATATATTATAGGATGTGTATACTCTAGAATTCTTAAACAGTCTCAAATGTTCAGGTGTGCCAAATCATGAATTGTATATGAAAGTAGGAACTCCGTCGGTTATGTTGTTGAGGAACATAGATCAATGAAAATGATTGTATAATAACACTAGGTTGGTTATCACAAGGCTTGAGAGTCATATTTTGGAAGCAAAAATTCTCACCAGTAATAAAACAGGAGGACAACAAGTATTTATTCTAAGGATGTCACTAGCACCTTCTAATCCAAGACTGCCATTCAAATTTCAACGACATTAGTTTCCTCTTATTGTCTCTTATGCAATGACTATAAATAAAAGTCAGGTTAATCTCTTTCACACATTGGTGTGATTTTGAAAAAGCCTGTTTTTAGTCACGGTTAATTGTATGTTGATGTATCAAGAGTTAGAAGAAGTCGTAGTGATTTAAAAATATTAATATGTGACTCTAATGATGTCAATAATAATTCGACATCAAATGTTGTATATAAGGAAGTTTTCCAGAATTCGTAATATAAACTTATATTTCTTCATATTTATGGACTATAATTTATGGACGTAGTTTATGTTTATTAATATTTAATATATTAACCACGCTTATATAATTTTTATTAGTCTTAAAAAAGAATTTGTAGATTTATACTTTTTCACGACCCAATATTTTTATAATTTTATTGATCTCGTTTGGCATATAATTTTGTATTTATAAATTTTATAATACCGCTAAATAAATAAATTATATCTAAAATGAATAATTATTATAAAATTTACATATATAAAATGATACATGAAGAGTGCCGCCTAACGTGTGGATGAAATACTATTACATATATAATTTATGTATGTGTATATATATATTATGAAAAAGAAGGATAAGATATTTTATTCTCAAGTTGCCCACTTGCTTACCTTATCCTCTTAAGCATAGTAGATAACAATTGTGAAAACCAAGGGAAAAATTTCTCTCTCCTTTCTCTCACACACTCTCTCTCTTCTGTTTATCTATCTCTCTCTCTTCTCAATTCTACAAATGAATAGCACTCACACACATCTATCTCATTCGCTACTTCTTACTTCCCCAATTCTTCAATGAAGATTTCCTACATACACGTTTCTTAATTCACGCCGAGCCCTATTCTCCAAACAATGTAACATTCTTTCTCCTCTTTTCCTCCTTTAATATTTTCTTGTTACTTTGATGTTGGGTTATTGTTGCTGGATGATTGAAGAAGTTGGGATATTTTATGATAGTATTAATGAGAGCTCCATAGAAGTAACAATTAATGAAGATGTTAATGTTTTTGGGTTATTGTAGCCAGTGACGGATGGAGAGGGGTGCCAATGGAGCACTGCAGCCCCTAAAAATTTGAAGAAATGATAGGGGTATTTTCATCATTTAATTGTATCTAAGTACAAAATAAAATTTAAGAAAAAATATATAATCCATTAGTTCACTGGGGTAGTAGATACCTAGCTCGTCACCTGTCAACCCATTTTTAATTTCTTTTTTTTTCATCAAACATTCGATAATATATTTTAGTGTTAATTTGTTATTAATTATTACTTGGTAGTGCTGATATTTATATATTTTTAGGTGAATATGTCAATTTTAATTTAGGGTCATGGAATTATTATGGTGAGCTTATCAAAAAATAAAAATTTAAGTTTTTAAATGTATCATCTTTTCTCACACTCACAATTTACTTTTTACGTTGAATTATTTAAGTTAATTTTTTATATCATGAATTAATTATTTTTAATTTATTCTTAAGTATAAATCATAATCATCACTTTATTTTTATTATGTGAATTATTAGAATATTTCTATTAAATATTGAATAAACATTCCTTTTTTTTTTTTTTTTTTGTTAGCTTAAACTACTATATAAATATAACTTATTTTATATCCAAAATTTCATTTCTATTTATTTACCTTGTCAAATTTAAATTTAAATTTACAATTGGCTCCATATACACTTAATTTGATGCTATTAGGTGAAATTTTTGTTCTTTTTTTTCCTTTTTCTCTGGATTCTGCCTTGAATATTTTTTTATTTGTCTTTAGGTTTCTGATTGATTCTAACTCTAATTAAAAAATAAATAAATATTTGATTTTATTAAAGTTGCAATCTTTAGTGTTAAAATATAATTGTGTTAACATATAACAACTTTATCAACGTTGTAATTATTTTTTATTTTTATTTTAAAAATAATATACAATATGTTTTATATTAATGTTAGTTGGGTCATCCTGATTGTAGCATACCAAGCTTTATCTTCTTCAATCTCTTGAAAATATGAACATGGGTTAATTAATGATATCATTTTATAGCTTGGGGTTTGATATGCAACATATAAAAGTGCTTGATTGTTGAAGAACATGAGGATTTAATTGTAAAAATACAAGGGGAAACATAGCACACCCAAATCTGTTTTTGGGAATACACAAACAATCCATTTTAATCGATAAAACTGATTTTATCTAGCTGTTTTTGGACGTCCAAGCTATGTTAAAATCGTAGGTTATTATCTTAGCTTCAATTTGGAACTTGAATCATGTCATTTTGATTTTTGAGGACAAAGTTATACTCATTTTACCATAGTCCTATCAATTTTTCAATCAGCTTTTCTGTATCCAAGTAATTCGATTTTCAGCCCTTTTAATGATGAATTCTGGGAATGTGCATTTGAGGAACAATTTTAGATATATTTCTTAGCACATGGCTAGTATGCAGGAATGAAATAGGAATGAAATTACCATTCCCACCTCCATTGCTAATCCTACAGATGGTATAATTTTGTTATCTGGAATCACCAATTCACCGTTCTAGTGGTAATCCATATTCCCCAGAATTGGGATTAGTCATTTCATCTTCCCCATGGTATTATGTATTCCCAATGATCAATAAATATTTTTTATTTTAATAAAATTATCCATATTTATTTTTTACATTAACAAATGAAATATTATATTCACAGATTAAATTATAAAAATAGAATTTACATAAGTATAAAAAATAAAATAAAGCATAAAAACTATAGAAAGTTATAAAAACTCAAATTTCCTCAAACATTTGTAAGAATTCATATGAAAATTTTAAAATTATGATTTTCATAAAAAATATTTGATACAATATTTATTGTTAAATAATCAGTAGAATCATACTTGATTTTTCACAAATTTTAATCAAGGCAAAAAATAAAAAATATTCAATAATATATTCTAAAAATATAATAGCCTCTCTTGACAGTTAATTTTGTTAATTAAAAATAAATTTAAGAATTTTAATTTCATTCATATTTTATTCCGTATGGACACCCGTCATATGAATGACAATATCCATTTCATTGCACTCTCATGATCATTCCATTCCCACATGATTTCATTTTTAATTTCATTCTATCTATGCTCTTAGGGTTTTGCCGAACTTGGAATTTTTTAATTTGGAGTTTTCGTTTGTGTCTTTGTGAGATATGATTTATTTACTAAAACTGTTGCACATGGGAGTGTAACGGGAAAGAAGAAGTTATGTATTTATGTTTTGGTCTTTGAAAAATTCTATAAATGGTATAAAGACCTTAAATTCTTTTAATATTCAAGCATACTTTCTTCCTTGACATTGTAGTGATAGATAATAATTAAGTTTGGGTATAACTTTTGAGGTTTTGTAAGTTTGAATGTGTTTATGAGTATGCCGCGGGATTTGAAGATGTGTTGAAAGAATAAAAATAAATAAATTCTTGAATTTTCAGAACTTAGGGTTGTATTGTATAGATAATCAATGTTTAAGGTTGATCTTTTTATATATGCAAAGGGTTTAGGAGATTTGAATTAGAACAATTGAGGTTGTGTGTTGGCCGTGAGTATTTTTATAAGAACATATGTATTGTTTTTCAATTGTAGGAGTTGTTTAAATATTTTGAAACAAGCTTGGGTCTATTTTATTTATCTTTAAAGGTTTGGATCAATTTTGAAATTTTTAGAAAATATAGGAATGCATTTTTGAGAATTTGACTTATGTTTGGATTAAATTGCAATCATTTAAAATATAATTTTTATTTTTCTCAAATGTTTTGAAAATAGGTTGTTCTGAGTTGACTTTTAATCCAATCATTGGATCCAAAAATAAATTGTATCATTAGATTCCTCAGTTTCTATGCATATGAAAACATACTCTTTTATAAAAATCCGATAAGAATCGAGTCCGATTGAAATGCACAAGTTGGTATCTTTTTAACTAGTGAACAATAACATTCCCCTCTATTTTTCAGCTAGTTCTCCCGGGAATTGGTCTTCAGGGTCTTCTAATCGATTGTAGACTGATTTGAGGTGATCGCGTAGCTATTGACCGTTCCTCTCAATTGGAGTTAAAATGAATTTTATATGAGTTTTCAAAAACTGCCTAAAACCATAAATTCTCTTCCATCGTTCAAAAATATTTGTGTAATATTATAGACCATGTTAGGGAGATACGGATTAGATTATGATCTTATAATTAAGTCTTATGTTATATACTATTATTTTAATTTGGGAGCATGGTTTAAAAAGATGGTTTTGAGGCGCACCTCACCTTGAGGCGTCTGGAAAAAGCCTCCGAGGCACTGTCTCTTCATTTGTTGTTGAGACTTAGGCCTTGGTCGGTTTGAGGCAGTCGAGGCGGTTGAGGCGCAAGAGGCGTTCGTTCTGAGGCTTAAGCCTCGCGTGCTGGGATTTTTTAGAGCACTTTTTAGGGTTTTTATGTGGGCCTTTGAATGGTTTTTAGCTGTGCTTTGTTTAATTAATTAATGAAATAGATAAAAATAACATCCAAAATTAAGTAATAAACCTAAAAATAAATAAATACAAATGTCCTAATTCGCAAGCGCTAAACGCAAAAGCAACAATTCTTCTCTCGCGCACTCCTGCACTCTCTCATTCTCTTCTCTCTCGCATCTCTTCTCTCTTAAGACTGCTCACCACATCGGCGCAGTTGAAAGGATGGAGGAAGATGAGTTTGAAGGAGAGAGTGAGAGGGACCATAGAGATGGAACACATGATGATGACTTTGACTTTTGAGAATTATAAAAGTTCTTGATGGTTTGTCATTTGAGGAACTTGGATTATGAATGTACTTTTGCTTTGTTTTATTGCTTTGTAATGAGATTAATGACTTGTGTGACTTATTATCGATGGATGTTAGGACTGATGTTATGAGTTATGAGATTTCTATGATATTTTAGGCTTTTGTTATTGAATATTTGAATTGTGTGTTACTTGTTGTGAATTTGGTGAGTTAAATATGATACTCCCTCCGTCCCAATAGCAATGTCTCTCTTGCCTTTTTGGGACGTTCCAATACCAAAGTCCCATACCAAAAATGGAAAAAATTAGGGAATTGACCCCACTTACTTTACCCATTCCCAATACCCACTTATTCTACCCACTCCTTAATGAAATGGACCCCACTTACTTTACCCACTAATTTTACCAACTAATCTACTCCTCCTTAATCTCCGTACCCAATAGTAAGGGGACCTTGCTATTGGAACGAAGAGAGTATATTTTTAATTTTTTCTTCTTGTATTGAGGCTTGGGCCTCGGTTGACCTCGAAGCTTATGCCTCATGAGGCTACGCGTAAACGTTTCGAGGCCTAAAACTCTCTTTTAAAACCTTGTTTGTGAGATTTGATTATTTATTTACCAAACATAGGATCTCGATATAACTTATAAGTTAGGATTATAGACTGACTGCTAATCATTATCGTATTACATTATTATTACTTTATGGACTCGATCTCTACCCATTTCTTACATTGTAGCTTATGTTTAAGACATTAGTATGCGATTAAGATATGATCTTTATAAATAGGTCCTTATCAGAGGTGACAAGCTTTAGACAAGTAGTTGGTGACTAAAGCTATACATGTCTATTTAGCTGCAATTAAGTTCTTAACCCGAGGTGGCACGCTAGCATCAATTATTATAGCTATAAGGTGGTTGATTTCTGACAAACATGTGGATTATGTAATCGTGTTATGTTTATGATAATATATGTTTATATTAAAACATGCTTCAAAATACTTTTTAACGCTCATTGAAAGATACTAAACTTAATTGAATTCTAAATATGGCACTACAATGCAATTATGGCACTAAAGTGCAATATGGCACGACAGTGCAAATATGACACTACGATAAAATCATAACATTTCGGTGCAATATGACAATATGTTGTAATTATGACACTTCTGTACAACTATGGCACTATAGTGCAAATATAGCATTCTGATGCAAGAATGTCACTTTGGTGAAATTCGTATTTATATGATATGAAATCATATTGAGTTAATTTTCTATATAAGAAGAGACTATTTTCAGGTATTATTAACCATTATATGATTTCTAATTATTGATTATGTGTAGTTTGTGGTCAATAATTATGATTTTTATGCTTCCGCTTAATGATCATGAAATATTTAATTATTTTATGGACACTTGTGAGTGTTGTGGTCTTTTAGGTACATTTTAAATATTGATTGTTGAACTTTAACAGGTCGTGGTCGAATAGGTTTTGATTGGTTGTTGAATAGTAAATGTATACAAGCGTGAATATTAAGAATATTTTAAACAAATGCTGTCCAAATTTTTTATTATCCAAGAAAAAATATTTATCTTGAATTGAGAAAAATTTATTTTCATTTTTTATGTGTGTTTTTGTTAGCACTTGGACCTTCTTGTTAAGGTCGCTGTATTATCTTTCCAAAGTCATGTAAACGAATAAGTCAACTGCAGCCGCTAACAATCTAACATGTATGGTGCAGATATATTGGACTATGATTGAGATGTTAGAGTGAGGAGAGGGCAGAAAAATGGCATACAATCTTGAATCCCTCATCACTATTCTACAACAAATCTTGAATCCTGAACAAAACACGATGGATTCTTGATGATCAAAACAAACTACAACTCGAATCCCTCCTCCAAAAAGCTGTTACTCTGAAGCAGATTCATGAAAAATCTCCAGTTCCCAAAATAGAAAGTTTGGAGAATCAAATAAGAGATGCAGCACATAAAGCAGAAGATATAATCGAATCACATATGGTGGATCAAGTGCTTTCGAGGCCTGAAGACTTGAGCTTTACTTTTTCTACACCTGATGATGATCTGCAGCAAGTAATGCAAGAACTTGATTCTGCAATAGAACAAGTGGTGAAGCTCATGGAAAAGGAGGAAATGTCAACCGACAGCTCATCAAGTAATCCAACGACTTCCAAGAACATTGTGGTGGGACTTGATGAAGATTTGTTGCAGTTGAAGGATCGACTAACTTGGAAAAAGAATAAACTCGAGATCATCCCCATCATTGGAATGGGTGGCATCGGTAAGACCACCCTTGCTCGGAAGCTTTATAATGATCCACTCATGGTTTCTTACTTCGAAACTCGAGCATGGATCACAATTTCACAAAACTACAATGTGCGAGCAATTCTATTAGGCCTCTTTCATTGCCTAATTGGAAAGCTTAGCGATAAACTCATTAAAATGAAAGATAATCATGAGTTGATAATTGTTTTGCATAAAAACTTGCACGGGAGAAGATACATGATTGTATTAGATGATATATGGAGCACTAAATGCTGGGATGATATAAAGTGGTGCTTCCCAAACAACAATAATGGGAGTCGAATCGTGCTAACCACTAGAGAATCGGATGTGGTGAAATATGTAGGCGCACAAAGTCTGCAGCATGAGGTGCGATTGCTGAACAAGTTTGAAAGTTGGCATCTACTTCACCAAATTGTGTTTGGAAAAGAGGATTGCCCTCATGCATTACAAAGGATAGGTAGAAAGATCGCGAGTGATTGTGGGGGGCTTCCTCTTGCTATCGATGTGATTGGTGGGCTTTTGTCTAAGGGCAAAAGATCGAGAGATGTTTGGGAGCATATTGCAAACGATGTAAGAGCAGCAATCACTGAAACAAACGGGCAATTCTCTAATATACTGTCTTTAAGTTATAACCATTTGCCGAATCACTTGAAACCATGTTTCCTCTATATGGCAGCATTCCCCAAAGATCATGAGATTAAGGGCTCCAAACTCATACAATTGTGGATAGCTGAAGGATTTCTCAAATCAAATGGAGAAAAAAGTTTGGAGAGAGAAGCGGAGGATTACTTAAAGGCTCTTGTGGAGAGGAATCTAGTGTTTGCTACACGAAAAAAGTCCAATGGAAAACCATTGAGCTACACCATGCATGATCTATTGAGGGTTGTATGCATGAGGAGAGCTGATGAAGAGAAGTTTCTACATGTGAAGAATAGGCGAATCCAGAAGCTCACATTATTCTATAACATGCATCGTGTGAGTGTTCACACATCATATCGAATGAGAGATGTGTATGCTTCAGCAGAGTTGATGTCACTTGCTCGATCATTTTTATGCACTGGTCTTATGTCGCGTGTGATTCCTTCCTTTTTCGCGACGTTGAGATTGCTTAGGGTGTTGTATGTGATGGAAATGAATTTCCCAAATTTCCCAAGAGAAATATTACAGCTTGTGAACCTACGCTACTTAGCTTTCTCCTGCAGTTCAGGTATACCTTGTGGAATATCAAGATTGTGGAATCTGCAAACCTTGATTGTTGATGCTCAGTCAGGAGATGTTTGTATGCCGTTTGAAACATCGGAGATGTCTGAGTTAGAAGATTTTCGTGTGCCGTCTGAAATATGGGAGATGTCGGAATTGAGACATATCAAGTTGAGTAAAGTGATCTTCTTTGAAGTGGGCTACATGATGAAACATGTTCAGAAGAAACTGCAGACGATTTGCTATGTGAGGCTAACTCCTTCACTAGTTTGGAGGGGTTTCTTTGAAAGCATTCCAAACATAAAAAAATTGGGAATCTATTGTGATATCATACCTTTCAGTGAAGTTGATCTTACCCATCTTCACAAACTCGAAACATTAAGATGTTACTCTAAATTGAGAATGACATTGAATAAACATGGCTGCCGTTTTCTGCCCACACTCAGATTTCCTTCTGGTCTAAAAAATATAACTATTTATGGTTGTGTTATATTTGGGAGAGTCATGACAACTCTGTGTGCACTACCCAATCTGGAAGTGCTGAAGATAAGGCGATGTGTCTTCGAAAGCGAGGCAAGAGATGAAGAGTGGGAGGCAGCAGAAGGAGATGCATTCGGATCACTGCAGTTTCTGCTGCTCGAAAGCTTGAATCTGGTGCGTTGGAGAGCTGATGAGACCAACTTCCCTAAACTCCGACAATTGGTTATACGACGTTGCTCTGTGCTGGAGGAAATCCCCTGCGGCATTGGAGAAGTCCCAACGCTCCAACTAATTGAGCTATATAAATGCAGCCATTCTGCAGTCGCCTCAGCTAAACAGATTCAGGAGCTGCAGCAATCTGACTACCACAACTACGGCCTCAAACTTTGTATATATTAGTTCCTGCTTCAATATGCAGCTTCATGGCCAAAAGGTATATATATATATATATATATATTTGCCCAACTCCTTATCTGTCATAAACTAACCTACATGTGTATATATTTATACAAATTAACTAGTTGTATTTCTCTGAAAACATATTTCATTATTTTGAACTATTTTTGAATCTTTTATATCATGCCACAATGTCTGCAACTTGAAAATTCTGAATTCAGGTTTTAGACGGATGCAGGTGGAGCATTGTTGGCTTGGGAACTACCGCCTCCAAGTTTGTATCTTCAATTCATAATTTCCACTTATATTTTACTTCTTCATCATGCTAGCTTTTGTTTCTTGTTTGTGAAAAAAAAACAAGGGAAATGAAAATTTAATGATCAAATACACACTTAATATTTACCAGTAACACAAATCATCAATCATTAGAACTTGTGTATATTTGATCATTTACTGTTGGAAACGTTGATAATACGGCTAATTTGAATAATATAAAAATACTATTCATGGCATGAATCCTAATTCACTTTTTTTTTTTTTTTTACTCACACACCCGACTTGTGGTCCTGATTCACTTTAAATTGTAATGGCACCGTAGAACTCATGATCATCTCCAAGATTTATAGAAACAAACCAAGTACAAATTAGCCATAAAAGTCAATTTAAATTATTAATTATATTGAATATAATTGGACGCGTCATAAGGTAGCTTGCTAATGGAGTAGAGATGATTATGGCTAAAGCTCTTCGGTCCGAATCTTATCTGTCATATATAATTTTTATAGTGTGATATCGAGTTACCGATAGAGTAAGTATTTAATGTGACTAAATTATATCAATTTCAAATACAACCAACACTTTTAAGTGGAGCAGGCTATCACTTAGAGTATAGCGGTTTTAGCTCTGCCGCCCAAAAAAAAAAGAACAATCATATCTCTAGATGCAATGCAGGCGTAAATATTTTATAATTGTCCATCAACAAGGAACTTTCTCAATTTATTTACCAATCATAAAATATTTGTTAACTTGTACTATGTATTATATTCATTTAAGTACTACCAAATCATTTTCATCACTAACCCACAACTCCATATATAATACAGTATAATATATACATCTAATTAGCTGGCTGATACCAATTTTTTATATTAAAGAATAAACTTTTCCAACATTGATTCTTCATATATACTCATATAATCCCTTCACGTTGAAAACTTCATTCACAAACAATCAGACTAGAGATGGATCAAACTTCTGATAAATCACAAGAAACTCAAAATGAAATTCAAGAATTCCCCACGATTACTCTGAGGAAAATCTCACTATCCGACGTGGATGATTTCATGGTGTGGGCTTCAGATGAGAGAGTGGCAAGATTCTGCATCTGGGACACCTACACTTCAAGGGAGCAAGCTGAGGACTTCATCAAGAATAAGGCCATCCCACATCCATGGCTCAAAGTAATCTGCATCGAAAACCGTGCAATCGGGACTATATCCGTGACCCCGTTTTCTGAGGATTACTACAGCTGCAGGGCTGAGCTTGGCTATGCAATAGCCCATAGATACTGGGGTCGAGGCATCGTCACATCAGCGGTGAAGATGGTGGTTTCCACCATTTTCAAAGAGTGGCCTCATTTGAAGAGGCTTCAGGCCGTGGCATATGTGGATAATACGAGATCACATAGAGTGATGGAGAAAGCTGGATTGCTTAAAGAGGGAGTTTTGAGAAATTATGCAATATTGAATGGGAAGCCTGTGGATGTGGTTATGTATACTATTTTGGGGAACGATCCCCGTGTTGGTGTTCTCTAGTCAGATTTATTGATGGGGTTAATTTGACTCGAGATTGTGTTGCTTAATTTGGACATCTTGGTGGAGTAATAATATTATTTTGTTTTTCATTTTTTTTTAAGATATTGTATTTGATAGATCATGTTGATGTTAAACTTATTTCAAGGTTTTCTTTTCTTTTCGATAAAAAATTATATGAGACCGGTTTTAGAGTTCAAATTCATAAGACATGTTAAAATCTGAATCCAACCCCATATTTAATGGCACATTTATAATTTTATTGTTGTTTGATTGTGTTTTGATTTGAATTTTAACTTGTCTTATGAATTTTAACTCGTAAAACGGTTTCACACAAACCACATCTTCTATTATTGCATCTCGTTTTTGTTCTACTTAGTAATTTATTATCACATTGCATCAAGACTTTCATGTAGGGTTGTAAAATGAACTCATCAGCTACGCAAGTATCGACTCGAAAAAAACTCAACTGTTTAGTAAATTAAACAAATTGAACTCAAACTTTTTTCGAGCCCGACAAAATAAACGAACTTCAAGAACTCAAACTGAGGTGTTAGGCTCGCTAAGTCTGTGAATAACTTGAATTCGAATATACATGAGCTTGTTCGCAAACGCATTCGCCAAGCCAATTCGCAAACTTCTAGATATCTGAACACGATCATGAAGCTTTAATCAAACCCCAAATCGAGCTTTTTAAAAAAAAGCTAAAAATTTTGAACCTTATCAAAATAAATTTCAAAACCACTCTCTAATTAACCACTATCAACTAGCCTAACTAGCTATTTCACAATTTTATTAATATTGAATCTTTTTTTTTATAATCTTAATTGATCAATATACATTTATAATTATTTAAACATATATAGTATATACTCTCAACAAATATATATATATATATATATATATATATATATATATATATATATATAAACAAAATATAATGTACACACCCCTGGCCTCGCCCCGATATAAGTCATTAATTGATAAAAAAAATTAAATAATGTTTTTAACTATGATATACTTGGTAATCAAAGAAAATTAAACAACATTATTAAATAATGAATTGTGTTTAATAACTCTATTTATCATTTAATATGTTTACTACTTAAATGAATGAGAAATGTCAATACGTTGCATGTTTGCACTAGGTACATTATTTTAGTTCATTTGCAGTAGGCAGGTTGATTTACATACAAATTATTATTTCTCCTATGCGATATATAAATAATTATTAATTTTTTATATTTATAATATTATGATTAATTTTTAATTCTATACGTTGTTTCAATTTTTAAAAATTAATAAACTAATATGCACATGCATTAATTAATTATATAAGAAGATCAATTTTGTGTTGTTACAACAAAAAATATTAAATTTTAGGAACTAAATGAAAATCCATGTTAGAAAGATCATAATTGGAATATTTAAACGATACAATTTTATAAATATCAATGTACAATCATCCACGATTAAAGAATATTTGATTTATTTGAATATATGACATGTGTAAAAAAATAATTATTTAATTACATTAAACGAAAATTGAAATAGAAAAATAATAAATTATTACAAATTATGTTATATTATTATTATTATTATTATTATTATTATTATTATTATTATTATAGTACAATACAAAAGAAATATATTTTTTATGCATAAAAAATAAAATAAAATGTTACAATTTTTGAAATTTTCAAGTAAAAAAAGAATAAATAAGATTGTAAAAAATTATTAAAAAACAACGGTTGTAATCTAATGCATCCTGAAAAATGCAAAATAAAAATAAAAATACAACAATAAGTGTTAAGTATGCTGTCTATTAACTGACAATTGTGTCTATTGTACAAAATTGTTATCTAACATATAATTATTAATTTGTATTATAAACAACGATTTATACTAGAACCGTTGTCTATCACATGATTTTGTCATAATATATGTATACATACGTGAATTGAAATATGATAAATTGTGTAATGGTCTCAATTATATCTATTTTACTTTTAGTTTTCTTTCGTCCAATCTTGTATAGGGGTAACTAGATCTATTTTTGTGTGGAGTTTGAGGTGGAATTCTATAATAAAAATGTAATCTTTATGATCAGAAATAAGGTAAAGAGTAGAAGAAGAAGGGGAATTACAGAAAGAGAAGAACGTAGGGAGAAAGAGGCTAATTTCATTCATACTCTAAAAACATAAAATTACAACTATGTAAAGGTTTATACATAGGGGACCACTAGGGGTATAATCGAGCCGAGTCGAGTCGAGTATTAGGCTTATCGAGCTCAAGCTCGATAAGGAAGACTCAAAGCTCGACTCAACTCGAGCTCGGTCGAGCTTTGATTTTTCGAGCTCGAGCTCGACTCCATAGCAAACTCGGCAATCTCGAGCTCGACTCGACTCGACTCGATTACGTATAAATATTAAATAAAAAATTAATTTTAAATAAAAATGATTTAATTATTAATGATATATATGTAAAATATTAAATTATTAAGGGTAAATTTATAATTGCATCAAAGCTCGACTAAGCTCGATAAGGCTCGCGGGCCTATCGAGCTCACTATTATATAGCTCGAGCTCGACTTGATAAATCTCGAGTCGATTTCGAGTTTTCACCGAGTCGATCCCGAGTAGCTCACGAGTAGGCTCGACTCACTTACACCCCTAGGGACCACTTAGGAAAACTTAAACCTAATATTAATAAGTTGAGACAACTTGCGGCCCAAAACAGAAATAAGCCCAAAAGACAAATAATACACAGAAGCCCAACAATTGATAATCAGGACCCGCCTGTCGCCTGACCCGATCCGAGCACGAACTCGTCTCTATCCCAATTCACTCCCAATTTGAGGGAACCATAAAAATCGAGTCTTTAATGTTCCTTCCTCCATCTAAGTTTTCTCCACCATGACATCCCTTCCAATCTTAGTCCGAACTTCGTCTCCAGTGTTAATTGTTGCGCTCATAACAAATTGCTCCTAAAATCATGAATGTAACGTGTCTAGTCCACCTTTTGGCCACTAAAAATTCAAAAAAGGACAAACCAAAGTCCAATTTGGGGGCGGTCAATTTAATTTCCTTGTCTTTTCATTATATAAACAACTGCCTAATTTCTTTTCCTTGGTGACCAAGAATTTATTAAGATTTACAGTCACCAAATTCCTATAAAAACTCGTGCATTTTAGTAAATTGTGAAATCAAATTAAAACTCCATACCACCAATTAAAGAAATTAAATCCTATATATCGAATGGAAAAATATTCCGATTCGGACATCACTCTCCGGCCGCTGGAAATCACCGATGCCGACGCCGCCGTGCTATGGTAATTTTCCCTCTAACGCTTGTAATTTACGTTGCTCTATTAAAACGCCCAAACATTATGAATTAAACTGTAAATTAAACGTACGTGTTAATTAGGTATTCGGATGAAAATGTGAGCAAATTCTGCTCGTGGGAGGCCTTCACCACGAGAGAATCAGCCATGGACCACTTCATCAAGACCGATATGTCACGTGCATGGAGCAGAGCGATATGCGTAGCGGGCCGGGCCGTGGGCTCCATCAACGTCAACCCATTTTCTGGGAATGACAGATGCCGGGCCGAGCTGGGCTACGTGGTGGCGTCGGGGTACTGGGGGAGAGGGGTCGCCACGCGGGCCGTGAAGCTGGCGGCGGAAGCCGTGTTTGCAGAGTGGGGCCACCTGGAGCGGCTGGAGGCGGTGGTGGATGTGGAGAACGCGGCGTCGCAGCGGGTGGTGGAGAAGGCGGGGTTCGTGAGAGAAGGGGTTTTGAGGAAGTATTATTTGTTGAATGGGAAGTCAAGAGATGCTCTCATTTTTAGCCTTTTGTCAACTTAATGTTAGCTGTACGAGTGATGACAATCATTCATTTAAATTTAATAAAGTCGACGTGGAATTGTTTAAACTGCACATGATCATGTATATATATATATATATATATAATTACACAATAATTATTAATATACAATTGTGTGATCAATCTTTTTATAGATATGTAGTGGTTTGCTCTTGATCTTGCTCTATATTGATTTTAGGGTGATCTTTTCATATACACTTTTTTTACGTATATTGGCCGTATTTATGTACATAAAATAAAAATGGAAGATTCTATTTATTTGCACTAATAAAATTTACTTTTTGCACCACAAAATAAATTAATTCAATAATAATTAATTATAAAATTACTTCAGTCCTCATTAAATAAAAAATTAAAATAATTAATAAATAAATTTTAAAAATTTAAAAAGAAAAAAAAATGAAAAGAAGCAACCTCGCCTTTCTTCTCCGGTGGGGTTGCTGCCACCTGCGCAAACATCTTCGATCTTTCTCTTGGAGCCTCGCCTTTCTTCTCTGACGGAGTTGCTATAACGTGCGGCATGCATCTTCTTCTCTAGCCTTCTTGTTTCGAAATGACCGAATGCAGTTGAACAACCATTACTCTTCTCGTGATGCAATTTTTTAATATGAAACACTGGAAACCACGACCTTTTTCATCCAAGCAAATTATGTCAATGCAAGTTAGAATCACTCTATCAATATATTTATACTTTTCCATACAACATCGCACAAATAACATTACAAAGAAGCACGCGGCTGGGTCACGAAAATGTTGAAAATGTGAAAAAGTGGAAAAAATTAAAAACTGAAAAATTATATATATTTACATTTCACTATCTACAACTGGTGGTAAGGAATGTTATAAGAATTAAAATTAATACGGATGGCTCAGCAGTGGGAGCTCCTCGTAGGTTGGCTTGTGGTGGAGTTCTTATATATCACATGGGATCGGTTGTGGTGTGTTTCCATGAGGAGTTGGGTAATAGTTTTTCGTATGAAGCAGAATTGTGGGGAGTGATGTGATAATTATGATGTCATTTTACGAGTTTTAAAAGTCTTATCTCACGTTGCAAGTGTACAATCGAGTAGCAGACGAAATAAGGTCGAACATAGAGAATTAGTGTAAATGAGAGCATGCAAGCATCGACACTCAAATTGTTCCACTATTTAAACCATGCTAAATTTTTAGGAGTTTTAAACTAAGCTTGAAAAGATACAAATAACAAGACAACTAAAAAGCAAGAACATAAAATTTGATCAACTAAAAATGTTTAATTAATGGGAAAAGAAGTTCTAGGGCGATGATCATTGATAAGGGTGCAATCGTCTAATTGGAAAATATATTTTTCCAACCCACTCAAATTGATAATAAAATAGCTCAAGAGCTTTCTCAAGCCTTAAACACATTTAAACTAAATATGATTCTCCTATCTCTAGGGTTAAATCAATATTTAGCCTATTCAAGCTCAATCAACCACCAAAATCGATTAAACATTTATCTATCGATTAAATATTAAATTGATCTCACAAATTATCTACCCATGCAAAATTGGTTCTCTCAAAGCCAATTAAATACAAAATCCTTCCCAAAGATGGCCATTCGAAGCGAAGGGGCATTCAAAACTTGATTCATGAAGGAGAAGGGGAAGAAAAACATATATATCCAAATTAAACTCAAACACCCATAATCAACTTACATCACCCTAGAACAATGGTAATTAGCTAATCATAATCCACAAAAAACAAACATCAACAAAAATGAAATTCATAGATAAAGTTTAGATTAAACTCGAAATGAGCAAAATATTCTTCAAAACTTCAATCTCTTCACACCTCCAACACCTTGAAAGCTAAAATCCTCAAAAATAAGCTAAAAGAAGAAATGGTATGTGTGCTTACCCTAGTTTTCGAACTTAGGTTGCTATTTATACTGGAGTATTTTTCAAAAATAAAAATAATTCGAAAATGGGTAGAAAAAGACAAAATCCGGAAATGAAGTAGGAGGGCGTGAGACGGGGCCAGTCGCGCCCCACTCGCGCCTCCTGGCACGAGCGAGTTGATCGCGCCCTCACACTCTGACGCGGGTCGCGCCTCACACCGGGCTTTCAGGGCCTCTGTGTACATTCCTGCTCGCGCCGTCTCTGGACACTGGTCGCGCCAACTTTTATGTTCGTCGGGTCATGCCAATTGGCGCGAGCGAGTAGCTCGCGCCTCGTCCTTGCTAATTCCCAAAGGCTTGATCCGCTCGAATCGACACTGAAACACGAGTAATTGTGTCAAAACACGAGTAATTGTGTCAAAATCACTTATTATAAAATATAACTAATTTGACAAGAAAAATAACAAAACAAGGATAAAAATGCAAAAGAAAATAATATAAGACACTCGGATTTAGGGTGAAAATCCTGTTTGTCAGGGAGCTATTATGGTGTTGCAATTTGTGGTTAATCAAGGTTTGATGCACATATGGTTGAAGGTGAATTCTACGTTGGTGGTGGGAATTTTTACCAAACATATTACGCTCATACCTTCGCAAGTGAAGGCGCGGTTGTTGAGAGTGTTACGGTTGCTACAGGGAAAGCATCTCATAGCCTTTCATATTTATTAAGAAGCAAACCAGGTAGTGGATAGCCTGGCTAGTCCTTCATTTCATGTGGGTTGGTGGCAGTAATTAATACTTTGGTGGAGTCGGATTTTTTCGGCAGAGGATACTTTAGACTTAGTGATAAATAGGGCTGAACAAAACCGATCTGAAACCGAAAAATCGAATCGAACCGTGAGTTCATTTCAGTTCGGTTTCAGTTTTAAAATAGTGGACCAATTGTAAATTGGTTCGGTTTTGATTTTGACTCCAAAATAACCAAACAAAATCGAACCGACTGATTAATAGGATTATTTTAATTAAAAAAAAATCCTCATTTACATTAATTCACAAACACGCCTCTCACTCATCACAGATCCAAAATCAAATGAGCATAAAACAAAATCTATTTTAATTCTAAATCCCTAAATCGTATCGCTTCTCTCGAGATGTCTCTTCGGTGCCGGTTTCTACCGTTACATCGGAATCGGACTTTAGCATAAGCAAAAGAGTTCTTGATTGATATAGGAGTTCGTTAACTTCTAAAATGGTTGAATGTCTTGTGTGTGCCCAAGATTGGTTGAGGAGGTCAAAAAAATACATGACAATTGAAGAGGACTTGGGAAATATTCAAATATATGAATAAGGTAATCTAATAGTTGTTTATTACTTTATTATTCTCTCTTTTTTTTTTAATCAATTGTTTACTTTATTATTTTCTCTTTTTTTGTTTGTAGACATGACAAATGTTGGTGGCACAAGTGAAGCTTAAGAGGATTTGGATTTTGGACTTTGGAGTGACTTTGTTTTGAACATTTGCCATTTGGAGTTTGGACTTTATTTATTTTATCATTTGATGACATTGTTTTGAACATTTGAGGTTTGGACTTTGTTTATTTTATTATTTGATGACATTGTTTTTGTTTGTTTACCACATAATTTAATTTTAAGATTTGATTTGATGCTTGTTGAGTAGAATTATTAATTTGCAAAAAATGCACATTTTTTCGGTTTGGCAACAACCAACCGAACCAAACCGGTCTGATCGGTTTCGATCACGGTTCGGTCGAAACAGGTAGTCAGTTTGGTCTCGGTCCCAAAAAAATGACTTTGATTTTTATCGGTTTTGGTATTTCGGTTCAGTCCGGACTGTTTGATCATGCCTAGTGATAAAGATTGATCAGTTTCTTATGTTTTTATATTTCTTGTACTCTTATTTTTGTTCCATTTTGTCTAGCTAGATTTTGGTTTTGATTTTTTTCTTTTTTCTTTTTTCTTTGGTTCTTAATATTATATAGCTCATTTAAAAAAAAGTAAGAATTATATTTTGAGGCCTTTATTATAAAGAGGTCGAAAACTGCAAATAAAAAATACTCCATGTTCAAAGTGCATGATAAGTGCGTAAATAACTCTTCAACCTGCATTGATAATTGATAATGGAACAAAATGTTAACAACATAAATTAAATAATTATAGACATGGTATTTTGTATTCACTCGTAAATTACAGAAAATGTAAATAATGTATTGTTCTCGACAAATCATCCCTAAAATTAGTAAATAGTTATCATAATTTTTTTTTCATAAATTGGATGATAGAATTTTGATCAATGGAAGCGTCCTAGGCCATCAAAATATGGGTACGATCAATCATTTTCATTTTTTCCCAAAAAGACAAGGCACTTACATTTTTTTCCCAAGAAATACAGTTAATTAATGTTAATCCACACAACTGTCCCTACTCATCTTTTTCATATAAACGTATTACATTTAAATTTCACGTACTATTAAATAGTATCTTCTTATTATGGAATATATATGCAGTCGGCATTGTGAACCGATCATGTTCTTACCGGACTACTTTGTTAAATATGATTTTAAATTGATTGTTAGTGTTTGGGCAACCACAGCAATACTTGGTTAAATGAAGATGATAGAATTTCTTATATAGTCTCAAATCTTCAACGATGTATCCCAACTCAACAGATATGGTTAAGTGATCTTTTTTTTTTAGAAATAAAATTTTCATATTTTTTCAGAAAAATATAATTAAAATGAATTGTCAAAATTATCCCTACTATTCTATTTTTATATAATATATATTAATATTAATTAGTCTTAAAAGAAAAATGTATTTTAGTAGAAATTTTCTAGTAAATATTAATCTAGATAGTTTTATAGGAACTCCTAACTAGTTAATAATAATCATCAGATCAAATATGTGTTTAAAAGATCACGGTGATTGATTTTAGAAGTCGCCAAATATAAATAGTGGTGTTCAGACCTCATTTTGTAACAAGTAAAAGTCTATTACTTAGTTTCTATTTTTAGTTGATCTTAATATAGTTAGTAAAAATAGCAAAGTAAATTCAACTTTTAACTTAAAAATTGGAAAGTAAATTATGTTGGGTTGTATCAAAGATATGCGATGATATGTAAACTCTAATTTCCATATTGTAATTTTTTGTTATTTTTTTGGAAAGAAAATACCTGAATAAACTCTATCCACATATGCCACGGCCTGAAGCCTCTAAATGAGGCCACTCTTTAAAAATGGTGGAAACCACCGTCTTCACCACTAATGTGACGATGCCTCGACCTATCCGTTCCAAGAACAGTCTCGACTGCGCTTAGTTCTACATCTGTCCCAAGAATAGCTGCGATTAGTTCTTCAGCACTCACGAGTTCTCAACCTTCTATGGGTCCATCAATCACCGGTCTTACACTTGCGGCTGCAACTAAAAATACCGACAACAACAAAGATTTTGAGACTGAGTTCAAAATTATATCACATTTGCAAACATATGGAAATGTATACTTATATAATACATTTACAATTGTAGTACATGTTAAAAAACTAAATCAAATTCTTAATTTTTTTTAGATTGTAACTTTCTAGGATATGCGTCAATCTTTGAAATCAGTACAATTGGGTGCTGGGGTTACTTAATTAGCATGCAAAATCTGTTTCAAAAAATTAACTCCAGACAACACAAATTTTTTCTGTAAGCAATGCAACACTTTGGAGGTTGGAGTAAAAATGAGGTAATTTTTTATTTTTATGTTCTCAAAATAGATTAATTTATCCGATAAATTCTTACCTTATTTAACTAACACTTCAAAACAATGTCAATATAAAAGATATAGCCCGGTAGCAAAGGTAGATGACGATTATGGTTCAGCAGAATTTCACCTTTGGGACAGGGAATGTCTTCAACTAATTGGAAAATCTATAGATACTTTGAACACAGTAAGCATTCAACTTTGCATTCAACTTTGTTTACAGATATAATTTTATCTATATTATTTTAAAAATATTTTGATTATTCACAAATTAACAAATTTTTGTGGTTCCAAAATTATCAAGGCTGGTGAACTAGATGAACTTCCAGTCGAAATATAATCATTGATAGGAAAAAAAGCGTTGTTCACGGTTAATGTGAAGGATGGGGAAATTAAAGATTTCAAAGCAGCTTATGGTATCATGAAAGTCACATGTGACCCTGAAATTATAAAAAAATATTGTGAACTCTATTCATATAATCAGGTAAAAACTCTATATTTACAAAATAATACATTTTTCATTTATTTTTTGTTTAATGCAGGGGACTGAACCAATTTCGAAACTGGATGACATAGAAATTCCACCAGCAAAGTTTTAGTACCCTATTATTACGCATCTTCAAAATTAATTCCAATTAGATTTACTAAAAAATTTAAAAAGTTAACTAATTATTTTTGGCAGATTGGTTGATCAAGAGAGAGCCCATTAAAGCATCACCAACTGATTCACACAAGAAGAAAGAAGGAGTAGTTCAGCGAGTAGTTTTAAATTCAAGTTTCTTTACTTTTAGTAAGCTTTAAGTATCACTTTAGATTTGCAAGTTTGGCATTTAACTCTAAAATATTTGTCAAGATCTATGTTGCAAAAAAGTTTTATCAATTTCTATTTCAGATGTTTGCTCTTTTTTTATCAGTTGCTCCTAAGTAAGACAATATATTAGTTGACTGAATTTTTTTTCCACTCTTCCTAAGCAATCTAGCAACAAATTAAAACACATCTTCAAATAAAGAAACAAAACAAATGCATGCACCAAAACTGAAACTTTGAACAAGCCTCTAATTAGATTTTAAACAAGTAATAACATCTATTAAT
The DNA here is from genome assembly GCA_026008535.1 of Perilla frutescens. NCBI lineage: Eukaryota > Viridiplantae > Streptophyta > Magnoliopsida > Lamiales > Lamiaceae > Perilla > Perilla frutescens. The sequence goes on from BRKX01000013.1 coordinate 5,654,138, forward strand.
CATAAGCATCATCATATATGGTGCAAATTAGCTGATTCCAATATAGAATGAAAATTCAACCAAAACAACTCAATTGATTCCAGCAATGTTTAGTTACCTCAACTACAAGTAATAACTAACACTACACATCCATAAAGGATGAGTATGAATAAATAATACAAAAAATTTTAAACTCACCACTAAAGAGATGAAAAAACTCACTAAAATCCTACCAAATCAACTAGCAACATGTAAAACTCATCAATCACAACCAAAAAAAGCAAGATATGTATATCCACCAAGATCTCCAAAATCATGCTCAACTCAAAAGGTAAACACCTAAATCCTAAAAATAGGCAAACTTCACCAACATCATTAAAATTAAATTCATCGAAAACCAATAAATCACCACATTTAACTCACATAAAAAAAATAGTAGCATACATCCTTTCCACACAAGCCTAAAAAGATATCAAAATATCAACTTCAAAAATCAAACCCCCAAAAAATATAGAAAGAATAGTAAAGAAATCAAAAGATGGAAAAAAAAGAGCAAATAATGAATATCCAGTTAATAATCAAAAGTTTTTTCCATTTCATTTTAATAGTTCAACCATGCAAAGAAGTTTTAAAATTTCAGAAAAATCAATAAAAAGAATATTTTGTTATTCCATTAAACATAATAAAGGCATATTAATAAAAAGATAAAGATGTTGCAACAAAAGTCAAATTTAGGTTTACCAAAAGGTGAAATTGTGTTAAATGTAGCTTCTAATGGAATTGCATCTCTTTTGTTGCCTGGTGGATAAACAACACACCCACAATTCAAAATTCCACTTAATCCGAATGAAGATTTGACGTGCAATATCAAATATTATTTTGAACTTATTATAAGATCTAAGCTTATATTTGAGATGAGACTTCGATGATGCATAAATATTATTTTGAAGCTTGGGAGTAGAAGTATGCGTGACATTATGCGTTTTTTCAATCCACAAAGTTTTGATGTTCCTTTTGGAGGTAAGACTATTGTTTTGGTGGAGATTTTCAACAAATATTACTTGTTATTCCAATAGGTAGTAGATAAGATGTTGCTCTTACAACTATGAATTCTTCGTATTTATGGAGACACTGCATAGTGTTAAGATTGACAAAAAGTATGAGACTCCAAAATCTAGATGCAAATGATGAATGTGTTGAACTGTATCAATTTTCAAAGTGGATATCGAGCATAGAAGATGGCACGATCGGAGGTCTTAATGATGGTCATGCAAGTATTGATATTCCAGAAGATATTTTGCTAAAATGTGAAGATGAGCATGTTGCAATAATTGTTCAAAGTATTTATCCATCTTACACTAGTATCTTGAATGATGTTTTTTATTTGCATGACGTGGTTGAGATGGTGAATAAGTACAGGATATCATTGAATGCATTTGAATGACGAACTTATTTGAGTTTAGATAGCATGGGCAAATCTGATTCAAATGTAGATATATTATAGGATGTGTACACTCTAGAATTCTTAAACAGTCTCAAATGTTCAGGTGTGCCAAATCATGAATTGTATATGAAAGTAGGAACTCCGTCGGTTATGTTGTTGAGGAACATAGATCAATGAAAATGATTGTATAATAACACTAGGTTGGTTATCACAAGGCTTGAGAGTCATATTTTGGAAGCAAAAATTCTCACCAGTAATAAAACAGGAGGACAACAAGTATTTATTCTAAGGATGTCACTAGCACCTTCTAATCCAAGACTGCCATTCAAATTTCAACGACATTAGTTTCCTCTTATTGTCTCTTATGCAATGACTATAAATAAAAGTCAGGTTAATCTCTTTCACACATTGGTGTGATTTTGAAAAAGCCTGTTTTTAGTCACGGTTAATTGTATGTTGATGTATCAAGAGTTAGAAGAAGTCGTAGTGATTTAAAAATATTAATATGTGACTCTAATGATGTCAATAATAATTCGACATCAA